>BJKM01000505.1:0-425660 GCA_015082035.1 Chaenogobius annularis | reverse complement strand
GGAGAGAGATCCAGCTGGACTATCTTGGTAATCCTTAAAGCAAATCAAATATGTAATGTGATTAACAGTTTGCAAACAATTTTACATCATGACACTAATTTACAAGGTGTTAGAGTAACCATAAACTTACTCAAGTAGAAGTACAAAGTAGTGGTCCAAGCAATTACTCTATGAATAAATAAATATTTGGGTACAACTACAAAAAAGTGTAACTATTTTGTATTTCTCATTTCTCTAAATTTTGAAGTAATTTGGAACAAAACATGTATTAATGCACAAAATAAGGCACAAAAATGAGAAAACATGATCAACTGAAGGGGGAGTGCCAAAACACTACTGTTCAAGTATATTCGTCATATTAGTCAACATATATCTTTTGTCATGGGGGAAGTACTTACAAACTAAAAGTACTGTTATCAGTTCAAATATATTCTCAAGTAGAAGGGAAGGTAGTGGGTCTGAAAATCACCTGAGAAGTACATATTATGGATAGTTATATATTGTATTACTGAGCGCTACAAACAGCTTTGGATTTAAATGCAAAAATGTGTTTTTACCAGGTACTCGTGTAAACGAGCATTGCTCAAAGTTCGCAGTACGTCGTGGTCTCTCCGTGTGACAGTGGCACTTACATGGACGAGCCACAAAGGAGGGAACCTATTGTTTAGGTGTAAAATCTGTGCCTCAGGTACAACAGCTAAGCACACACAGACATACTCACTCACAGCAAGACAACTCAACTCTTGAAGTCCTGTAAAAACACACAAGAGTTTATATGGGCCATTGAGGAGATAGCAAGGGTCCTCACTCATCGGTTCAACCGCTTACAAGACATGAATCCGACGTAGACTGGACACAACCAGAGAAGTGAAAAAAGAAAAGAAAATATCTCATTAATAAAATTTGCACAGAATGACCGATTGGCAGGAGTAACAGAACTTCTCCAAACAGGTTCTGGTCTGAGAGTGAAGGCTCCGTGCTCCTCCACCTCCACACTGTGTGTGAACCTGAGAAAGGACACTTCGTTGAGTGCCCTCGAAGAGGTCAAGCTCTGAGACCTTCTCAGAGAACAGCAGCTGTCACCGGGACAGACATCAAACAGCCAGGTCAAGTCATCAAACAGCCGGGTCACCAAAATGATATGAATTCAACTGATGTAGCAATGAACCTGACCATTTAAGCATGTTTACAACATCCAGGAGGTTAGGTTCATTCAACTTCTAGAATCTATTTATAATATTTGGGAGCGGTTTAATCCTTCATCATTCAAGAATCATCTGCAGGCTTGTTTTGGAAAATCTAGACTTTTGCACTTCAATCCAAAAGTAGTTTTAATCTGAAGAACTGGCCCCAGACCGCTACACTTTAAGGAGGAGTTAAAGTCTGAACTGCTCTGTCTGTGGTCTGTTGGCCTGAGAAGGTGAGTACTCCTAGTGGCCACTAAGAGGTGTACGCCACACAAAACTCCTGATGGTATAAAACCCTCTCCACAACGCAGTACAAGGGCCACTTAAATAAAATGTACAACAGTTCGAGAATAAAGTCATAACATTTCAACATTAAAGTCATAATTTTATCAGATAAAGTCGAAGCCAGAAAAAAAGTTGTAATTTTACAGCATAAAGGCCGTAATATTACGAGAATAAACGTTGTAGTACTAACGAAAATAAGTTGCAGTACTACGAGATAAAGTGGTTATATTTTAAAAAAAAAATGACAAGGGACCAACACAAATATGTTTCTAGTTCAAGTGATGCTGTAGTGAGTTTTCTTCTGTTGAGTCGGCAAAGTTGCAAGGCTGAGACAGCAGGGGGGAGACGACGGACACTTTCAAATGCCCCGAAAATACATATTTAATTAACCATCCATAGGGACTTACAAATATTTTACACATCAAAATTTGACTTAGTTCTCGTTAAAATGGAAACAAACATGATTGGCGTCAGTGGTAATGCAGACTGCAGCCGCTTTACTTACAACTGCATGCATTCTTCTGTACGTTTTTAATGCCCTTAAGGCCTCCTCAGGGCAGGCCCATTCTAAAAAAGTTCAGAATTGGCTAAGCAATAGGGCTCTAACACCCCACAAGGTTTGCTATTGTTCCTATCGTACAATTTCTGGGTCACGAGTGGGGCCTTCATGACAATGGGGAAGTTCCCCGAGCCTGCGTCTCTGCAGCATCCTGAGCCCCCTCCCTCATTATCCGGCTCATGTTTAGATCTCCAATCATAATCACTTTTGTAATGCTTACTTAATGGTTTGCAAGAACTCAGTCACTTGCACTACAACAATGTGCTCTATATTTTCTATTTTGATCAGTTGGTTGGATGTATGACGTTTATTAGAGAATAATTGATTTATACAATATGTCTTTTGTGAATAAACAGTGAACTACTTTTTCAAAAAATGTATCGGGATAATATCGTAATGAGGGGATTGGTATCGAATATACATGTATCGGGATTTATAATGTAAATCGTGACGCCCTATATCGGGATACGTATTGTATCTGCCTGGGAAACGGTCTGCCTGGAAGAAACGGTCTCTACTCCATATGACGGTTCTTCATCGGCCCTCGAAGAATTGGTTCCCTCCTGAGTGGGTCTTGCTCCACCGTGTATCTGCAAATTGAGGCGCCGTCCGCCTGTCCCGTCGAGAGAGTCGGATCTCTCCTTCACTGTGGAACTCCCTACAGTTCTACTTTTCCCAAAGAGGTTTGGTAGTTTTTCCTGGCGAGAAGGAGGGTCTAAGGACAGGGGAGCTTGGGACACTCTGTCTAAGGACACAGGACGCTGGGCATTTCCAAGTCCTATGAACATTGTTTATTGTTTTCCACTGGTAAGCCCCTCGAGTCAACTACTGTTGGATTTTGGGCGTTACAAAATAAATTGAATTTAATTGAATCGCGAGGTCCTTGGCAATACCCCGCCCCTACTCCCACTGAGCTCCTTGGCATCAACAACAGACAGCTTCTGAAAAAGTAATCTAAGTAGAAATTCACTTTATCAATAAGAAATTTTGATCTTTATTTTTTACTCATTAAAATGTATGTATGAATTTCCAAGACAGTTTTTCCAGTAGTAAACGGACTGCATGTGATAAAATGAAATTTTTATTTTTTTTTTGTGACAATTATGATGTTTTTCTATAGAAGTACACCATGTTACCATTAACAATAGTTTTTTCATTGTGGTATTGGAAATACTATCTACCTTTTTTTTCTTCTAAATCCAACGTTGTGTTTTTAGTATCAACGCCCACTGAAAGGGGTGCAGTCCAATGTAACCTCCAGCCTGTGTCTTTCATGGCAGTTGCTCTAAAGACACTCAGTGCTCTCCATATTCTGAAGGGAACTTTCTCAATGGGGACGTGTTCGCCTGTCAGCCGCACACACTGTAAGTTCCAATATTACTTCTGTGGTTTGAAAAGTACAAACTGCTGATTGGTGATTGTGCTGTTCCAGGTGTGAGCAGAATGACAAAGTCACAGTAAAGCAGGAACCTCAGACTCGTATACGGAATGTGGAGAAAAGAAAGAATTTAGTCATGGGGTCCATCGTTGGGGCCATTGTGATCATTGTGATAATTGTATTGGCTTCTTTGGCTTTCTTATTTATAAAAAGAAATTCCAAACGCCCGAGAAACTAACCAATCATGAGGTGTTAACTGACCAACTCGAGTTTGCAAGTCCAGGACTAGCAAAAAACACATCAAGACTCGACCATATGAAGCAACCTAACGCGAAAATGTATTTATGTGTGTGTATGTTTTTTTATGTGTGCGTGTGTGTGTGTGTATCATTGCTGTTCCTAGCATGCGATTTTCTGGACTGAAAATTCTATGTTTTCCAGGGATCTGCTGTATAGCCATTCTCCAGTTTTGTGTATTTTCTCCAGTTTCTCGTGTTCTGTTTTCCTGATGTGGCCATCTCTTGGGTGTTGCCACCGTCAACCACAACGGCTTTCCCTCTGCTGTTTTATCCACCACAACATTCTTGGTTGGTTTGCCATTACTATCGTCAGTCTGGTATCGGAAGCCCCACAGGATCTTGGCTCGGTCCTCTCTACCACATATATATAATTGGGGATGTAAATAAAATGGTGACTGTCAATCTCAGAAGAGTGGCCTCTGGAAGTACGGGGATAGGCAGAACGGAAAGAGAGGACAAGACATAAGTGCTTGAAGGATGAAGAGTGAGATGGCGGCAGTGAGAAGCTGAAATAAGGCAGACAACCCAACACACTTTCGTAAACTGGAATGTACTTGTATTCCTGAAATCTGACCTGGGTGGAATGGACAGAACTGAAGATATGGAGAGATCGGAAGATTTCAATTCAATTTATTTTTGTAACGCCAAAACTCCAACAGTAGTTGCTCGAGGGGGACAGTGAAAAAAGAATAAACAAATGTTCATAGGGACTTGGCAATGTCCCAGCGTCCTGTGTCCTTAGACAGATGTCCCAAGCTCCCCTGTCCTTAGCACCCATCCTTCTCGGCCAGGGAATAACTACCGAAACTCTTGGGAAAAAGTAGAAATCTCGAGGAGTTCCACAGTGAAGAGAGATCCGCTCTCTCACGGACAGGGCGACGTGAGAGAGACAGTGGAGCTGGACCCACTCAGGGAGAACGCAGTTTATGAGGCAGATGAAGAAAACCGTTCATTGGAGTAGAGACCATTTCCCAGCAGTGCCGCAGAAGGGCAGGTCACAATGTCTGCAGTTGGACAGCGCAGAATCATCACAGTGAATTAGTCGTTCAAAAGGAAAGACATTCACGTTACTTTCTCCGTCTTTGGTGATGCAAATGGCCACAGTACATCAAAGAAAAGACTGTACTCTCTAATACAGGAAAAAGACAATTGGTCACATTGCATCAACTTAGTTCAACACCCTTTACTGTTCTTCTGAAACTCTGCCTATTGTAAAGATGGGAAGAGGAGACATTTTTTTTAACTATGCGGAAGGCTTCCGTGTGGAGATGAGCGGGATTCCTGCAGCAAGCTCAGATTTCTAACTGTTGACACCGCATGCACCGCGCAGCAAGACTATAAATACTGCAACTAAAACCCGGGTTTCCTTCCCCCTTCCCCCCGGCTGCCCTCTTCCGCGTGTCTCATTTCTGTGCGGAATTTACATGCGGGAAATATAATCCAACCTTTAACTTGATCAGAGAGGTCTGAGCGGGGAAAGAGACAGTGGCTTTGGGGAACATGCATGGAGGAAAGAAAGGAGAAGTTTTGTAGACGTTAGAGCTGTGCAAAAGTGGCGCTAATGTGGCGCTAACCAAAAAGAAAACAAACTACTGTGATGAATGTCTGTGAGAAACATCAAAAGTGAAAATATAAAATTGCCTGCTACGCAGACATTTATATTATTTTTTGACCAAACCAGAAACTTCCATACATAAGGTGATGCATTTCTCATGATTTGGTCCAAAGTCTGGAACAACTGAATGTAAAAAACACCTACAAATTCGGTGACCGCCTTTGACCTTTAGAAAGACCTATCCTATTTAAATGACAGACAAAATCATCTTAAATATTTGGGTGTAGAAATTTTTGGGTGCGGAATCTCACCCTATACTTAAGTCTCAGATAATTCCAAAGGAATATAAACCATTATACCTGTTTTAATGTTCCATCAATTGTTTTACACCGTAAATTGTTTTTCACCGTCCATAATTGGGCCTCTGATTCCATAGTACAAAGCAAACAGGAGGGGAAAAAGCAAGCCCTGTCTCACCCCTCTTCTCCAGGTCCCTGACTCTAATGGTGACCATTGAATTTAATTCTCAATGTTCGACCATTGTAAGAGCCCAATATTTTGTATAATTAAAATCGTCTATTTGAAATGAATTTAACACTTTAAAATAAATATTGGCCAGCTAAAGAGCATAAAAAAACGTCTCAATGGTCCCAAACTAATTATTACGGCTTTGTTTTGTTGTTTTTATATTGGCTCATTTAGTGTAAGAGATTGTCTTTATGTTAATTTTGTGTCTGTCGTAAATTCTTTTTATCATTGTGGGATTAATTTGGGAGATTTAATTTTGGTCTAATTGAGGTGTACAGTAATATACGATATCAATTTCAGAAATAGAAATAGGTCCCTATAAGTGAGGCATAATCGAGTCAGTCCGTCTCCTACTTAGGATATTAGAGATATCATGGCGTCTTAATTGACCAACTTAAGGAGGGAGTCTGAGTTTCTTAAAGAGCCCCGTAAATAGGATGAGTATTAAAGAGGAAAAGCAAAGGAGTAAGTAGATGATGTATTTTAGAGACTTTTATACCAACTAGCTGAGAGGGAAACCCCACGAGACAGCATTTATGTGTCTATCTGTTCCAACATATTTGAGAGTAATTTAATGTTTAATTGTATTTTTTTCTCTCGGACCATATAACAAGTACATACATTTGAGAGCGTGTCCAGACAAGTTAATGATTATAATAAATGACTGGAATTTCAGAGAAAACGTTTATAGGAGGAGGTTCAATGCTGATTGAAAATGGTCATATGGTTAAAGACTCGCCTTACTCACGAAATTAACAAGATCTTTGTCTTGCCCGTAATTTAAACAAAAAAACTCTATCAGCTTTCCATGAATAGAGTAATTTAAGAGTATGTTGAGAATACACACTCTCTATAATACCTTTGTTTGTAAAACGATAATTTTTTCCATAATTTTCTGTGAAAGGTTCGGTCATTCATTTCTCTCTTATCCTTTTACTTGATGTGCGCGGAGAAAAATCATGTTAATATTGCTATTTTTGAGGTGGATCTACCACCCTGCTATTTCCATTGGCATGATTACTCTCCAGCAATTTAGCTTTTAGGTTTTTCTCCTTTGTTTTTTAAAAAGCCTTTTTTTTTTTTTTTAAACTGAAGAGATTTTGAACCAGAAAAAGTTCATGACATGAGGCAAAATCCACACAAAAGTTTGTAAAAGCTGTTGGTGACCAGTCAGTCCGAACACGATGCAAGTTTGTTCTACATGCGGCTCTAAGGGAAAAATGTCTTTCTTTGACTTGCCAATGGAGTTTTTCACATGAAATTCACATTGGTATGGCAACTTTTTGAGTTAAATGAGTAGACTACATTGTTGCAATATTATCAAAAGTAAAAGTAATCCTCATTATAAACATGTATATATCCACATATCACATTTTGGAGAACATTATTTAAAGTGTTGAATGTAGTTAATTTTGATGTAATCATAGATGTAATACGTGAATTTGAATGGTACACACTTCTGTGTTTAGCTCAAGCTATGGGCTTGAACATGAACCATACTGTGTTAAGAACAGGATGCCATCACTTAAATATAATATTTGAATTTAATATACTATGATAATTAAGTAATTAAATATTTTTATAATAATTTTTGTACACACTTAAAATTAATATTTTAAAGTAAAAAATAAAACATATCCACTTCTAGAAAACTTCTAAGCCTAAAGTACAATAGCTTAAACATTTTAACACTTAAGTACGAGAGGACTTTACTTTTGTTACTCCATTCACTGTTCCATCAACAGGTGACATGTCCATATCTAGCCTTCATCCACAACCACTCACCATGTGGCAGCAGGAATCTGTACACAGACATCGCCCAGGATATTATGCATAGGCCACAGCTGTGCGCTACCATCGCACTCTCATGTTCTCTAGATTTTTTTCTATTGTAGACACATTATAGTTTCTGATAGCTGGCTAGACTTTCGCCAAAATGTCGCTTCGTTTAGCAGCGAGTTTAATCCACGCTATTATTTTACTCTTGTTGTTACGCACTAACGGAAAAGCTGTAGCAAAACTGGGAATTGAATGAATGTTGCCGTAATCTCCGAGAAATTTGAGAAGACTATAGGGCGACCAGTGGGTTTGATGCGCACCCACATTTCATATATGCATTCTCTGAAGATGAGCATCCCTGTCCTTTAGCGTTGGGCTTTCATTACATATGGCTATTTCTGGATGTCCAGCTGAACAGCCTGAGTTGTCTGAATCAATGTTTCATTGCATGAGGGGGGACCCATCTATGAGTTTATAGCCCATTTCTGATCCAGCCAGCCAAGAGAAAGTGTCACAGTTTTGTATGCATAAAAAAACGCCCCAAGGAAAAGTCTGGTATCCTGGGGGGATGTTTGCCTTCCTGAACCTTCAGAAGCTGTAAAGCACGTAAACACAGCGTAGTTTCAGTACACTGAGCTGATCCATGGGTCCAGCAGTTCAAGCCCCAAACTCGATGTTCATGAAAGAAGAAGTTGTTGAACCACTGGCATATTGACAGAGATTGTATGTCTTCTTTTGGCTTCTGTAGGAGCAACCATCACAAAATAGAGTCATGTTTGGATTGTTAGTATGTCTGATGTTTGCAAAGTGTCTGCTCTCACATATAGTTTCGTCCTTGACTCGCTCTTTCAAAAAGCATGTGTAGACCCTCAGTTTTCCATGTTAGAAGCCATGTTTAATGGCGGCACCTCATAAGTGATATGTGACTGTTTCAAGATTGGAGATGTTGTTTGAATCTCTGAGCTGTGGTGATGAACAAACGGGAATTAAGATAGGCCAAGTATTCCATGATGTGTGTGGACTACTAATGCATGATTTTGCACTGGGTGTGAATGTCTTCTCGATTGTTCTTGTAAGAGCAGACAAAATATCTGGTAACAGCAAGGCAAGAGCTTTGGTCCTGGCATCAAGCTACTGAGAAAATGTTTTAAAACTCTTCTATTTGCCTTGGTGCTTTTGATTATAAGAAATAGGCTTGAACAAATGAACCACCAACTCTAGGTGAAAAGAGATGGTATAATCAGGAGCACATAGTGCCACGCGCCGAACAGATAGCTTGTTTGGTTCTTGTGAATACTTCTCAGCTTCCTGCGGTCCACAACAGTCACGGATGAGAAGATTCAGATGATGCATAATCCTTTATCTATCCTGCTGTGGACCGCAGAAGCTGAAGAAGTATTCACAAGAAAAAAAACAAGCTATCTGTTCTGCGCGTGCACTATGTGCTCCTGATTATACCATCTCTTTTCACCCTAGATGTGGTGGTCATTTGTTCAAGCTATTCTAATTATCAAAAGCACCAAGGCAATAGAAGAGTTTTAAAACATTTCTCATGTAAGCTTGACTGCCAGGACCAAGCTCTGCCTGGCTGTACCAGATATTGTGCTGCTCTTACAAGAACAATCGAGAAGACTTCACACCCAGTGCAAAATCATGCATTAGTAGTCCACACACATCATGGAATATCTGGCCTATCTTAATTCCCGTTTGTTTTCATCACCACAGCTCAGAGATCCAAACAACATCTCCAATACTTTGAAACAAGTCACATATCACTTATGAAGGTGGCGCATTTTTAACATGGCTTCTTAACATGGAAACTGAGGGTCTACCACATGCTTGTGAAGAGCGAGTCAAGACTGAACTATATGTGAGAGCAGACCTGCAAACATCGGCCACTAACAAATCCAGACATGACTCTATTTTGTGATGGTTGCTCCTACAGAGCAAAAGAAGGACATACAATCTCTTCATATGCAGTGGTTCAACAACTGTCTCTTCATGAACATCGAGTGGTTGGAGGCTGAACTGCTGACCCATGGATCAGCTCAGTTAGCTGAACTAACGGCTGTGTTACGTGCTTTACAGCTCTCTGAAGGTCAGGGAGGCAACATCTATACAGACTCTGCGTATGCATACAAAACTGTGACACTATCTCTTGCTGGCTGGATCAGAAATGGCTATAAACTCATAGATGGGTCCCCCCTCATGCATGAAACATTGATTCGACAACTCAGGCTGTTCAGCTGGCATCCAGAATAGCCATCATGTAATGCAAAGCCCACGCTAAAGGACAGGATGCTGCATCTCAAGGAAATGCATCTCCTGAACATGTGGGTGCGCATAAATCCCACCTGTCGCCCTATAGTTTCTCAAATTCTCGCGATATTACTGGCAACATTCATTCATTCATTTTCTACCGCTTTTCCCGTTAGTGCTAACAAACCAAAGTAAATAACTGGAGTCTAAATGTCTAAAACAACAACTTTTGGGGAAAATTAGCACATCAACTATATTGTCTACAATAAAAAAAAATCTAGAGGCAAATGCATGTCTGGTGAGCAAGCTTGGCCATGCAAGAACTGGGATGTCTGTGTACAGATCCTGCTGCCACATGAGATGGTTGTGGATGAAAGGCAATGGACATGTCACCTGTGATGGAAAGTAATGGAGTACAAAAGTAAAAGTTCTGTACTTAAGTAAAATGTTTAGCTATCTGTACTTTACTTTAGAAGTTTTTACAGTGGATATGTTTTATTTTTTACTTTTAAAAAAATATTTAATTTAATTATTTAAAAAATATATTTAATTATTAATTATCTATAATTAAATTCAAATATTTATTTAATGATGGCATCCTGTCTAAAAGTTTTGAGTTCAAGCCCTAGCTTTGAGCAAACACAAATATACACATCAAATTCACTATAATTCTAATCTTAATCAAAATTACTACATTCAACACTTTAAAAGTTCTCAAAATCTGTATGAAATACATGTTTTAATGGGATACTTTTACTTTTGTAATTATTTGCACAAGTATCTATACTTTAACTCAAGTGGCCAGTCCAATGGAATTGCAGTGAAAAAATCCTTGGCAGTCCAGAAAGCATTTTTCCCGTAGAGCGCAATGTAGGAACAAACTGCTAGTGTTCGGCTGACTGGACACCAACAGCTTTTACAAACTTTTTGTGGTGATTTTTGCCTTCATGTCATGAACTTTTTCTGGTTCAAAATCCTTCAGTTTAAAAAAAAAAAAGGCTTTTAAAAACAAAGGGAGAAAAACCTAAAAGCTAAAATTGCTGGAGGTAAATCATGCCAAGAAGGGGAGTCCTCAAATGCTATAGGAAACTAAAAAGATAAGAGGAAAATGAATGACCTGACCTCACAAGAAATAGTTAAGAAAATTATCTTTACCAAACAAAGGTATTATGAGAGTGGATCAACATACTCTAAATTACTATCTTGGAAAGCTGAAAGATTTTTTTGTTTAAATACGGGACAAGCAAAGTACTGGTAAGGCGATCTTAACCCTATGACCATTTTTCAATCAGCATTGGAATCCTTCTATAAAACGTTTCTCTGAAATTCCAGGAGATTATATCATTCCTTTCTGGACACCCTAAGTATGCTTGTTATGTCCGAAGAGAAAAAAAACAAAACATTAAAACAATAGAACAATAGAACAATAAATCTCGGGTTCCCCTCAGAGTGGTATAAAGCTCTAAAAAACACACTTACTCCTTTGCTTTTTTTTACTACTTTTAACGGGGCTCTTAAGAAAACTCAGACCCCTCCTAGTTGGAAAGAAGCCATGATATCTCTAATACCTAAAGGGGGAGGACTGACTCGATTATGCCTCATATAGACCTATTTCTATTCTGAATGTGGACTATCGTATATACTGTACACCTCAATTAGGACCAAAATAAATACTCCCAAATTTAATCCACAATGATAAAACAGGATTTACGACAGACACAAAATAACATAAGACAATCTCTACACATAATGAGCCAAATATAAAAACAACAAAACAAAGCCGTAATAATTAGTTTGGACATTGAGACGTTTTTTATGCTTTTAGCTGGCCATATTTATTTAAAGTGTTAAATACATTTCAAATAGACGATTTAATTATACAAAATATTGGGGCTCTTTACAATGGTCGAACATTGAGAATTAAAATCAATGGTCACCAGAGAGATCCACTGACTCTGGAGAAAGAGGGGTGAGACAGGGCTGTGCTTTTTCCCCCTCCTGTTTGCTTTGTACTTGGAATCAGCGGCCCAATTTATTGGACGGTGAAAAACATTTACGGTGTAACAATTGATGGAACATAAAACAGTATAATTGTTTATATTCCTTTGAATTACTGTACACTTAAGTATAGGGTGAGATTCCGCACCCAAATGTTCTACACCCAAATATTTAAGAGATTTTGTCTGTCATTTAAATAGGATAGGTCTTTCTAAAGGTCAAAGGGGGTCACCAGAATTTTAGGTTTTTTTACATTCAGTTTGTATCCAGACTTTGGACCAATATCATGAAGGAAATGCATCACCTTATGTATGGAAGTTTCTGGTTTGGTCAAAAATAATAGAACATCGTCTGCGTAGCAGGCAATTTTATATTTTCACTTGTTTGGATGTTTTCCTCACAGAGCATCATCACAGTAGTTTGTTTTCTTGTTGTTAGCGCCACATTAGCGCCACTTTTAGCACAGCTCTAACGTCTACAAAACCTTCTCCTTTCTTTCCTCCATGCATTTCCCAAAGCCACTCGTCTCTTTCCCCGCTCAGACCTCTCTGATCAAGTTAAGGCTTGGATTATATTTCCCGCATGTAAATTCCGCACAGAAATGAGACACGCGGAGGGCAGCGGAGAAGACGTTAGTTGGCAGTATTTATAGTCTGTGCGCGGTGCATGCGGTGTCAACAGTAGAAATCTGAGCTTGCTGCAAGGAAATCCCGCTCATCTCCACACGGAACCTTCCGCATAGTTAAAAAAAATGTCTCCTCTGTCCCATCTTTACAATAAGGCAGAGTTTCAGAAGAACAGTAAAGGGTGTGAACTAAGTTGATGCAAATGTGACCAATTGTCTTTTTCCCTGTATAGAGAGTACAGTCTTTTCTTTGATGTACTGTGGCCATTTGCATCCACAAAGACGAGAAGTAACGTGAATGTCTTCTCCTTGAAACGACTAATTCACTGTGATGATTCTGCGCTGTCCAACTGCAGACAGGTGACCTGCCCTGTCTGCGCATCTGCTGGAGAAATGGTCTCTACTCCAGATGAACGGTTCTTCATCTGCCTCATAGAACTGGTTCTCCTCCTGAGTGGGTCCAGCTCCACTGTCTCTCTCACGTCGCCCTGTCCGTCCGAGAGAGCCGGATCTCTCCTTCACTGTGGAACTCCTCGAGATTTCTACTTTTTCCCAAAGAGGTTTGGTAGTTTTTCCTGGCCGAGAAGGAGGGTCTAAGGACAGGGGAGCTTGGGACATCTGTCTAAGGACACAGGACGCTGGGACATTGCCAAGTCCCTATGAACATTGTTTATTCTGTTTTTCACTGTCGCCCCTCGAGGCAACTACTGTTGGGATTTTGGCGTTACAAAAATAAATTGAATTGAAATCTTCCGATCTTCCAATATCTCAGTTCTGTCCATTCCACCCAGGTCAGATTTCAGAATAACAAAGTACATTCCAGTTTACGAAAGTGTGTTGGGTTGTCTGCCTTAATTTCAGCTCTCACTGCCGCCATCTCACTCTTCATCCATTCAAGCACTATGTCTTGTCCTCTCTTCCGTCTGCCTATCCCCGTACTTCCAGAGGCCACTCTTCTGAGATTGACAGTCACCATTTTATACATCCCCAATTATATATATGTGGTAGAGAAGGACCGAGCCCAAGATCCTGTGGGGCTTCCAGATACAGACTGACAGAATAGTAATGGCAAACCAACCAGACATTGTTGTGGTGGATAAACAGCAGAGGAAAGCCGTTGTGGTTGACGTGGCAACACCAAGAGATGGCCACATCAGGAAAAAGGAACACGAGAAACTGGAGAAATACCACAAACTGGAGGAATGGCTACAGCAGATCCCTGGAAAAACATCAGACATTTCAGTCCAGAAAATCGCAGTGCTAGGAACAGCAATGATACACACACACACACGCACACATAAAAAACATACACACACATACATACATTTTCTGCTTTAAGGTGCTTCATATGGTCGAGTCTTGATGTGTTTTTTGCTTAGTCCTGGACTTGACTCGAGTTGGTCAGGTTAACGACCTCATGATTTGTTTTCTCGGGCTGTTTGAATTTCTTTTTATAAATAAAGAAAGCCAAAGAAGCCAATACAATTATCACAATGATCAGACATGGCCCCAACGATGGACCCAATGACTAAATTCTTTCTTTCTCCACATTCCGTATCCGAGTCTGAGGTTCCTGCTTTTACTGTGACTTTGTCATTCTGCTCACACCTGGAACAGCACAATCACAATCAGCAGTTTGTACTTTTCAAACACAGAAGTAATATTGAACTTACAGTGTGTGCGGCTGACAGGCGAACACAGTCCCATTTGAGAAAGTTCCCTCAGAACATGGAGAGCACTGAGTGTCTGTAGAGGCACTGCCTGTAAAGACACAGCTGGAGGTTACATTGGACTGCACCCCCTTTCAGTGGCGTGATACTAAAACACAAACTTGATTTAGAAGAAAAAAAGGTAGATAGTATTTCCAATACCACAATGAAAAAAACTATTTATGTTAATGGTAACAATGGTGTACTTCTATAGAAAAACATCATAATTGTCAACAAAAAAAGTAGAAAATTCATTTTATCACATGCAGTCCGTTACTACTGGAAAACTGTTCTGGAAATGTCATACATACATTTTAATGATTAAAAAATAAAGATCAAAATTTATCTTATTGATAAAGTGAATTTCTACTTTAGATACTATTTTCAGAAGCTGTCTGTTGTTTGATGCAAGGTAGCTCAGTGGGTAGTAGGGCTGGGTATTGCCAAGACCCTCGCGATTCAATTAAATTCAATTTATTTTTGTAACGCCCAAAATCACAACAGTAGTTGACTCGAGGGGCTACAGTGGAAAACAAAATAAACAATGTTCATAGGGACTTGGAAATGTCCCAGCGTCCTGTGTCCTTAGACAGATGTCCCAAGCTCCCCTGTCCTTAGACCCTCCTTCTCGGCCAGGAAAAACTACCAAACCTCTTTGGGAAAAAGTAGAAACCTGTAGGAGTTCCACAGTGAAGGAGAGATCCGACTCTCTCGGACGGACAGGCGGACGCGCCTCAATTTGCAGATACACGGTGGAGCAAGACCCACTCAGGAGGAGAACCAATTCTTCGAGGCCGATGAAGAACCGTTCATATGGAGTAGAGACCGTTTCTCCAGGCAGACCGTTTCTCCAGGCAGATACAATACGTATCCCGATATAGGGGTCACGATACGATATAAATCCCGATACATGTATATTCCGATACAATCCCCTCATTACAATATGTATCCCGATACATTTTTGAAAAAAGTGTTTCATGTTTATTCACAAAAGACATATGTATAAATCAATTATTCTCTAATAACGTCATACATCCAACCAACTGATCAAAATAGAAACATATAGAGCACATTGTTGTATTGCAAGTACTGCATGTTTCTTGCAAACAATTAGCATACAAAAGTGAGTTATGATTGAGATTCTAAACATGAGCCGATAATGAGGGAGGGGCTCAGATGCTGCAGAGGACGCAGGCTCGGGGAACTTCCTCCATTGTCATGAAGGGCCCACTCGTGACCCAGAAATGTACGCATAGGAACAATAGCCAAACCTTGTGGGTGTAGAGCCCTATTTGGCTTAGCCAATTCTGAACTTTTTTAGATATGGGCCCTGCCCCTGAGGAGCCTTTAAGGGCATTAAAAACATAACAGAAGAATGCATGCAGTGTAAGTAAAGCGGCTGCAGTCTGCATTACCACTGACGCAATCATGTTTGTTTCCATTTAACGGAGAACTAAGTCAAATTTTGATGTTAAACATATTTGTAAGTCCCTATGATGGTTAAATATGTATTTTCGGGGCATTTGAAGTGTCCGTCGTCTCCCCCCTGCTGTCTCAGCCTTGCAACTTTGCCGACATCAACACGAAGACAACTCACTTACAGCATCACTTGAACTAGAAACATATTGATGTTGGTCCCTCATTTTTTTTTAAATATAACCACTTTATTCTCGTAGTACTGCAACTGTATTTTCGTAGTACTACAACTTTTATTCTCGTAATATTACGCCTTTATGCTGTAAAATTACAACTTTTTCTGGCTTCGACTTTATTCTGATAAAATTATGACTTTAATGTTGAAATGTTATGACTTTATTCTCGAACTGTCTGTACATTTTTATCTTAAGTGGCCCTTGTACTGCGTTGGTGGAGAGGGTTTTATACATCAGGAGTTTGTGTGGCGTACACCTCTAGTGGCCACTAGGAGTACTCACTTGCTCAGGCCAACAGGACCACAGACAGAGCAGTTTCAGACTTTAACTCCTCCCTAAACTCAGAAAAGTAAAGTTTAGCTTCTGGGGCCAGTGCTTTCAGATTAAAACTACTTTTGGATTGAAGTGAAAAAGTCTAGATTTCAAAAACAGCATGCAGATGATTCTTGAATGAATGAAGGATTAAACCGACTCCCAATACTATAAATAAGATTCCTGAGAAGTGTGAATGAACCTAACCTCCTGGATGTTTGTATAACATGCTTAAATGGTCAGTTCATTGTACATCAGTTGAATTCATATCATTTGGTGACCCGGCTTGTTTGATGTACTGACCTGGCTGTTTGATGTACTGTCCCGGCTGACAGCTGCTGTGTCTCTGAGAGGTCTCAGAGCTGACCTCTTCTGGGGGCACCTCAACGAAGTGTCCTTTCTCAGGTTCACACACAGTGTTGGAGGTGGAGGAGCACGGAGCCTTCACTCTCAGACCAGAACCTGTGGAGAAAGTTCTGTTACTCCTGCCAATCGGGTCATTCTGTGCAAATTTTACATGTAATGAGAATATTTTCTTTTCTTTTTTCACTTCTCTGGTGTGTCCAGATCTACGTCGGATTCATGTCTTGTAAGCGGTTGAACCGATGAGTGAGGGAACCCTTGCTATCTCCTCCTGGCCCTGATAAACTCTTGTGTGTTTTTCAGGACTTCAGAGTTGAGTTGTCTTGCTGTGAGTGAGTATGTCTGTGTTGTAGCTGTTGTTACCTGAGGCACAGATTTTACACCGTAAACAATAGGTCCTCCTTGTGGGCTCGTCCATGTAAGTGCCACTGTCACACGGGAGACACGACGTACTGCGAAACTTTGAGCAATGCTCGTTTACACGAGTACCTGGTAAAACACATTTTGCATTAAATCACAAAGCTGTGTAGCGCTCAGTTACAATTATAACTATGCCATAAATATGTACTTCTCAGAGTAGTTTTCAGACCCACTACCTTCCCTTCTACTTGAGTAATATATTTGACTGAGTAACAGTACTTTTAGTTTTTAGTACTTCCCACCATGACAAAAGCATTATGTTGACAATATGACATTACTTGAACATTAGTGTTTCTGGCACTCCCCCTTCAGATTGATCTAGTTTTTCTCATTTTTGTGTCCTTTTTTTGTGCATTAATACATGTTTTGTCCAAACTTACTTCAAATTAGAAATGAGAAATTACAAATAGTTACACTTTTTTGTAGTTTTACCCAAATATTTTTTATTCTAGAGTAATTGCTTGGACCACTACTTTGTACTTCTACTTGAGTAAAGTTTATGGTTACTCTAACCACCTTGTATTATATGTGTGCATGTGTAAAGATGTGTTTGCAAACTGTAAAAATCACATACTATGATTGCTTTAAAAGATACCAAGATAGTCAGCTTGTGACATTTGCTGTTGAACAAACCTTGAACACAGTATATGTACATCTCACTGGAGGACCACAAAATCACATGTTTGTGCTTGTGCTCACTACTCACAGGGATCTGCTGACTGCTACAGAAACTGGCTGTCAAGTGGCTCATCACTACCATGTGTTTTGGACTGCCCATATTATTCACAAATACTGGACTGAGATCAGTGAGGCACTGTGGATTGTCTTTGACCATTGGACTTTAAAATATTGTACCTCTGATGTAGGACTCCAGCGATGGAGATGAATAATGGATACCTGTGGAGTGTAGTTTTGGCTGCAGTAATAAAGAAGTGGATGATGCGATCTGAGCCAACTGTGAAGGACTGGACTGAAATAACTTTGGACATTTATAAAATAGAAAAACTGACTTTTACTTTGAACTAAAACATGGACAGACACATTTAACAGACACTGGGACAGGTGGGATCGACACATTGGGGGACATGTGTCTGACTGACATTTGATTTCTTATTTCCTTTTGATTCTAACTTTTCTCTCTCTCATCCTGTTTTGTTTTATTCCTTCTGTTTTGTATAAAAACCTTTTATATAAAATCAAAATAATAAAAAAGAAACCGCATCAATCTGGGAATGTCAAAAGAGATGAGAGTGGATTTCAGGAGGTAAAGAGCAGAAACTACGACCGTCTGCATTGATGGAACGGCTGTGATGGTTGTCATGTAGATGTATCATCGCTTCATATCCAACAGACTCATATGGAAAATATACGCAGTCTGCCACCTTATGAAGGCCCTCTAGAGGCTAAAGACGACTGTTGTGTAGTAAATAGTTGGCACTTACCCATTGGACACATAGGACAGCATTCTCGTCCTATCAGGTATTCAGCTCGATGACAGGTGAAGCTTACCTCAAGTTTAATCAGCATCTGTTGACAAAACAAGTTATCAATCAATCGATGAGACAAAATATTAAAAGTTATAAATTATCCAAAAAGGACAGAAATCCGTTCTCATTGTGGAAAAACTCTATGTAAACCACACCCCCATATCCATAAAATGAAATAAACACATCACACAAGTACCAACTTAAACGACTTAGTAAAAGGTAACTTTTGACAAACACACAACCGCACCACCCTAGTTTTCAAACTTGTTTTACCCCTCCCCCACAACCCTGGTTTTGAGTTTGTTTTGGTTATTTTGTGTTTTTATAACCAAAGCTTTTTTGTATTTTTTGTATTATGTGAACTGATTTTATTTTTAACATTCAATCAAGTAAAAATATTCACTGAATATGAACATGATGTAAAAATAAATATTCAGTGTAAACATTTTCAGTGTCTAAAAGTCTCTATTTAACTTCAGGTTAAATCCAGACTGAAGCAGTTCTGCTCCTGGTCACATGGATCTATCATATTATCTGGATAGGGTATTGCTAGCTTAAGCATGTCGCTATCGGACTCAGTGGCCAGTCCATTGGTACTGCAGTGAAAAGTGGCTGACAGGGAACCTACAGCTTTCAGAAATGTCTGATATACAGTAGAGGCAAATTTTACCTATTTTCGGGTCATTCACTTTTTCTTAGTTTAAAATTATTCAGTTGTCTTTAAAACGCATTTTAAACCATTAGCTTTGGCTATGCTCTAGCCCAGCTCTTGCGATGATTGGTCAGAGCGGTAACCGTCTAGACCACATGTGTCAAACTCAAGGCCCGCGGGCCACATGTGGCCCGCCAGACGTTTTCATCTGGCCCGCCGAACATTTCTAGTTTATAATTATTCATTTCCAATTAGAGCTGCAACGATTACTCGAATAAATCGAATAATTCGATTACAAAAAAGCTTCGATTATTATTATATTGCTTCGATGATTCGTTTAATTTACATATTTAATCAAAAACCACGTGAATCTGTGGCACGCGGAACGACTTGTGGCGCTTTTGTTTCACACGGAGCCTGTTCCGCTCTGACGAAGGCGCGACAGGAAGAGAGCGGCGCGTTTTAAACTCATAAGTGCGACTGGGAAGAGTTTTGATGAGTGAAAGAGCCATGGATCTATTATAATAATCCCGAGCTGCAACTCTAAACACCGCATCTAGCTCCGCCCACCCCAGCCCGCGCCGTCGACACGCCACCGCGGACCACCGCGCTCCCCACTCAACAACTCTGCTTCCCAGTCACAGTCGTACTTTTAAACAGCCAATGCACATGGAAACAGCACGAGGACTGCGGTTATGTTAGAATAATCTGTTGTGAAAGTCCGAGACACGGAGGCCAAAGTGACCGGCACACGAGCCAAAACGGCCAAAACGCAAAATGCGCAAAATGCTCAAAACGCCAGGACCACTGGTCCCACCCAACATAACGTTTTACAAATGTCTTATTTTAAGTGACGTGTCATAGACTGTAAACAGTTACAGTGGCTCTGTCAAGTTAATAAAGTCTTTTATATATATTCTTTATATACAAACAGAACAGTTTGGACTGAAGTGAAATGTTGCTGTTTTGGGACAAATTTATATGAAATTAAGAATAAAATGTGTAATTTTAAGCAGAAATTCCTTATTTTGTATTTGTTTATTACTATGAGCTATAATGTTTATCTAAAAAATGATTTAATATGTGTTTAACTGGTTAATATGTGTTTAACTGGTTTACTGAATGTACAAAAAATATTAACCGATTACTCGATTAATCGAAGAAAAGAATCGATAGATTACTCGATTACTAAAATAATCGATAGCTGCAGCCCTATTTCCAATAGATATATCGCGTTTTTATCGCTAGAACTACAATTCCCACAATCCTTTGCAGCCGCGGCCCCTCCCCCGCGCTGCTCCCCGCGGCCCCTCCCCCGTGCTGCTCCCCCGCGCTGTGTGCCGCCAGCTCAAGTGCCGAGGGACAGCGACCAGCGACATTCATCGCAGCAGGTTTAAAATCGAACACACCGGCAGCGATGACCTGTAGCGCCCACTTCACACGTGGCGCTCTGCCCCAGGGCAGATCGTGGGAAACACGAGGAATAAAGAAAAGAGGCGGTTTTGTGGACGTTAGAGCTGTGCTAAAAGCGGCGCTAATGTGAAGCTAACAACAAGAAAACAAACTTCTTTGCTGACAACTCTGTGAGGAAAACATCCAAACCAGTGCAAAACCGGGCCAGATCATGAGCCACAGGTAAAAACACAGGTCAGAGTGTAATAAAGTCTGAACATGACAGAGTGAAGCTGCTTTGAGCTCTCATTTGATTCACCATATGAATCATTTGTCACTAAAATAAGCTTAAACTGTACAAATAGTGAGCTCATATTGAGTTTGTGCAGCAATATTAACATGTCTGTGATACAAACATTTAATATCAGAATCATATCACACGTCCATGTTCCTGTTCCTGCTGCTGCTGCATGAATATGGACTCAGTGTCCACATAGAACTATTACTAGGCTATATAACATTTGTTATATTTTTTATTGTTTTATTTTTTTACATTATGTTCGGCCCGCGACCCTGCCTGAGCGTCGAAAAGCGGCCCCTGGCCCAAATGAGTTTGACACCCCTGGTCTAGACCAATCAGCGTGTGTAGGTGATGTGAACGAGCCGAAGTGCCATGAACGAGCCGCAGGCGTAAAACTGTGGATCCATGGTGTAGGAGCCATTTTGTCACTATTAATTGGGGTTCATTTGGGTCACACTGGAGGTTATGTTTGGGAAGTAGCTGACCTATTTTTAATGTAGCCACCAGGGGCAGTGTGGAGGAAAGTCTATATCAGGGGTCCCCAAACTTTTTCCTGTTAGGGCCACATAACTTTTCCCTTGGCCAGGGTCAGTTTGTAACAGAAAAAAGTGTGACGATCGCAGGGGGGCCTAAATGTAAACATGTATTGTTTTCCAGAAAGCCACATATAACCAAATATGAATAACCCTTTCCGAGATCAAATAACCCTCTCTGGGTTCTACACAGAAAAAAATAATTCAGGAAATATAAAATAACACTATTCATGAAATCAATAAAAATCAAATAACCCTCTCTGGGTTCTTCACAGAAAGAAAGTTTGCGTTGTGCCGTGCACAGTCTTGGGTCAAAGTTCAGCTTCAGTTGTCAGAGCAGAATCTATGACTCATATGAGCATGAATAATGCGTCTCTTGTATTGTTCAGGGGGCCGGGTCAAATGTGGAGGCGGGCCGTATCCGGCCCCCGGGCCGTAGTTTGGGGACCACTGGTCTATATTAACGCACAGGAGTTATGGTACTGGGTGATTGGGTTACGGGAGGTCACACGGTGTTGAACGCTTTCATGGAACCGGGTGGGCGATCCTCTACTTTTCTCCTGTATTCTTCACTTGTGCCATCCGTCCATTTTCCCCCTTTTTTCATATGCTTTATTATGTCTGGGAGAATCTGCTGGAAATGTTTCTTTAATCAAGATTTCAATCAAAGTTGTACTACATTAGGACAATCAAGACACTGAAGCCCGTTAGGTCTGGATCCCCAGGCACCCAACAACCTCGACAAAAGGTTAGGACTAAGCTGTCGATACACATGGTTTTAATAATAATAACAGAACAAATCATGGAACTAATGACCACCATGCATCTGAGGGCTGTGGATCTAAGATCTAAGAATTGTCTTTAACTATTTATGCCTGAGAAACTAAAGAACCAAAGAAATACTACGGAAAGAAAGAAAGGAAATGGAGTGTATTGCCAGCCAGGTATAAAATAATGGCTGTTTACGTTTAGTGTCCATCAGTGTTGTTACCTGTGTTACCCATGGTATGTAGACACACAAAGGATCCGAGTAGCCTAAATACTTTTAATTACTTTTAGCATGTTTTAAAACAGTTTACAAACTAGTCATTTGTTTATGGTGTTATAATGTATTTGCGATACACCACAAAATACTGTAAAATATTGACTGATAGATGACAATAAATAAATACATTTTGTTAAATACATATACAAAATGTACAAAAAGTTCAATTATATTAATATACAAATTAATATAATTACACTACACTGCATTTTGTAACATGCAACAAAAAAAACACAAATTAGAAAATAATTAGATTATCATACATTCATACATATATATTATAACAACATTTAATTGTAAGTTTTGTTTTATTTCTACAATATAATAATTCAACTGACATATGAAAACAACATTGCATTAATAATCAAATGTTCTGATTTATTGTAAAAGTAAAGAAGCGGCACAACAGCTTTAGGCCGGACCATGAACTAGACTTTAAGTTGAATCCGATATTTGAA
This sequence comes from Chaenogobius annularis, assembly GCA_015082035.1. Taxonomy (NCBI): domain Eukaryota; kingdom Metazoa; phylum Chordata; class Actinopteri; order Gobiiformes; family Gobiidae; genus Chaenogobius; species Chaenogobius annularis. The sequence continues at coordinate 402,884 of BJKM01000505.1, read as the reverse complement.
TAGCTCCATGGGTGAACCGGCTTGATTTTATGATTACGCAGTGACAACTGACTCACTCCTCGCTCTGTGCAGCTGAACTCCTCTAGACGCGCCCCCTGTGATCCCCAATAACTGTTTCCATGCTGTTGCTATGGAGAATATTATCACAGACAGCTCAGTTGAAATCGTTTTTCTCAAACTGTTTTTCTGGCGACCCACTTTTTCTAATTGGTCAGATGTGCAGGAGGCAGAGACAGATAAACCAGCTCACACACTCAGAGATTGTGGAGAGCGGAGACAGTGGTCTCTGTATGTTAAGCTACAAAATGCTATGTGCTTTATTACAATCAGTCACATATTCACAAAGTAACGAGCCAAACGAGATGCAGCAAAATGCAATGATACAGGGGGAGCGCGTACATGCGAGAGAGAGGGGGAGAGGGGGGAAAAGAGCGAGCATACATGCATGGAGCTGTGGCTCGTCCCATCACTCAAAAAGGACTTTCAGCATTAACAGTTTTGAGAATAAGAAGGTGTTTTATCTGTAACTTTAACAACCAATAGTTTGGTTTTTGATTTGGTTTAGTCTGGGTTTAGCTCTCCGAGTTAAGTAAATAAAGGTGAATTAAGTTAAAAAACAACGCTCCGTATTTCAACATTATTATAATATATTATATTATATTATATTACATTTTATTACATTTTATTTTATTTTATTCAATTTTGGGAACAAATTGAAAAACGGGAAATCAAATAGTGTTATTGCTCACTTCTTTCATTGCCTGTATATGAGGCCATGACAAACATTTCCAACACAGGAGGTCTTTTTGAATGCCACAGTTATCAGTCAAACACTATCACCATATATGGAAAATAACGCCCTGGCCCCGCCCCCTGGAAAAGGCTTCAGTTAACGCTAAGTACAAAGTACGGCCCTTTATACACTTACAAGAAACATATTTAAGCTATATAGAACATCAAAAACTAAACAAATGTTATAATAAAACAACACAGGAGGGGGAGTTGAAATATTGTATCTCAAACCGAATAGCTTTTGAACAAAGCTTTGAATGCTGCCCAGTGGTCAAGTGGTTTTAAGGCGGCAGCACACATGTCAGGCTCCATCTGCAGCCAGCCGCAGTTTGAATCCTGGCTACGTGACATGGCTACTTGACAGTTTACTGCATGTCCTTCCTTATCTCTCATCCCCATTTCACGCTCAGCTGTCCTGTCTAATAAAGCCTACTGACAAAAAATCCTTAAAAAAGAACAAAGCTTTGAACGTAAAGATGGCAAGGGAACAATTAATGGAATTGATTTTACTCTTCTGAATGTGTATGCCCCAGCAAGGAGCGATATCACGTTCAGTACTAATATTATACACCTGACTGCAAACCACTCTGAGGGAACCTTAATCTGTGGCAGCAACTGGAATCTTCATATCCAACCTACATTAGACGTGTCAAACTCAGTGGCTGCTGGTGATGCACACATAGGGGTATTTGACGTTACCGTGTTTTTGTTGTTTTTAATGTCCAAAAGTGAATATTTTATATTTGACTGTATTAATACACATTTTAAATACATATTTACAACTGAATTAATTAAGTAAACAAACTTTATTTCCACTTTTGGTAACTATTAGAGGCAGATAGCATTCGTGAGAAAATACATCATGACATAAAATTACATTTTACACTTTATAAAATATCAGATTGTAAAGTGCAAATCAAAAATGTCAATATTTGATACTGTATTTTATAGTGCATAGTAGGGATTACTACATTAAGAGAACATAAAAAACACAAACAATTGTTTGTGCCTGTTTCATAAAACGATACAGAAAACAAAACAAAAAGATCAGCTTCTAAGTGGCATTACATTTTTATATTTAATCATCACAGACAACATTGCTGTATGGAAAGTTGTTCATAAAGACATGTCATTTATAGCATTCTTTCATGGGTTTTCTAATAACCAAATCATCTTTTTATAAATAGAAGTTCAGAGATGCTTTCAGCATTGGAATTATCCAGCGTAATAAACACATAAAAAACTCTCTGTTTGCAGTCAAGGTAACGGAGCACAAGTGCTACACTGGTTCGAAACATACAAATATCAGATGTCTGATTGGCTCGGATTGATAAGAGGTGCAGCGCAGTGTCTAAGGAAGACGAAAAACTGACCAGTCCCCGCAAAATCCCTGGATTCGACATCATCCGGTTGCGTGGCGATGCCTTTCCCAATAAAGCTAACTTCAGACAGTCCATATGCATTCTTTGTGTTTTGTGTTTTTGTATTTTCTCAGACAGGTGTTTCATGTCCCGGACACCATTTTCACACCAAGCCCGGTCTGTAGATACAGTTTTAAAAAGTAAACACGGAAAACAAAAAAGATCATTAGCTTCACCGCAACCAGCTAGCCCCGGCTTCTTGCTGTACCAAGCTGACTAAAGCCTCTGGTATAACTTATACCGTATAAGAAGATCCACTTTTGTCTTTTTTAACCTGTCTGACCTTAATGTGTGGCAGGTCCGGTCCACTTTCCTTTATTTGTTTATTTCAAAAGGCTTCTGAAGCAGAGAGATCGCCCCGTCACTTTCCCTAACGCCACCAATATCACGTCTGAGGTGCACGCACCTGCTAGCGCTGTAGTGTCTACAGCGTAAACAGCGTAGCTCCATGGCGTAAACACACTACGCTTAAATATTTTTGACAGTTTTACTGTGGCTTTTCTCATAGTGACGTAGTCATTTTTCTCGGAATTTGATTGGCTAAAGATTCCTATTGCTTTTCTACAAGGCTCAACATACGTTGAAAAGAGACGCAGGCTGCGCCACCAAGCAGACCACAGGCAAAGTATCCTATTTTTAACATTCTTTTACATATTTAAACTAATATAACATAATTCTGAACAAATGATATTGTTTTTAGACAAAAAATTGTTGAATACCATTTGACGAAATTGGCTGATTGACAGGAGGGGCGTCGCCCCATCGCCCTTAATGGACCAGCCGCATCAAACTCAAAGAGCTCTGGAGGAGCAATAAACAGCCAATTCCACAAATTGATGAAGAGTATAGGATTGATTGACATCTGGAGGGAGATGAACCCCCAGTGCACGTCAATACACCCCTTTTTCTAACCATCATGCAATCTTCTCCAGAATACACTACTTTGTTATTTTCAATAAAAACAGATACAAATTTACTAAGGCAGATATAGGCACAATGGACTTAAGAGACCATGCTCCTGTCTACTTTACAGTAGACTTGGAGGAAAAACAAAAAACACACTTTGGAGATTTAATGCCAGCCTGCTTAATGACCCTTTGTTTCAGGAAATAATGTCAAACAATATTGAGATTTATATGGAGGAACATGACAATGGTGAAACTTCCCCACCCATCCTCTGGGATGCTTCTGAAGCAGTTTTGAGAGGTAAAATTAGGGGAAAAAGGTAAATGATCTGCAAGAAAAACTACAACTGCAGGAAGGGGAACCCTCAAGTGCTACAGGAAATTAAAAATATAAGAAAAATGAATGATCTCACAGGAAATAATATAATTTTATAATTAATTAATACTGTTTACCAAACAAAGATATTATGAGAGTGGATCAAAATTGTCAAAGTTATTAGCTTGGAGACTTAGAATACAAGATGAAAGAGCAATATATAAAATACAAGAGTAATAATAACCAAACAAGACTACATACACTTGTCATTTGAATCTTTCTACAAAAAAACATTTCTCCTGCTACAAACTGGCATGTTTACAGCATGTTTTCTCTCATTCGCTCCTGTAAAGTGATTATGTTTACTGGACCCACATTGACATGTAAATGAGTTGTTTTATGCATATTAATTAGGTTAACCAGACCTGTTCTGCAAACCTCAGCCTTTAAAGCTGAACTAAGTAACTTGAGCCCCCCAGCAGCTCTCCTGTGAAAATACCTGTTTTCTTTCTTTCTCGAAATAAAACACTATAATCTCATACAAAAATATTTAACACTGCCAAATATTTAAAAAGAGCCAGGGTTTTTCTGCAGAGTTGTCTTCGGGTCGATGTAAGCAAATGTTGCAAAGGGGAAATACTCTGATACGCCACGAAAGTACACGTACACACAACACAACAGCGCCCCTAGAGGTGGACCTGCCGTGACATGGGCCGACTACAACCCCCGCTGCCCACACGAGATTGGAATATACTTGTATTGTGCATAAGTTTAGCCGAAACATTGACAATACATTACAAGAGATCGGAACCTTTCTTTTTCCTTTCAGGCTCGAGCCCAACTCCACATCATGTATTACATTATTGATCTTCTTAATCCATCTGCAGACAGGGAAGTGCCAAACCCAAGGCTCCCACACAAATGCCCCAAAGCGCAAAATACAAGAATATCTTACCAGGAAAACAAATGGCGTTCTTAAGGCTTTTCATGTTGAAAAGTCGTATTCATGGTGTAAACTCCTTTTGTGAGACACCGAACATCAAATCTGAATATATAAGCCATATATTAGGCAAAACATACAAATCTATAAACTCTACATTTGTTTCACTTCAATATGAGCAGCTAACGGCCTCCTCACATGTATTCTTATACCTAACTACGCAACAGAATCCCAGTCCATGCCCCCCCGGTGCCTTTTCTATGTTACAGATATCTAACTCTCATACTCTCTCTTTATAGCAGCTAAGCCCTCCTCATGTCAAAAGTCTAAAGTACACCTGAGAATTATTAATTTATTTTATACAGACTGAAATCTTTTCCCCACTTTTGCTGCCAATAACTTTAGAGATTTAATGCGAGGCTCATTTACTTCTCTCTCCCCTCGACCTTTTCAACATTCATGGAGATAGATTCTATAATTCCGCGTGATCCAGGAGATCCATTTTGTACAGCACGATACACTTTTAGCACAAAAAGTTCCTCAAATGATGAAGCTAAAACGACTGAACGAACATTGTTCGGTCATGACAATAGTTTTTAAATTACAGTTACAACAACGAAAACAACAACAAATACGTAAATGTGCCCATATCTTACAGTAGAATAGCAGCCGAAAACAATCCAGCGATCGTCGCATTTTAAATCGCTTTCGCTTTCGTTAATCTAGGCTATAGCGCCCTCCTGAGGAGAGAAAGAGAGAACGAGAGCGAAGCGAGAAAGAGAAAGAGAGTTTTCCCCCTAAAAAATCTCTTTTGCGCTTCAAGGACGTTTTGAGTCTCTGTATTGGACAGGCATAAACACATTCAAAGAGTTTTTAATTGACTAATCGTGAAGAGTCGACTATACATTTTTTGGGTCACATTTTCATAAACGTAACCATTCTCTGGACTATAGAACTACAGACTCTAAAACACATACAAAAAGACTATGACTATGACATTAAGAAAATGTCCAAAAATAACTCATTCTGATCTTCATCAATAACTCACTTTATTTGTAAATATATATCTGTCTAGAAGCCTTCTTTATTCGCTTATAAATGTGTTTTTAAAGTCCTAATATATATAATAGAAATTATAATCACTGACTAGTCGACTACTAAACTAATTGACAGTGACAGCCCTATTATACATTGTCTCCATTGAAAACCGTTGAAAATCCCCATTGATTACCAATTACAATGAACTTTGTTAGGATTTCATATTGGAATTAAACTTTTATATTAAAAAAAAACAAAACAGAACAAGACACAGAACATAACACAGAAGGAATAAACAAACATAAATTTCACAAGACATCTAAACAAGATCCTTCACGTGTAATCCGGCATATTTGTCCCATCCAGTCCAAAATCTGTCAAATTTTTCAATTTTCAAATTGCGTGCAAAAGCTTTTTTCTTTTTTTTTTATGATTATTTTTTGTTTAACTTTTATGAATGGTGCATTACTATATCGGTCCAGTCCATAATTGTTGGTTTAGTTTGTGTCATCCTTTTTTTTTTTATGGCCTTCTTCTCTGCTGCTAAAAGTATGTACCAATATATCCATTTATTGTGTCCATGGCAGGAGTTCTTAGGGCCAAACACATCGATCTGAAATCCAGTGGGAGGCCAATGTGGAAAAACTGCAGTATTTTGTTCATCTCAAAACGTACCAGTATTTTCATCAGCTGATAACTAATTAAAAGGGTCTTGAGCACATGAAATAAGTCAAAATAGCCAAGTGAAATCAAAAATACCTAACTAAAAAAGCATCACTTCTCAAACAATGTGATGAAATTGGTTCATTCATTCTTTAATGAATGTTTTATCAAACCCAGGAGATATGGAGTCAGAAGATGCACATGCCTTCACTGAGTTTCCTTTAGTCGGACACTGCAGGTCTTGAAGCTCAATCCAGTTTCAGATCCACTCAGATCAGTTCAGTGTGTGACGCCAACAGCCCTCAAGAGTGCTGATGTCCTGAAGAGAACAGGACAGAAACCAGCAGTCTTGCCAAACATCACTCAATATTTTTCCATTAAGCTATTCTGGGTCAAACCAGTAGAGCTGAAATAAAGTAATTTTGCAGACAAGGTAAACTCCAACCATCTTTTCTTATGGTAGTTGTAGGGTTTTGAACCAGATAAAAAAAATTGTTTAACTTTCCATATGCATTTTGAGAATAGATTTGTCTCATTCATCAAAGAAATGTTAAAATATTCCAGACAATAGAAAAGAAGACAACTTGAACCAATGCAACCTGAGTCAGATAAGGCTTAGGACAACTTCAAAACACCATCAGAATATCCAGACCTGTTTTATTCCAAATGAACCAAACTATCAAACCAGTGCAACCTGTGGAAGTATTAGATTGACGCATTACTTCTTTTTCTTTAGGCTTTATTAGACAAGTCAAAGTGAAATGTGGTGAGATCTTGTCAAACTGAACTCTCAATGCTGAGGCTGGTCACACAGAACCTGGCAAATGTAGCTTTAACCCCTCTGCCACCGCTCAGCACAATAAAACATGATTTACCCAAAAATGTTCAGACCACAAAAACAAAACAAAAAACAAGGGCAATCTTTGACCACCCCTCAATCACACCGCACATCAGATGAACTCAATTAAATGTATGTAACTAATTGATAATTGAGCTGCAAGATAAAAAGAAAAAACAACAACATTATAATTATTATTATTATCACAAAAGATAGAACTGAGAACACGGCACTAGAGTAATTGTAAAAATTGAAACATAGTTAAATAAAATCACAGAAAATATTGTTCAGCATAACATTTTAGTCCAAAATCTGTCAAAGAGGGCAATTTTCTTTTCTTTTTTATATATTCAATTCAATTCAATTCAATTTATTTTTGTAACACCCAAAATCACAACAGCAGTTGCCTTGAGGGGCTACAGTGGGAAAAAAACAAAATAAACAATGTTCATAGGGATTTGGTAATGTCCCAGCATCCTGTGTCCTTAGACAGATGTCCCAAGCTCCCCTGTCCTTAGACCCTCCTTCTCCGGCCAGGAAAAACTACCAAACCTCTTTGGGAATAAAAGTAGAAACCTGTAGGAGTTCCACAGTGAAGGAGAGATCCGACTCCCTCGGACGGAGGCGGACGCGCCTCAATTTGCCAGACGGTGGGGCTTAAACCCACTCAGGAGGAGAACCAATTCTTTGAGGCAGAATGAAGAACCGTTCATATGGAGTAGAGGCCTCGATGTGCCTGCTCCACTCCCGTCGGGGAAGTGGGAGAAGAAGAAGGAAAAGCGATGAACAAATTGCAAATTAAATTAAAATATTAAATATTGTTTGAAAGAAAAGTAAGTCTTGTCCACTCCTCCCTCCTGTGCGGACGTGTTTTCCTCTGCTCCCGCTGCTGCCTGCTACTTTTGCCTCTCTCGTCGTGTTTTTTCTCTTTTTCCCTCTAAATCACAGTGCGCTGGATCACCTGTTGTTCTCCGGAATAATGAATCTAATTGATTGGTCTCTGAGTGCATTGGAGAAAGTTTTTTCCCAGAGAAAAGCTTCCCCGGGAGAAGCAACCTGTCCCGACGGGACGTCCCCAGCGGGGTACGTTCGGGACTATTTGAAGAACTGGCAGGTTCTATGCATCGAGCCCCTGCTCATTGAAGATGTGGAGGACCTATATTGGATTTGGATTTATGATAGCAGGATTCCTCCTAATTGGGCTCGGAGTCGCCTTGGTCTATACGGAAAAAATGGGAAGACAGAAAAATTCACCCAACAACTGTCTGACATCAACATGGAAAGGTTTTGGATTTGAGTGAAAGAATGAAAGGACTCGAACAGAAGACTTGAGCACGGCCACGGTGCAACTCACTGATCTGAACCGTAACATCTTATTTCGGACCACGGAGATGCAAAAGACTTTGGGGATTCAATCAAGGAAACGGGAACTTTTGGCTGTCGGACGGAGTAACTCAATGAATCAAAGCTGATCGCACACAGAGGACCAGAAATGATTGGATTATTTGATCGTAAATCATTGATCAACCAAAATGTATAAAAGTACTTATTTCTCTCCCTTGTATCTCTCTCCCCTTTCCTTATCTGGCCCCGGGCTGGGAGCAACAGGTCCGCAAGGCCGTGCTGAAGACACAGGACACAGACACTTACACAAAAACGAAAGATTTGCCTTCACTCACCGTCTGCACATCCCACATCCTAATCTTTGTGTTATCTTGTTTGTGTCCCTCCCCCAACATCCACTTGAAAATATCCATCACGTTGACCTCGTGTAATGTACTCAATATGTGTTGTTTATCATTGTATGCTTATTGCTGAAACTGTTTTTCATTTTCCAAGAGTTCAAAGTACCCGAGTAGCGCTGCGCGGAAGCGAGCCGCCCCGGTGGCTGTGCTCTTTCTGCATGTTCTCATGTCGCATCTGTCACCAAGTCACGTTCCTATGTTGTGAATTTGTTCATTGACAATGGCAATAAATATATCCTGATTCCTGATTCCTGATAGTGCTCAAGCTGCCATACTTCCCCAACATAGTTGCTCCATAGGGCAGCATAGCTGGGAACTGTAGATTTTTATTTCTGTTCCTAACTGGGCTGACCATAAGCGATTTCAAAAGAGGAACGTTTTAAGCCTGGTCTTAAATGAAGAGACTAAAGTGTCGGATCCTCTTTAACATGGACAGGAAGCTGATTCCACAACACAGGAGCTTGGTAGCTAAACGCTCTACCTCCTACTGTGCTTTTAGAGACTCTTGGGACCACCAGAAGTCCAGCATTTTGAGAGCGAAGTGATATATATCATTTTAATCAAAATAATAACACAAGTAGACATCAACTAAACATAAATACAATCAAAATCACAACATTGAAATAAAATAAAAGTCCTATTAGTCCAAAGTTTTTTTCCAAATTAAGCCTGAATGAAATTTTTTTTCATTGTCTGATGTCTGTTACTATCTCATTCCCGTTGTTGATCAGTGGTGCAGTTTGTGTCATCCATTTATTTGTTATAGTCTTTTTTCCTGCTGCCAAAAGTACATTCCAAAGGTATCCATTGATTGTGTCCATGGCAGGAATTTTGAGGCCCAAATACATAGTTCTAAAATTGAGAGGGCAATGTCAAAAACAGTCTGCAGTGCATTGTTAATTTCAGTCCAATATCCCTGAACAACAGGACAGTCCCAAAACACGTGTGAGTGGTTTGCCTCCTGGCTGCCACAGTTTCTCCAACAGTCAGCATTTCCTTGTGAAAAATGGGCACTTTGACATGGGGTTACGAAAAAACATGATACATTTTTCCAACAGAATTCTCTCCAAACATGTGATTTTTTTTTATTCTCCACTGAGAAGTACATATATTTTCTCATTCTTCATTCTTCATTCTTCAATTAAAATGACCCTCTCTTTCCCATTTAATTTTAATATAATTAGTAGAGTGGCTGCCTGAATCATCAATACATTTAAATATTTTTTTAATATTATTCCCATTGAAAGCTCAGATTTATAAGCTTTAGCAAATAATTCACTACCAAGGACCACAACCCCAGCTACGATGCAAAGTGTTTATTGACATACGAGAAATATGAACAACACGAATGTATAGGAATGAATGCCGTTTTGGGGCTTCTGGCTCCCGGGCCTCAGTACCGCCAAAAGAAGCTATCGAGGCAGTGCCGATTGACGGAATGGAGGTCGCGGAGGTTATGGTGGGTGTAAACCTTGAAGGCCATGGAAGACCTGTGTTCCATGATTTAATGAGGCAGTCAGCGACTCCTTGGCTGGAGGCAGATGTAGCAGCGCAGATGCGGGAAAAATGTCCGGTAGGAAATGTGGGGACCTGGCGAGGATCGACTTGAAGTGAGGGATGAACCGGAACCTGAAGCACTCTGCCTGTAGTGAGGAGCGAGCGGTGGGGGAGGCACCGCATGACAATCGGTATGAGAAGTCCTGGAAGATTGCGAAGCAGCTCGGAACGGAGTTTAGCTTGAACAGGTAGATCGTGGTTGAACTACCACTGTGACTGATCTTGCTCGTTTGAGGGGGACTAGGCGTCGGTTGAAGGTCCTTGATACAGGAGTGAGGAGAACGGTTGTGGACAGGGCAACCTCTGAGCAGTGGAGGAAACCGAAGAAGACGAAAAGGAACATACCAATGCAAGCGTTTGACAACCATCATTGTTTGGCCCAAGAGCAGCCTAAAAAAGATCTTGAGGTCGCTCAGATAGGCTGGTGCTCTGGAGACATGCTTTGGGGAAGGAGTCATGGGGCAAAGGTCCCGGTGCGGGGGAAGCGGGACGGTGACGGAAACTCGCTCTCTTGGAGGAGCCACTGCGGCCCGCAAGAGTGAGTGGGGCGAAGAGCACTCCGCTTCCTGGGAGCGGAGGAAGGTGGCAGGGAGAGTGAGCAGGCATAACGTGCTGGTCACAGAAAAGTTTGCACAACGAGGTTTTGTTGACGGTGCGATGGAAACGCGGTCTTAAGCATGGTCTGGTGAGACATGCCGCCGTGCACGTGAACGGCAAAACGCAGAGAGGAACAATGAGCGCGCCTGGAGCGTCCAGCGTCCTGACTTTCAGAGCAGCTGAGGACACACGCATGCAACGCAGTCAGCAAACTCAACTCGAGCAAACAATTTTACATCCAAAACCAGGTTGAGCAACATGTTTATTAAAGCTCATTCTAAACAAAGTCAAATCATTTCCTGCAACTTGAAAACGAGGCTAGAACTTGACAGAACATGTTCTAGCAGATGAGAAGTAATCGTGCTTGGTCCATGTTTGCTCTGCCACAGTTATCTTCCATCTGCTCTGACAGTACAGTGACTTTGGACTTTGGACAGTGAGAAAGTTACACACTTGGACAATTCCTACTCTCAAGCATAAAGGGAATATAAGAAGACTTAAAAACTTTGGTTAAAATATGCCTTCTGTTTTTAATTTTAACTTGAGGGATATTCAATGTCGAGTCATGGAATAAACTTAATTTAATCAGATGTATCATTTGGCTACACGATAGTAAAATGGAAGAAATGAAAGGCAATGTTCAGAAAGCTCAGGACCATGAACACGCCTCTGCTTGTGACACACACAACTGCAGCTCAAACTGATCCAGAACTATCACACACGATCAGTCTCTGTGCCAACGCTCAGATGTTGGTGAAAGTCCAGATTAATCAGTTTGACCAGTGGTCCCCAAACTACGGCCGGGGGGCCGGATACGGCCCACCTCCACATTTGACCCGGCCCCCTGAACAATACAAGAGACGCATTATTCATGCTCTCATATGAGTCATAGATTCTGCTCTGACAACTGAAGCTGAACTTTTACCCAAGACTGTGCACGGCACAACACAAACTTTCTTTCTGTGAAGAACCCAGAGAGGGTTATTTGATCTCGGAAAGGGTTATTCATATTTGGTTATGAAGAAATATGCCCGGTTCTATTAAACTCGGACATCTGCGTGTTCAGAAACTGGAAGAGGAGTGAAAGTCAACAAGATCTACTCTATCAACTAACACATACCAGCTATAGATGACCAAGATTCATGAGTTTCATTACGTTTCATTACGCTTTTTTTTTTTTTTTTTTTTCTTTTTTTTTTTTTTTTTTTTTTTTTTTTTTTATTCTCCTAACAAAGTCATCTATACAGACGTCTGGACCTCTGGGTGCCTAACACTCCTTTACTTCGCGTCTTCATAGACCGGAGAGTAACGGGGCATCCACATTCTCCAGTATTTAAGACACAAAAATGAATATGCATGAGCCTAAAGTAAGTCCTTGTAGTAGGGCCGTGATTGGCCCAGTGCCAATCTGACCCCCTTCATGGTCTCCACCTTTTTTCTCTTTGTCTGCTCGTGTTACTGAGACTGGTCACTCCCTGGGAATCACATTGTAAAAAAGAGCAGCACAGAGAAATAGCAGCATAACATTATATAATAGTGAATATATGATCAATGCACAATATGTAGTTCTCTTCAGTTATATGTGGCTTTCTGGAAAACAATACATGTTTACATTTAGGCACCCCTGCGATCGTCACACTTTTTTCTGGTTCAAACTGACCCTGGCCCCAAATCAGAGAAGGGAAAAGTTATGTGGCCCTTACAGGAAAAGGTTTGGGGACCCCTGAGTTTGACAAAACATTTGATTCCATACGTACGTGGTCCAGGCCGTGCAGTTGAGTCCGCTGGGTGAGAAGTGTCCCTCTGGACAGTCTTCACACACAGTGTCAGCTGAACTGGTGCCTAGAGGAAAGAGCACAACACAACAGCTCAGACCTCACATCCAACCTTTATTCTTTAGTCCAAACAATGCCGCAGACACACATGTTTTTGAATGATCCCCGCGACACACCGCACTCATCCAAAGGTAGAAAAGCACAGACTCTGCTTTTTATGGATATCTTCTATACGGATAATATCCTGGAGCAGAATCTAAACTTTATGGAGCTGATGGAATTACGTGAAAAGTTATGGGAATTCTCAGTGCTGGACACGCAGACGAGGGGAGGATTACATCTGGGGTCTTTGTGGATATACACATCATCTTCTGATGTTTTCTCTACTTGCTACAAGGGTACATATTTATTATTCTATGTGAATGTAATTAGTGAGTTAAGTGTCAATGCTATTTTGAAAAGATTTATTTATATAACAGAGAAGGGTCTTGCCAAAGTATACGTTAAACAACTGGACACCATTGCCTGTTTAAGGAAGATGGAATTGGCCTAGCGTGAGGAGATACATTTGGGTTCAAAGGGCTGAGGAAGTCTAAGCAGAATGAATAAAAGAAAGGGACACGATTGCAAGCATCAGTATCTTCTCCGTTGTGTGAATATGAGAGAGTGTGAGGAACAAGTCCAATAACGTGGGATGAATGGATGGGTCAAATCATCTCGAAGGGAATTCCAAAAACTGGAGGAACCCAAAGAAGGCCAGCAAGAACATGTGCACGGTGGTTAGGTTGAGCGTGTGTATGTATGTAGCATTTGAGAAGGTTAGAGGTTAGGCAGGGGTGGGCAATTCTTTTTCCTCCGAGGAAATTTTTTTTCCTTCCTTCGAATCCAGGCAAGAGGCAGAGGGCCGGAACACGATCAATGATTTAACAATTATAAGCACTTTTCTGTAAAATATAGGCTATTGAATCTATTTTTTTCATTCATTTCATGTAATCTTTATTAAGGACACAAGCGCAGACACATGTTGCATAGCTAAGACAAGGCCACAAATGCCCAGTTCTGGGTTAGAGGCAGACGCTTGGGGGGAGAGCAGGGTTTGGCCTTGTATAAACCCTTCCCGTAACAACGATGCATGTGCGTGAAACAATGAAGGCAGGAAGCACCTGTTTCCGGTTTACAGAAGAGTGGATCAAAAGGGGAGTGGAGGGGGGACGAAAGTGAATCGAAGGTGAGATGGAAGAGATCCAGGGGGGCACCCTGGAGGTGCAGGGCCGCAGCTCCAACAGACCCTGCCTGCGCACACAACACAGGGGAAACGGACTTAGCAGGTAATACAGACCTTCTCTACTGCCTCTGGGTTAGTCCTGGTTTGGATCTGTTTTGGTTCTGGCCTGGGTTAGTTCAGTTGTAGTTTAGGGACCGTGGATGTTCATTTGCATATTAACATTTTTGTTCAATACAGATGCTTATTCATTGTTGCTATTAAATAAACAAATAAATAATATACAAATATTCAGGAATTAAACCTGTTTTAGTCCCTTGTAGGTCTTGGTTTTATTTTGGGTGAGTCCTGACTGACAAACCCAAAACCCTCAGTCCTATTCCTTTTCTCTCAGTATTCTGCTACATTTTATGTCTAAACAAAAGGAATTTCTGTCAAGTCTGCAAACTGCTTTCCCAATTTGCCTGTAACATAGGGCTGAATGTGATCTGGATTATTACCAAGCCTAATGGTAGAAGAAGTACTCAATTTAGTTCAAAGTAAAAGTATTGAAGTATGCGTTTATTGTTTCACCCAGATTTTTACAAACTATTAACAAGTGTGTGTTGATCTTATTAAAGAATTGTCCTGATCTTTTAGTCCATCAATTTCTCAGCGCAGACCACCGCTCCTCAGGATGTCCTTCTGGGTCAAATGCAGAGGACAAATTTCCTTAAGGGGACGACAAAGGCTAATCTAACTAACAGGTGGCGCTCTCTGTCTGCTCTGTGTTCTGTGACTGCACACAGTCTGCTCTGTGTGTTCTGTGTGTTATGACTGCACACTGTCTGCTGTGTAGTGACTGCACACTGTCTGCTCTGTGTTCTGTGACTGCACACTGTCTGCTCTGTGTTGACTGCACACTGTCTGCTCTGTGTTGACTGCACACTGTCTGCTCTGTGTGTTATGACTGCACACTGTCTGCTCTGTGTGTTATGACTGCACACTGTCTGCTGTGTAGTGACTGCACACTGTCTGCTGTGTAGTGACTGCACACTGTCCGTGTCCTGCAGATGAAAAGTCTGTGGACTGTACCTGGGTGACAGATGGAGCAGCGGAAGTACTCTGTCCGTCCGTTGGGCTTGTTCATGTAGGTCCCGTTGGTGCAGGATCTACAGCGAGTGCCCATGTGAACATATTTCATCAATTTATGCTAGCATTTATGCTAGTTTTCTCTAAAAACTGTCTAAGTGCTGTTCTGTTACCCTACTTGGCTCTGACTGTATGAACATGTAAGTTACAACATAATTAGAATAAACTGACTGTGAGCCATATATCGAAGTATGTCGGAAGATGAACTGTACAATGAGCTGACTGTGTGCCATACGTTAACACATGACAGAACATGAACGGTACATCTTTATATTCTGGGCATAGGAAAATGTCACGCAGCATATGAGATGTTCAAAACAAGGTCTTTCTGTTAGGGCGAAGCCAGTGGGAAAACCATAAAAATGGGTGAACAGTGCTGTGTGCTTTGGGATTCCTGTGCCTCAGTAAAATGCCTCCTGTATGTTCAAACTCTTAATAAAACTCAAGAAACGTAATACTGTCTGAAGTACGTCTTTTAAGTAGCATAAAAGTCGACAGTTAAACCCGGGATACAAAACCAGGGAGACCGCTGGATTCCATTTGATTTTACGAAGTTGAAGCTCTCACTCTACCTACTGGAACATTCTTTGATGCTGGATTTTTGAATTTGAAACCAGTAGTATTTCGTAAGCTCTCATTTCCGACCAGGCCATTTAATCAAATCCGTAACTTTATCTGAACGATATTTTCTTCAGAGTGAGATCCCACCTCGGAACAAGTGCAACAGGTAATAAAAGCGATGCTACAATTTGTTGGGAGTCTGGACTAGGCAGAGACATTTTAAGGACCCCCATAAATTCATTTTAACTTTCACAAAAATATGAAGTGCACACTGTTATAGCAAGGTTGGTTGCGGAGCCTTTTTACAAAAAATCTGCACAATTTGTTCAAGTACAAGTCTAAAATTAATATTTCTGTATGATATTATGAATCTATGTTTAAGGCCTTAGTAGAAGTAGAAAAGTAAAAAGTTCCTAGGTTATGGATAAGGCCGCTAGCAGGCACGGAAAAATGGTCTTATAGATATAAAAGATCTATAAAGAAGATATTTAAAAGATATATGAAGTCCTGTAGATGAAAAAACTGTGAAATTTAGTTCCTGTGAATTGATGCAGGCAGTTAGGCCGACAGTAAGGCCGTCAGTTTTATAAAGAAATAACAATAACAACAACAACAAAATAATACAAAATAAAAATAGATAAATAAGAAATCTAAGAAAAGTGCTTAAAATGCACATATACAGTTTATACGGTGGTATGTGTATGGATTTAAATAAACCAATGAAGAACAATTTTTTTCCCGAAATACTGGAAGAAATGCAAGACGATTTTTCAAAGGAAATAATTTCTTCTCTTTTCTTTTTCAACAGTAAAATAGGAAGAGACTTTTGTTGGATTTCGAACTTTTTTCATATGTAGTTGGAGACAAATGTCGGCTGACGCCACCTAGTGGCCAGTAACGGTTTTACGGCTGCTGCATGGGATGAGGGGATTAAGCTCAACAAATCTTTTCATTTTTTATCTTTTTTATTTTTTAATTAAACAAGATTTTTCATTTTTATGCGGTAGAATTTTGGTGCAATAAAATACGTGAAGAGGAGCCTGATCCTAAGACGGCACAGACCAAGCACAGAGAAAGATAATGGAATATCATCGAGGAAAAGTTCTATACTACACAACACACCCTGTCTGGATTTTTCGTGGAAGACGACCAAATAATTCAAAAATTTAAGAACAGGAGGATAAGACCACATTGGCAAAGAAGATGCGTCTATGGACAAAGGAAATGAAGGAGAAACAGCAATTGAAACAAATATCTTCTATTTTGGTACTCAAACCATCAGACAAAAAAGTGGTGTTCAGGGAAAAAGAGCCATTTCCAGAAGACCCCCCAAAGAAGCCCATCATAGGCCTTTATCCCACCATACCTGAAAGTGATACAACACATGGGTATAATACACGTTCCCAAGCGAAACTCCAACAGAAAACAGAGGATAGTTCGTTGAGTAAGCTTCAACAGTCAACGGATGAAGAAGATTCAGATGATGCATAATCCTTTATCTATCCTGCTGTGGACCGCAGAAGCTGAAGAAGTATTCACAAGAACAAAACAAGCTATCTGTTCTGCGCGTGCACTATGTGCTCCTGATTATACCATCTCTTTTCACCTAGATGTGGTGGTCATTTGTTCAAGCTATTCTATATCAAAAGCACCAAGGCAATAGAAGAGTTTTAAAACATTTCTCATGTAAGCTTGACTGCCAGGACCAAGCTCTGCCTGGCTGTACCAGATATTTGTCTGCTCTTACAAGAACAATCGAGAAGACTTCACACCCAGTGCAAAATCATGCATTAGTAGTCCACACACATCATGGAATACTGGCCTATCTTAATTCCCGTTTGTTCATCACCACAGCTCAGAGATCAAACAACATCTCCAATACCTTGAGACAGTCACATATCACTTATGAAGGTGGCGCCATTAACATGGCTTCTAACATGGAAACTGAGGGTCTACCACATGCTTGTGAAGAGCGAGTCAAGACTGAACTATATGTGAGAGCAGACCTGCAAACATCGCCACTAACAAATCCAGACATGACTCTATTTTGTGATGGTTGCTCCTACAGAGCAAAAGAAGGACATACAATCTCTTCATATGCAGTGGTTCAACAACTGTCTCTTCATGAACATCGAGTGTTGGAGGCTGAACTGCTAACCCATGGATCAGCTCAGTTAGCTGAACTAACGGCTGTGTTACGTGCTTTACAGCTCTCTGAAGGTCAGGCAGGCAACATCTATACAGACTCTGCGTATGCATACAAAACTGTGACACTATCTCTTGCTGGCTGGATCAGAAATGGCTATAAACTCATAGATGGGTCCCCCCTCATGCATGAAACATTGATTCGACAACTCAGGCTGTTCAGCTGGCATCCAGAATAGCCATCATGAAATGCAAAGCCAGGATGCTGCATCTCAAGGAAATCATGTAGCAGATCTAGCCTCTAAAAAGGCAGCCAATTATAATGGAAAGGCAATGCTCATACAAGCAACTGAAAATCCTAATGAAGAATCTGAGTCTGATACTCAAACTAACTCCCATGTTATTGATTCCACATACGTGAAAGAAATCTAAAATGCAGCAAATGCATATGAACAAAGTGCATGGAAACAACGAGGTGCCAGTAAAGGTAAAGAGGGAATTTGGAGAAACCATGAAGGCAAGATTGTTGCCCCAGTCCCTCTACTCCAAATGCTTTTTGATGAATATCATACTCCAACTCATCAAAGTTATGAAGCTCTTTTAAAACATATTGATTTGTGGTGGCATCCACACATGAAGCCAATGATACAGTACTGGATAGATGAGTGCCATATTTTCCAAACTATGAACCCAAAAAAGGCTTGTAAACCGCCTCCTGGAACTTTCACCCTTCCGAACAAGCCATTTGAGAAAATTGTTATGGACTTTACTGATATGGGGCCTGATATGCGACAAAATGGGTTAAAGCATTCCCTTGTAAAACTGAAACTGCAAAGGAAGTGGTCAACCATCTTACCACTGCAGTCTTTCCCAGGTTTGGCATTCCTTATGTGATAAGGTCGGACAACGGCACTCATTTCACTGCAAAAATAGCGCAAAATATTTTGAAAGCACTCAACATTTCACAACGTTTTTGGAACAATCTACCATCCACCTAGTCAAGGAGTCTAAACACATGAATGCTACAATCAAAAGAAAACTTGCAAAAGTTTGGCACTCATTTATTAGTTTCCTGTGTGATTGTTCTATGATTTTGACTTTCATGGTGTTAATGACTATTCTCTTTGTTCTAGTGTGGTGGTACCTATGCCCTGCAAATACTGAAAATGACCTCGGACAGCCAACATGCAATACGGCTCATCATTGCTGTAGCTCCTCAATGACAACACTGCACACGGTTTCTCGAGACGGGCGCATTTATTAGCCTTCGTTGGTGCCAGTAAACGCTGTGAAAATTAAAGTACAAATGAACAGCATGATTACACTCATTTTGTCTTTGCTAACACACAGCATCAAATAAAATAGCTACCTCATGGCCGCCTGTCACTTCGGAGGTCTTTAGATGAAGAACAATAACATTTGTGCAATTTCTAACTGTGTACAACATACAGTGTAATTAGTACAACAAAAATTCAGAACTTCATTTATTTCACATGCACAAAACAAGTACCTTTTGTAGCTGGTTGACTAGCCCTTGCAAGTTGCCTTAAGCGTGGCTCTGAAAGTCCTGAAGGTGTGGGTGCGCATAAATCCCACCTGTCGCCCTATAGTCTCTCAAATTCTCGCGATATTACTGGCAACATTCATTCATTCATTTTCTACCGCTTTTCCCGTTAGTGCTTACAAACCAAAGTAAATAACTGGAGTCTAAATGTCAAAAACAACAACTTTTGGGGAAAATTAGCACATCAACTATATTGTCTACAATTTAAAAAAATATAGAGGAAAATGCATGTCTGGTGAGCAAGCTTGGCCATGCAAGAACTGGGATGTCTTCAGCTTCCAGGAATTGTGTTCAGATCGTTGTAACATGAGGCCGTGTATGATCCTGCTGCCACATGAGATGGTTGTGGATGAAAGGCAATGGACATGTCACCTTTGATGGAAAGTAATGGAGTACAAAAGTAAAAGTTCTGTACTTAAGTAAAATTTTTAGCTATCTGTACTTTACTATAGTAGTTTTTTACAGTGGATACTTTTTATTTTTTACTTTTAAAAAAATATTTAATTTAATTCTTTAAAAAGATATATATATTATTAATTATTTATAATTAAATTAAAACATTTATTTAATGATGGCATCCTGTCTAAAAGTTTTGAGTTCAAGCCCTAGCTTTGAGCAAACTCAAATATACACATCAAATTCACTATAATTCTAATCTTAATCAAAATTACTACATTCAACACTTTAAAAGTTCTCAAAATCTGTATGAAATACATTTTAAAGTAATGTTTTAATGGGATACTTTTACTTTTGTAATTATTTGCACAAGTATCTATAGTTTAACTCAAGTGGCCAGTCCAATGGAATTGCAGTGAAAAACTCCTTGGCAGTCCAGAAAGCATTTTTCCCATAGAGCGCAATGTAGGAACAAACTGCTCATGTTCGGCTGACTGGGCACTAGGGCTGCAGCTATCGATTATTTTAGTAATCGAGTAATCTATCGATTCTTTTCTTCGATTAATCGAGTAATTTTTTGTACATTCAGTAAACCATTTAAACGCATATTCAATAATTTTTTGGATAAACATTATAGTTCATAGTAATAAACATATACAAAATAAGGAATTTCTGCTGAAAATAACACATTTTATTCTAATTTCATATACATTTTTCCCCAAAACAGCAACATTTCACTTCAGTCCAAACTGTCCTGTTTGTATATAAAGAATATATATAAAGGACTTAATTAACTTGTCATAGACTGTAAACAGTTACAGTAGCTCTCTTACATCACTTAAAAAAGACATTTTGTAAAATGTTATGTTGGGTGGGCCTAGTGGTCCTGCCGTTTTGAGCTCTGCATTTTGCGTTTTACAAACATTTTGTGGTGATTTTTGCCTTCATGTCAAGAACTTTTTCTGGTTCAAAATCCTTCAGTTTTTTTAAAAAAAGGCTTTTAAAAACAAAGGGAGAAAAACCTAAAAGCTAAAATTGCTGGAGGTAAATCATGACAAGAAGGGGAGTCCTCAAATGCTAAATGCTAAATGCAAAAAATGAATGACCTGACCTCACAAGAAATAATTAAGAAAATGATCTTTACCAAACAAAGGTATTATGAGGGTGGATCAACATTTTCTAAATTACTATCTTGGAAAGCTGAAAGATTGTTTTTTTTAAAAAAAATACGGGACAAGCAAAGTACTAGTAAGGCAATCTTAACCCAATAAGACCATTTTCAATCAGCATTGGAATCCTTCTATAAAACTTTTCTCTGAAATTCCAGGAGATTATATCATTCCTTTCTGGACACCCTAAGTATGCTTGTTATGTCAGAAGAGAAAAAAAAATAAAAATGTATAGATTAAAGAACAATAAATCTCACGTTCACCTCAGAGTGGTATAAAAGCTCTAAAAAACACACTTACTTCTCTGCTTTTTTTTTAACAACTTTTAACTGGGCTCTTAAGAAAACTCAGACCCCTCCTAGTTGGAAAGAAGCCATGATATCTCTAATACCTAAAGGGGGAGGACTGACTCGATTATGCCTCATATAGACCTATTTCTATTCTGAATGTGGACTATCGTATATACTGTACACCTCAATTAGGACCAAAATAAATACTCCCAAATTTAATCCACAATGATAAAACAGGATTTACTAACCGACGACAGACACAAAATAACATAAGACAATCTCTACACATAATGAGCCAAATATAAAAACAACAAAACAAAGCCGTAATAATTAGTTTGGACACTGAGACATTTTTTATTCTTTTAGCTGGCCATATTTATTTAAAGTGTTAAATACATTTCAAATAGACGATTTAATTATACAAAATATTGGGGCTCTTTACAATGGTCGAACATTGAGAATTAAAATCAATGGTCACCAGAGAGATCCACTGACTCTGGAGAAAGAGGGGTGAGACAGGGCTGTGCTTTTTCCCCCTCCTGTTTGCTTTGTACTTGGAATCAGAGGCCCAATTTATTGGACGGTGAAAAACATTTACGGTGTAACAATTGATGGAACATAAAACAGTATAATTGTTTATATTCCTTTGAATTACTGTAGACTTAAGTATAGGGTGAGATTTCATTAAAAAAATAATAATAATAAATAAATCTTTTTTTTTCTACAACCAAATATTTAAGAGAGTCATTTAAATAGGATAGGTCTTTCTAAAGGTCAAAGGGGGTCACCAGAAAGAGAGAATTTTAGTTTTTTTTACATTCAGTTTGTATCCAGACTTTGGACCAATATCATGAAGGAAATGCATCACCTTATGTATGGAAGTTTCTGGTTTGGTCAAAAATAATAGAACATCGTCTGCGTAGCAGGCAATTTTATATTTTCACTAGTTTGGATGTTTTCCTCACAGAGCAGTAGTTTGTTTTCTTGTTGTTAGCGCCACATTAGCGCCACTTTTAGCACAGCTCTAACGTCTACAAAACCTTCTCCTTTCTTTCCTCCATGCATTTCCCAAAGCCACTCGTCTCTTTCCCCGCTCAGACCTCTCTGATCAAGTTAAGGCTTGGATTATATGTGGAGGGCAGCGGAGAAGACGTTAGTTGGCAGTATTTATAGTCTGCGCGCGGTGCATGTGGTGTCAACAGTAGAAATCTGAGCTTGCTGCAAGGAAATCCTGCTCATTTCCACACGGAACCTTCCGCATAGTTAAAAAAAAATTCCCTGACGTCAACGGGGAAAATCAGATCTACATGGATGGCGCACGAGGGGGCGTGCCAGCAAAAAGTATGACATTTTGCCGCGCTGACCTTTGCTGACCTTGCGGACACGTCTGCCTCTGTGCCCCTCCCACACATCTGCCCTGGGTTTAGAACGAGTCACGGCTTTGGCTTCTGTATGCTCTCTGTCCCTCCTCTGTTTACACTAGGGCAGTGTTTCAGAAGAACAGTAAAGGGTGTGAACTAAGTTGATGCAAATGTGACCAATTGTCTTTTTTCCTGTATAGAGAGTACAGTCTTTTCTTTGATGTACTGTGGCCATTTGCATCCACAAAGACGAGAAGTAACGTGTGTCTTCTCCTTGAAACGACTAATTCACTGTGATGATTCTGCGCTGTCCAACTGCAGACAGGTGACTGACCTGTCTGCGCATCTGCTGGAGAAATGGGCTCTACTCCAGATGTCGGTGTAATCCCTCATTCGTCCAGGAGTGTTCCATTGTAGAACTGAATCTTTTTCTACTCCATATGAACGGTTCTTCATCTGCCTCACAGAACTGGTTCTCCTCCTGAGTGGGTCCATCTGCACTGTCTCTCTCACGTCGCCCTGTCCGTCCGAGAGAGCCGGATCTTTCCTTCACTGTGGAACTCCTCGAGATTTCTACTTTTTCCCAAAGAGGTTTGGTAGTTTTTCCTGGCTGAGAAGGAGGGTCTAAGGACAGGGGAGCTTGGGACATCTGTCTAAGGACGTTGCCAAGTCCCTATGAACATTGTTTATTCTGTTTTTCACTGTAGCCCCTCGAGGCAACTACTGTTGTGATTTTGGCGTTACAAAAATAAATTGAATTGAAATCTTCCGATCTTCCAATGTCTCAGTTCGGTCCATTCCACCCAGGTCAGATTTCAGAATAACAAAGTACATTCCAGTTTACTAAAGTGTGTTGGGTTGTCTGCCTTAATTTCAGCTCTCACTGCCGCCATCTCACTCTTCATCCATTCAAGCATGGAAGAGAGGTCTTGTCCTCTCTTCCGTCTGCCTATCCCCGTACTTCCAGAGGCCACTCTTCTGAGATTGACAGTCACCATTTTATACATCCCCAATTATATATATGTGGTAGAGAAGGACCGAGCCAAGATCCTGTGGGGCTTCCAGATACAGACTGACAGAATGGTAATGGCAAACCAACCAGACATTGTTGTGGTGGATAAACAGCAGAGGAAAGCCGTTGTGGTTGACGTGGCAACACCAAGAGATGGCCACATCAGGAAAAAGGAACACGAGAAACTGGAGAAATACCACAAACTGGAGGAATGGCTACAGCAGATCCCTGGAAAAACATCAGACATTTCAGTCCAGAAAATCGCAGTGCTAGGAACAGCAATGATACACACACACACACGCACACACGTGCACATACACACACATACATACATTTTCTGCTTTAAGGTGCTTCATATGGTCGAGTCTTGATGTGTTTTTTGCTAGTCCTGGACTTGACTCGAGATGGTCAGGTTCAAGACCTCTGGATTTGTTTTCTCGGGCTGTTTGAATTTCTTTTTATAAATAAAGAAAGCCAAAGAAGCCAATACAATTATCACAATGATCACAATGGCCCCAACGATGGACCAAATGACTAAAGTCTTTCTTTCTCCACATTCCGTATCCGAGTCTGAGGTTCCTGCTTTTACTGTGAATTTGTCATTCTGCTCACACCTGGAACAGCACAATCACAATCAGCAGTTTGTACTTTTCAAACACAGAAGTAATATTGAACTTACAGTGTGTGCGGCTGACAGGCGAACACAGTCCCATTTGAGAAAGTTCCCTCAGAACATGGAGAGCACTGAGTGTCTGTAGAGGCACTGCCTGTAAAGACACAGCTGGAGGTTACATTGGACTGCACCCCCTTTCAGTGGCGTGATACTAAAACACAAACTTGATTTAGAAGAAAAAAAAGGTAGATAGTATTTCCAATACCACAATGAAAAAACTATTTATGTTAATGGTAACAATGGTGTAGTTCTATAGAAAAACATCATAATTGTCAACAAAAAAGGAGAAAATTCATTTTATCACATGCAGTCCTTTACTACTGGAAAACTGTTCTGGAAATGTCATACATACATTTTAATGATTAAAAAATAAATATCAAAATATTTGATCATGTTTGATTAATATAAGTGAATTTCTACTTTAGATACCATTTTCAGTAGCTGTCTGTTGTTTGATGTAAGGTAGCTCAGTGGGTAGTAGGGCTGGGTATTGCCAAGACCCTCACGATACAATACGTATCCCGATATAGGGGTCACAATACAATATATATCCCGATACATGTATATTCCGATACAATCCCCTCATTACAATACGTATCCCGATACATTTTTGAAAAAAGTGTTTCATGTTTATTCACAAAAGACATATTTTTAAATCAATTATTCTCTAATAACGTCATACATCCAACCAACTGATCAAAATAGAAACATATAGAGCACATTCTTTTAAATTATTCCTTGCAAACAATTAGCATACAAAAAGTGAGTTATGATTGAGATTCTAAACATGAGCCGATAATGAGGGAGGGGCTAAGATGCTGCAGAGGACGCAGGCTCGGGGAACTTCCTCCATTGTCATGAAGGGCCCACTCGTGACCCAGAAATGTACGCATAGGAACAATAGCCAAACCTTGTGGGTGTAGAGCCCTATTTGGCTTAGCCCATTCTGAACTTTTTAGATATGGGCCCTGCCCCTGAGGAGCCTTTAAGGGCATTAAAAACATAACAGAAGAATGCATGCAGTGTAAGTAAAGCGGCTGCAGTCTGCATTACCACTGACGCAATCATGTTTGTTTCCATTTAACGGAGAACTAAGTCAAATTTTGACGTTAAACATATTTGTAAGTCCCTATGATGGTTAAATATGTATTTTCGAAGCATTTGAAGTGTCCGCCGTCTCCCCCCTGCTGTCTCAGCCTTGCAACTTTGCCGACATCAACACGAAGACAACTCTCCTGAGAAGCCATGGCTCTTTTCTGTATTTGGAAATGTTAAATGTGTTTATTCTGTTTTAAAGAAAAGAAAGAAAAAACTGCATTGTTCTTTGTCAATTTATTTTACAGAGCTTTCGTCAAAGTTACTTAGTTCTGCTTAAACATTCAGCAAACAAAGTGTGAGTTATTTAATGGCTATTTTTTACTGTATGAAGCGTGAGCAAGTCGCACACATTAAACTTTAATGGCTTACTTTGCCCGCTAATTCCTCTGTTTATTTAGTGGTCCAAACTCCACATGTTCCTCTCCATCTCTGGGATGTGTTAATAACTCCCTTCATTCATTCCTCTTTCGTCCGTGCACACAGTGCTCCCATCACGTCTGGTCACTGCATTGGCTCAAACACCTACTACCACTCCTCACACTAAATCTCAGCTATTTTCCTCTGGTCCCGGCAGTCTCGGATTGTGTCATGGTCTGAATAAGTTTTTGTCGAAGTGAAGATTAGGTTTGTTACACTATAGGCCTATAGGGGAATATGCTTGTTCATTATCAAATAAATAAATCAATAAATCAAAGGCTGACATGTCCTATTTTGGTCAAGAAGATAGGCCAGATTGTCTACAATTATCTATTTTTAATCATACCATGCTCTAATTTTGTATTTATCTTAAGATAAAAAATAAAATAGAATATAATAATGCAATAAAAATGAACATTTTGAAATATTAAGGGTCCTCACAATAAGGATGCTCGGCTCCCTTTGTGATGGGACCCTCGCTCCGCCCCTGCATGCACATGGATGTCTGAGTGTGTGAGGACGTATCAGCGCTGCGGTCCGTGGATGTGTGGACAGGGCACATATTTTTCATGTACGTAGGCTTTACAAATGAGGCCCCTGGGCATTATGTGGCCCGAGGTTTTAATCTGGCCCCCCGAAAGTTTTTCTTAATAATTCTACTCTTGCTATTTCTGTTTTTAAAAATAGTTTTAGCTATGGGATATACTGTCTGCACTTGTCCTCAATAAAGATAACATGAATGAAATAAAAAATTCTTGCAAAACAGATTAGGGACTTTCCTGGTTACATAAAGGTAAAACAAAAATTCATATTTTACAGAAATGCGCTTGCAGATGAGAAATTGTCACATCAGTGATCGTGGCTCCGGCCCCTGCCTGGATTCAAATTTGGCCCTCAGGGAGAAAATGATGGCCCAGCCCTGGTCTAAAGTGATGCTGCAGGGCCTGTCTGAACTTGTCCTGCAGCAGTGCAGTGCAGTGCAATGTTCAGTTTGTCTCTCTCTATATGATTCAAATACCTAAAATGTTTATATACAAGTCTGCATTAGCCTTCTCTTTGTCGCACCAACAATGCACACCACAAATTTTATTATGAACCCTGATATTCATGACATAAGATCATAAACATGTATTATCTTTAAATATTTGATCAAGTAGAGGAACCAAATGTAAAGGAGCCAAATGTAGTCATCCGGACATATTTCGACTTTCATCCAAAAGTCATTCTTAATCTGCGGATCTGATCTGAGAACTCAGATATTTACTTTACTCTGAGCGGGGTAAACCCTGTTCACAGGGCAGGACCTCCTGAAATTAGCCTGTTTTGTTCATCTAATTGTATACCCTGCCTAATTTTTCACCTTTTTTGTACCCTAACAGCCCTGTAATGGTCCATAGAAATCCTACTGTTAGCTGGCTGCAGCCCCTCATCACTGATTAGTACCAGATTAGCATCTGATTGGCCAGGGTTGATACCACCCCTCATGTTTTTAATCTCACAATCCAAACTGAAACTATTCCCTTACTAGAAGACTGCTTTTGTTCTCCCTTTGCACAAAGGAGGCCATAAAAATGATTTGAATAATTTCCGCCCAATCTCAAAACTATCCTGCCGAGCAAAACTCTTAGAGAAGCTAATACGTAACCAGGTGCGTGCTTTCTTTTCCAAATATTACATTTTTAACTGCTCCCACTCCAGTTATAGACCAGAGCATATTACTATCAGAGCTTCTACTGAAGTTATAAGTTATTGTATATATATAATCATGAAGGATGTGCTGCTGTTTTTGTCTTGTCAAAGACCTGTATTCTCTTGGACCGTTTGGATGTTATTGGGTTTGATTCAAATGCACAAAAATGGTTGGCAGATTACCTCACAAATAGAGCTCAAATCATTTCTGCTGATGGCTTTCAATCAGAAATGTCTTGTCTAAATAAAGGTGTTCCTCAAGGGTCCGTCCTTCGACCACTTCTATTTACAATTTCCATAAACTCAATTGGTCATAATCTAAAACAAAGTAGCATCCACTTGTACGCAGATGATGCGATTCTAAATGCTAAAACCACCTTCTGCTGCTGATTCAAAATATTATCACTCACTCACTAACAAAAATGTGTCAATGTAAAATTGTTAATGAATTAAAGAAAAACAAAATGTATCCTGTTCTCCAAAAGGCCCTCTAGTGTCTCAAGAAATATATCTATTCTTAGGCTTGATGCTAATATGATTGAACAACTACCTACTACAAATACTTGGGCATCTGTAGTGATGATATTTCAACAAACACGTACAAGACCTGACAAATAATTCTAGGGTTGTCATTCTTCTTTAGAAATAAAAAGTGTATTCCTCTTAATTGTAGAAAACAGTTAATCCAGGCTACATTTCTCTCAGTGCTGGATTATGGTGATATTATATGCATTCTAAAGCAACAGTGTTAAAACCTTAAAACCTCTGAACTCAGTTTATCACTCAGCTCTGAGGTTCAGCTCTAAGGTTCAATACAGGAGAAGGATACAGAACTCACCACTGTCAATAATACTCTAAAGCAGGATGTGATCATTGGATGTGAGAAGAGACCAGCACTGCCTTTTGTTTGTTTACAAGGCTCTCATTGGGATTTTACCAGATTATTTAACATGCTTGCTGAACATCAGATCAGGTATTCGCCGATTAAGATCACAGGACATCCCTTTACCATAAGGACCTGGGGTCACTCCACAAGGGAAATAATAGTTTGTGACGTTGTGGGCTTTTGTCTTAAATTTGAACTTGGTGGCAAAAATTAATCACTCTTCGGCATCACTTTAACTAGAAACATATTGATGTTGGTCCCTAGATTTTTTAAATATAAAAACTTTATTCTCGTAGTACTACAACTGTATTTTCGTAGTACTACAACTTTATTCTCGTAATATTACGCCTTTATTCTTGTAAAATTAAAACTTTTTCTGGCTTCGACTTTATTCTGATAAAATGATGACTTTAATGTTGAAATGTTTTTACTTTATTCTCATACTGTCTGCACATTTTTATTTTAAATGACCCTTGTACTGCGTTGGTGGAGAGGGTTTTTTAAATCAGGAGTTTGTGTGGCGTACGCCTCTAGTGGCCACTAGGAGTACTCAGGCCATCAGTTTCAGACTTTAACTCCTCCCTTAGGGCAGGGCTAAGCTCAGAGAAGTATAAAGTTTGGCTTCTGGGGCCAGTGCTTTCAGATTAAAACTACTTTTGGATTGAAGTGAAAAAGTCTAGATTTCAAAAACAGCATGCAGATGATTCTTGAATGAATGAAGGATTAAACCGACTCCCAATACTATAAATAAGATTCCTGAGAAGTGTGAATGAACCTAACCTCCTGGATGTTTGTATAACATGCTTAAATGGTCAGTTCATTGTACATCAGTTGAATTCATATCATTTGGTGACCCGGCTGTTTGATGTACTGACCTGGCTGTTGGATGTACTGTCCGGGCTGACAGCGGCTGTGTCTCTGAGAGGCCTCACAGTTGCCCTCTTCTAGGGGCCCTCTTACAGAAGTGTCCTTCGTCAGGTTCACACACAGTGTTGGAGGTGAAGGAGCACGGAGCCTTCACTCTCAGACCAGAACCTGTGGAGAAAGTTCTGTTACTCCTGTAATCGGGTCATTCTGTGCAAGTTTTACATGTAATGAGAATATTTTCTTTTCTTTTTTCACTTCTCTGGTGTGTCCAGATCTACGTCGGATTCATGTCTTGTAAGCGGATGAACCGATGAGTGAGTGAACCCTTGCTATCTCCTCCTGGCCCTGATAAACTCTTGTGTGTTTTTCAGGACTTCAGAGTTGAGTTGTCTTGCTGTGAGTGAGTATGTCTGTGTTGTAGCTGTTGTTACCTGAGGCACAGTTTCTACACCGTAAACATTCGGTCTTCCCTGTGGGCTCGTCCATGTAAGTGCCACTGTCACACGGGAGACACGACCTCCTCCGAAACTCCGTGCAATGCTTGTTTACACGAGTACCTGGTAAAACACATTTTGCATTAAATCACAAAGCTGTGTAGCACTCAGTTACAATTATAACTATGCCATAAATATGTACTTTTAGTTTTAAGACACACTACCTTCCTGCTACTTCAGTAATATATTTGACTGAGTAACAGTACTTTTAGTTTTTAGTACTTCCCACCATGACAAAAACATTATGTTGACAATATGACATTACTTGAACATTAGTGTTTCTGGCACTCCCCCTTCAGATTGATCTAGTTTTCCTCATTTTTGTGTCCTTTGAAAATACCACAGTTTGTGTATTAATACATGTTTTGTCCAAACTTACTTCAAATTAGAAATGAGAAATTACAAATAGTTTTTGAATAATTGCTTGGACCACTACTTTATACTTCTACTTGAGTAAAGTTTATGGTTACTCTAACCACCTTGTATTATATGTGTGCATGTGTAAAGATGTGTGTGCAAACATTGTGACATTTACAAACCTTGAACACAGTATATGTACATCTCACTGGAGGACCACAAAATCACATGTTTGTGCTTGTGCTCACTACTCACAGGGATCTGCTGACTGCTACAGAAACTGGCTGTCAATTGGCTCATCACTATCATGTGTTTTGGACTGCCCTATTATTCACAAATACTGGACTGAGATCAGTGAGGCACTGTGAATTGTCTTTGACCATTGGACTTTAAAATATTGTACCTCTGATGTAGGACTCCAGCGATGGAGATGAATAATGGATACTTGTGGAGTGTAGTTTTGGCTGCAGAAATAAAGAAGTGGATGATGGGAACTGAGCCAACTGTGAAGGACTGGACTGAAATAACTTTGGACATTTATAAAATAGAAAACTGACTGACTTTTACTTTGAACTAAAACATGGACAGACACATTTAACAGAAACTGGGACAGGTGGGATCGACACATTGGGGGACATGTGCCTGACTGACATTTGATTTCTTATTTCCTTTTGATTATAACTTTTCTCTCTCTCATCCTGTTTTGTTTTATTCCTTCTGTTTTGTTCCTTTTATATAAAATCAAAATAATAAAAAAGAAACCGCATCAATCTGGGAATGTCAAAAGAGATGAGAGTGGATTTCAGGAGGTAAAGAGCAGAAACTACGACCGTCTGCATTGGTGGAACAGCTGTGATGGTTGTCATGTAGATGTATCATCGCTTCATATCCAACAGACTAATATGGAAAATATACGCAGTCTGCCACCTTATGAAGGCCCTCTAAAGGCTAAAGACGACTGTTGTGTAGTAAATAGTTGGCACTTACCCATTGGACACATAGGACAGCATTCTCGTCCTATCAGGTATTCAGCTCGATGACAGGTGAAGCTTAACCCAAGTTTAATCAGCATCTGTTGACAAAACAAGTTATCAATCAATCGATGAGACAAAATATTAAATGTTCTGTGTTTTGAGAAATGATCTAAAAAGGACAGAAATCCGTTCTCATTGTGGAAAAACTCTATGTAAACCACACCCCCATATCCATAAAATGAAATAAATACATCAAATTACAAGTACCAACTTAAACGACTTACACAAGGTAACTTTTGACAAACACAAAACCGCACCACCCTAGTAGCCTCCATTACCTGAATTCAACTTTTCCTGGCACTCTAGTTTTCAAATGTGTTTTACCCCTCCCCCACAACCCTGGTTTTGAGTTTGTTTGGGTTATTTTGTGTTTTTATAACCAAAGGGTTTTCTAACACAGAAAATGTTAATTGTGTGAACTGATTTTATTTTTAATATCCAATCAAGTAAAAATATTCATTGAATATGAATATGATGTAAAAAAAATAAAAAAAAAATACAATGTTTAAAAAATCAGTGGGAAATAATACAATGCTTTGATATTCAGTTTTGAATTTTAGTGTATACAAATACAACGTTTTTATATTGAGTTAAAATACAGTGTTTAAATGTCAGTGTATGAAAATACAATGTCTTAAAATCTACCTTGTTAAAATACAGTTGCTATTTTCTAATTCAGTACAAAAAAAATCAGTGTACTGTAAGCATTTTCAGTGTCTAAAAGTCTAGGTTTAACTTCCGGTTAAATCCAGACAGAAGCAGTTCTGCTTTGTACTTTTAATGACTTTTAGCATTTTTTAAAACAGTTAGCAAACTAGTCATTTGTTTATGGTGCCCCGTGCGCACCATGGAGCTACTAAATTAATGCCTTTTGTGCAGGTTATTTATTTTTTCTGGCTCAAAATCATTCAGTTTTCTTAAAACCAGGTTTTTTTAATATTTTGCTTTAGCTCACACAGGCCTCTGTGCAGCTTGAGTAGCTCTCGCTCTGATTGGTCGGAGCGATCACATGGTACGTGAGCCTAAGTACCTTCCGGGCCACTGTGTACTAGCTGCTAAAGGATAACTGGCGACATGCGCTAATGAGCAGCTGCCATGGACTTGAATGGACCGCATTCTGGGGGCTTGCCTGGTCCCCATGAGCAGAGTCCTGCTACTTCATACCTTCTGCTTTGATTTTAAAATTAGGAAAATAATACTTTAAAATAATGTTTTGAGTATGTGGTTTATATTTGTATTTTAATATATTTATGAATGTTTGGTTCAAAACTTGGCCGATAGAAAGAGTTATGGTGTATGTTATCCTGGAGCTCCCTCTTGTGGCTTTATTGAGTTGTCGTCAGGCTGTCAATACGTGCAATGACATGGAGCACGCTCTGTCTCTCATTTAAATTTCACTTATCACCAACAAGCGACAAGACAGAAAGCACATTTTATTTTAAGATAATGGCGGCAGCAGATTTACTGGCAGGCTAAAGTGGAATGGAGAAAATCTCATGAAAAAATTGCTTGCCATAGCTGTTGTTTTTCCCTGCTCTGTGTGGCACAGCTTGTGGCAAAGCATTGTATTTTCATACACTGACATTTAAACACTGTATTTGAACAAACTCAGAAAATAAACTTTGTATTTTTATTATACACTGAATACACAATGCAAAATTAATATTAAAGCATTGTATTATTTCCCACAGATTTTGTTAAACATTGTACGTCTCTACATCATATTCATATTCATAAATTCATATTCATTCATTCAATTAATTGAATATTTTTACTTGATTGGATGTTTAAAAAAAATTCTGCTCACATATTTCAAATGCAAACAATTCAATGACATAATTTCAGTGTAATTCTTTGGTAAAATATATTTTTTTACAGAAAAAACAACAACTTTAGTTTATAACAACTCAAGTATGAACTAGTGGAAAAAATATATATATAACCGGGCGATACTATCACCACTATGCATCCGGCCAGTAATTGAAATAAAAAACAACGCTCACATCCTACCACACATAAACGCAGCAGCTACGGATAAAGACCCATCCCAACCCACTAGCTATAGACCCCCCTTACTAAACAATGACCTAAAACTCATAACAAAAGCACTGGCATCCAGATTTGAAAAGGTCACTCTGCTAATAATTCACCTGGACCAAACTGGTTTTATAAAAAATAGAAATTCATCTGACAGCCTCCGTAGACTATTCAATCCCATTAACAGCTCCCAACAGTCAAACATAAGCACCATCATAACTTCCCTCAATGCAGAAAAGGCCTTTGACAACGTTACCACACCAACGAAATTGGTGAAAGAAAAAAGATTTTGTACATATATGGGCCGCACCTGTCAATAAGACGCAGGTGCCCACGTTGTAAGATTGTAAGAGATATTTACACATAAAGATGGTACACAGTAGTGAAGTCTCATTTCATTGCGGGGCGGGTTATAAAATGCAGACTGTATACTATGTCCGCGCATCCAAATTCAGCTCTTCATTAGACTAATTTCTAAGTGGATTTTAGTTGGATTGTAAATAAAGCACACAGTATTTTGACGTTTAACATACACATAACACATCACAGCTGTCCCCTCTGTCCCCTCTGTCCCCTCTGTCCTTGATTACTCTGTGTGATCTGATTTTCCTGTGTCTGTGTCATCCCATCTGGTTCATCTGCTACTGCGCTTGTACTTAGCGAGTGTTACGTTGTAACATGAGATATTTACACAGAAAGATAGTTCCACGGTAGTGATGCAGGGTTGTCTTTGGATTCAAGACGTTTGTTCGTTTACCTAGGGCTACGAGAACAAGAACAAAGTTGGTTTCGGGTCTGGCATTCATACTTCAGCAGAAGCATTGCAGCTGAACTCCTCTAGACCCCGCCCCTGTGATCCCCAATAACTGTTTCCACGCTGTTGCTATGGAGATTATTATCACAGACAGCTCAGTTGAAATGGTTTTTCTCAAACTTTTTTTTCTGGCGACCCACTTTTTCTAATTGGTCAGATGTGCAGGAGGCAGACATAAACCAGCTCACACACTCAGAGATTGTGGAGAGCGGAGACAGTGGTCTCTGTATGTTAAGCAACAAAATGCTATGTGTTTTATTACAATCAGACACATATTCACAAAGTAACGAGCCAAACGAGATGCACCAAAATGCAATGATACAGGGGGAGCGCGTACATGCGAGAGAGAGGGGGAGAGGGGGAAAAGAGCGAGCATACATGCATGGAGCTGTGGCTCATCCCATCACTCAAAAAGGACTTTCAGCATTAACAGTTTTGAGAATAAGAAGGTGTTTTATCTGCAAGTTTAACAACCAATGGTTTAGCCAATCAAAGCCTAGTAAACAGACAGCCCTGCCAAGCAAAGTTCTGCTCAACTGATGTGTCAAGAAACAGCTGCGAGAACTGACCAACAAAGATGGTGAGAACAAAATTATGTCATTTGGACCTGGTTTAGTCTTGGTTTTTGATTTGATTTAGTCTGGGCACCCCGGGGTGAAGGCAAGTAGATAAAGGTGAATTAAATAAAGAAACAACACTCCGCTGTATAAATTAAATTAAATTAAATTAAATTAAAATTAAATTAAATTAAATTAAATTAAATTAAAATTAAATTAAATTAAATTAAATGACATGACATGACATGACATCACATTACATTACATTACATTACATTAAATGTTCTCATTGAAAAACAGGAAATCAAACCATGTTATTGCTCACTTCTTTCATTGCCTGTACATGAGGCCATGACAAACATCTCCCACAGGTACTTTTGAATGCCACAGTTATCAGTCATTGGTTCAAACACTATCACCATATATGGACTGGCACCATCCCACTCCAGCGTTTGACATTACTGTGTTTTTGTTGTTTTTTTAATGTCCAAAAGTGCATATTTTATATAGTGCATAGTAGGAATTACTATATTAAGAGAAAATAAAAAACACAAACAATTGTTTGTGCCTGTTTGATAAAACAGAACAGAACAAAAAGATCAGCTTCTAAGTGGCATTACATTTTTATATTTAATCATCACAGACAACATTGCTGTATGGAAAGTTGTTTATAAAGACATGTCATTTATTGCATTCGTTCATGGGTTTTCTAATAACCAAATCATCTTTTTATAAATAGAAGTTCAGTGATGCTTTCAGTGTTGGAATTATCCAGCGTAATAAACACGTAAAAAACTCTCTGTTTGCAACCAAGGTAACAGATGTCTGATTGGCTCGGATTGATAAGAGGTGCAGCGCAGTGTCTAAGGAAGACGAAAAACTGACCAGTCCCCACAAAATTCCTGGATTCGAAATCATCCGGTTGCGTGGCGATGCCTTTCCTAATAAAGCTAACTTCAGACAGTCCATATGCATTCTTGTGTTTTTGTGTTTTCATATTTTCTCAGACAGGTGTTTTCATGTCCCGGACACCATTTTCACACCAAGCCCGGTCTGTAGATACAGTTTTAAAAAGTAAACACGGAAAACAAAAAAGATCATTAGCTTCACCGCAACCAGCTAGCCCCGGCTTCTTGCTGTACCAAGCTGACTAAAGCCTCTGGTATAACTTATACCGTATAAGAAGATCCACTTTTGTCTTTTTTAACCTGTCTGACCTTAATGTGAGGCTGGTCCTGGTCCACTTTCCTTTATTTGTTTATTTCAAAAGGCTTCTGAAGCAGAGAGATCGCCCCGTCACTTTCCCTCTAACGCCACCAATATCACGTCTGAGGTGCACGCACCTGCTAGCGCTGTAGTGTCTACAGCGTAAACAGCGTAGCTCCATGGCGTAAACACACTACGCTTAAATATTTTTGACAGTTTTACTGTGGCTTTTCTCATAGTGACGTAGTCATTTTTCTCGGAATTTGATTGGCTAAAGATTCCTATTGCTTTTCTACAAGGCTCAACATACGTTGAAAAAAGGACGCAGGCTGCGCCATGCAGCAGACCACAGGCAAAGTATCCTATTTTTAACATTCTTTTACATATTTACTAACTAACTAATCATTACATAATTCTGAAAAAATATTATATTGTTTTTAGACAACAAATTGTTGAATACCATTTTGACAAAATTGGCAATTGATATGACAGGAGGGCGTCGCCCCATCGCCCTTTAATGGACCAGCCGCCACTGATCAAAAAACTCAAAGGGCTCTGGAGGAGCAATAAACAGCCAATTCCACAAATTGATGAAAGAGTATAGGATTGATTGACATCTGGAGGGAGATGAATCCCCAGCTAGGCTCGATAATACACCCCTTTTTCTAACCAACATGCAATCTTCTCCAGAATAGACTACTTCGTTATTTTCAATAAAGACAGATACAAATTTACTAAGGCAGATATAGGCACAATGGACTTAAGAGACCATGCTCCTGTCTACTTTACAGTAGACTTGGAGGAAATACAAAAAACACACTTTGGAGATTTAATGCCAGCCTGCTTAATGACCCTTTGTTTCAGGAAATAATGTCAAACAATATTGAGATTTATATGGAGGAACATGACAATGGTGAAACTTCCCCACCCATCCTCTGGGATGCTTCTGAAGCAGTTTTGAGAGGTAAAATTAGGGGGAAAAAGGTAAATGATCTGCAAGAAAAACTACAACTGCAGGAAGGGGAACCCTCAAGTGCTCCAGGAAATTAAAAAATATAAGAAAAATTAATAATCTCACAGGAAATAATTAATTTTATAATTAATTAATACTGTTTACCAAACAAAGATTATTATGAGAGTGGATCAAAATTGTCTAAGTTATTAGCTTGGAGACTTAGAATACAAGATGAAAGAGCAATATATAAAATACAAGAGTAATAATAACCAAACAAAGACTACATACACATTTGAATCTTTCTACAAAAAAACATTTCTCCTGGCTACAAACTGGCATGTTTACAGCATGTTTTTCTCTCATTCGCTCCTGTGAAGTGATTATGTTTACTGGACCCACACTGACATGTAAATGAGTTGTTTATGCATATTAATTAGGCTAACCAGACCTGTTTCTGCAAACCTCAGCCTTTAAAGCTGAACTAAGTAACTTGAGCCCCCAGCAGCTCTCCTGTGAAAATACCTGTTTTCTTTCTTTCTCGAAATAAAACACTAAAATCTCATACAAAAAATATTTAACATTGCCAAATATTTAAAAAGAGCCAGGGTTTTTCTGCAGAGTTTGTCTTCGGGTCGATGTAAGCAAATGTTGCAAAGGGGAAAATACTCTGATACGCCACGAAAGTACACGTACACACAACAACAGCGCCCCTAGAGGTGGACCTGCCGTGACATGGGCCGACTACAACCCCGCTGCCCACACGAGATTGGAATATACTTGTATTGTGCATAAGTTTAGCCGAAACATTGAACAATACATTACAGAGATCGGAACCTTTCTTTCGAGCCCAACTCCACATCATGTATTACATTATTGATCTTCTTAATCCATCTGCAGACAGGGAAGTGCCAAACCCAAGGCTCCCACACAAATGCCCCAAAGCGCAAAATACAAGAATATCTTACCAGGAAAACAATGGCGTTCTTAAGGCTTTTCATGTTGAAAAGTCGTATTCATGGTGTAAACTCCTTTTGTGAGACACCGAACATCAAATCTGAAATATAAAGCCATATATTGGGAAACATGGAATTTAAGGAAAAAAAACTCTACATTTGTTTCAATTTCATATGAGCAGCTAAACCTTCTGTCAAAAGTCTAAAGTACACCTGAGAATTATTATTTAGTTTATACAGACTGAAATTTTTTCCCCACTTTTGCTGCCAATAACTTTAGAGATTTAATGCGAGGCTCATTTACTTCTCTCTCCCCTCGACCTTTTCAACATTCATGGAGATAGATTCTATAATCCGCGCGATCTAGGAGATCCATTTTGTACAGCACGATACACTTTAAGCACGAAAGTTCCTCAAATGATGAAGCTAAAAACGACTGAACGAACATTGTTCGGTCATGACAATAGTTTTTAAATTACAGTTACAACAACGAAAACAACAACAAATACGTAAATGTGCCCATATCTTACAGTAGAACAGGAGCCGAAAACAATCCAGCGATCGTCGCATTTTAAATCGCTTTCGCTTTCGTTAATCTAGGCTATAGCGCCCTCCTGAGGAGAGAAAGAGAGAACGAGAGCGAAGGAGAAAGAGAAAGAGAGTTTTCCCCCTAAAAAATCTCTTTTGCGCTTCAAGGACGTTTTGAGTCTCTGTATTGGACAGGCAAAAACACATTCAAAGAGTTTTTAATTGACTAATCGTGAAGAGTCGACTATACATTTTTTTGGGTCACATTTTCATAAACGTAACCATTCTCTGGACTATAGAAACTACAGACTCTAAAACACATACAAAAAGACCTTTTATGACTATGACATTAAGAAAATGTCCAAAAATAACTCATTCTGATCTTCATCAATAACCCACTTTATTTGTAAATATTCTCTGTCTAGAAGCCTTCTTTATTCGCTTTAATAATGTGTTTTTAAAGTCCTAATATATATAATAGAAATTATAATCACTGACTAGTCGACTACTAAACTAATTGACAGTGACAGCCCTATTATACATTGTCTCCATTGAAAACTGTTGAAAAATTCCCCATTGATTACCAATTACAATGAACTTTTTGAGGATTTCATATTGGAATTAAACTTTTATATAAAAAAAACAAAAACAGAACAAAGACACAGAACATAACACAGAAGGAATAAACAAACACAAATTTCACAAGACATCTAAACAAGATCCTACACGTGTAATCCGGCATATTTGTCCCATCCAGTCCAAAATCTGTCAAATTTTTCAATTTTCAAAATGCGTGCAAAAGCTTTTTTCTTTTCTTTTTTTATGATTATTTTTTGTTTAACTTTTATGAATGTGCATTACTATATCGGCCCAGTCCATAATTGTTGGTTTAGTTTGTCATCCTTTTTTTTTTATGGCCTTCTTTCTCTGCTGCTAGAAGTATGTACCAAATATATCCATTTATTGTGTCCATGGCCGGAGTTCTTAGGGCCAAACACATCGATCTGAAATCCAGTGGGAGGCCAATGTGGAAAACTGCAGTATTTTGTTCATCTCAAAACGTACCAGTATTTTCATCAGCTGATAACTAATTAAAAGGGTCTTGAGCACATGAAATAAGTCAAAATAGCCAAGTGAAATCAAAAATACCTAACTAAAAAGCATCACTTCTCAAACAATGTGATGAAATTGGTTCATTCATTCTTTAATGAATGTTTTATCAAACCCAGGAGATATGGAGTCAGAAGATGCACATGCCTTCACTGAGTTTCCTTTAGTCGGACACTGCAGGTCTTGATGCTCAATCCAGTTTCAGATCCACTCAGATCAGTTCAGTGTGTGACGCCAACAGCCCTCAAGAGTGCTGATGTCCTGAAGAGAACAGGACAGAACCAGCAGTCTTGCCAAACATCACTCAATATTTTTCCATTAAGCTATTCTGGGTCAAACCAGTAGAGCTGAAATAAAGTAATTTTGCAGACAAGGTAAACTCCAACCATCTTTTTCTTATGGTAGTTGTAGGGTTTTGAACCAGATAAAAAAATTGTTTAACTTTCCATATGCATTTTGAGATAGTTTTGTCTCATTCATCAAAGAAATGTTTAAAATATTCCAGACAATAGAAAAGAAGACAATTGAACCAATGCAACCTGAGTCAGATAAGGCTTAGGACAACTTCAAAACACCATCAGAATATCCAGACCTGTTTTAATCCAAATGAACCAAACTATCAAACCAGTGCAACCTGTGGAAGTATTAGATTGACGCATTACTTCTTTTTCTTTAGGCTTTATTAGACAAGTCAAAGTGAAATGTGGTGAGAGCTTGTCAAACTGAACTCTCAATGCTGAGGCTGGTCACACAGAACCTGGCAAATGTGGCTTTAACCCCTCTGCCACCGCTCAGCACAATAAAACATGATTTACTAAAAAAATTTTCAGACCACAAAAACAAAACAAAAAACAAGGGCAATCTTTGACCACCCCTCAATCACACCGCACATCAGAATAACTCAATTAAATGTATGTAACTAATTGATAATTGAGCTGCAAGATAAAAAGAAAAAACAAAAAAAAACCAGAACTGAGAACACAGCACAGGTATTAGAGACACAATATACTGGCTTCTTCTTAGTGTTTTTAATGGCCCCGTTTCTTTTTGAAGTGTTTCTTTTAAAGCTTTATACCACCGGAAACTCATTGTTCTTTAATCTCTTGATTGCATCTTGTATTTCCAAAACTGGTATTTTTGCTCCTAATTTTTTCTTTTGCTCTTCAGTCATGGCTTGTAAATTGAGAGTGTCCAGAAAAGAATGTATTTTTGCTTTTTATCTCCTGACAATCATGCTGCCGGGTGGTCATGTGATTGAGGCACAGCACACGTGTGGCAGGCTCGAAGCACAGCCGGCCGCGGTGTTGTGAGTTCGAATCCTGACTCTGACATTTACTGCATATCCCTGTAGACGTTTATGCTACTTAAAAGACGTACTTCAGACAGTATTCAGTTCCTTGAGCTTTATTAAGAGTTTTGAACACACAGGAGGCATTTTACTGAGGCACAGGAATCCCCAAGCACACAGCACTGTTCACTCGTATTCATGCTCTTCCCACTGGGCAGGTCTCAATGTAAAGACCCATATGAGACCTTGTTTTGAACATCTCGTATGCTGCGTGACATTTTCCTATGCCCAGAATAAAAGATGTACCGTTCATGTTCTGTCATGTGTTAACGTATGGCACACAGTCAGCTCATTGTACAGTTCATTCTTCCGACATACTTCGACATATGGCTCACAGTCAGCTTGTTCTAATCATGTTGTAACTTACATGTTCATACAGTCAGAGTCAAGTAGGGTAACAGAACAGCACTTAGACAATCTTCTAAGAAAACTCAGAAATGCTAGCATAAATGTATTAAATATATTCACATCCCCCATTTCTTTCTCCTCTGTCTAATAAAGCCTGCGGGCCAAAAAATCTTTCAAAAAATTCTATAAAAATCGTTCTTTCAGCTTGTTTTCTAAGTTTACACTTTGTTCCACTCTCATAATAGTTCTGTTTGGTTAAGAAAATGTTCTTAACTTTTTCCTGTGAGGTTAGATCATTATTTTCTCCTCATATCTTTTTAATTTCCTGTAGCATTTGAGGATTCTTATTCTTAGCGTGTTCATTCTCGAACACTTTTAGTTTTTCATGCAGTTCTTGTAACTGGTTCTGCCTTCTGAATGAGGCTCCCAGCTTTCTCAGCTCCTCCACATCGTCCGGGACTCGTTGTTCCACCTCAGCCAGTGGCGGTTTTTGGGGTGGGCAAGGTGGGCAGCAGCTCAATGGACAGGAGGAAAGTCAGATGCTTTGCGGAAAACAACGCACCTTCGAGATGTCACGTTTCAATAGCCCGGTCACGCAGCCTTTTGTCTTCCCTTCCTACAGTCTATAATCTGGACTGCGCCCCCAGGCTTTATGTGGGCACATTGAAAGTATATATAATGTATGGTCAATATAGTGGCTTTCAATGAACACTGGAGTTTTTATAAGCTGCTGGTCACTCACTCGTTTACTGGAACATGTCTCGAGTTAAACGGGGAACATTGGCCAGGTCATGTCATCCCAGTTTATAGGTTTTCCTTTTCCGTTTTGTGAAGTGTTAAACTGGCTTCCAGAACATCCTTTCACAATCTAAAAAGGTTCCTTCAAGGGGCCCACAGGGAGCCAACACAAAAACAGTCCATGACATATCATCCACCTCATATTCCCCCTTTTGGTTTCAGTCCTGGTTATCCCTGGGTCAATCCTGGTTTAGTCCTGATTTAGATCTAGTTTGGATCTGCTTTACACTGGGTTAGAGTCCTGGTTTAGACCTTGCTTTGCCTGGGTTAGAATTACTTCAGTTATTTGGTTGGGGTTTATTCTTTCATGTTTTTCTTCCAATTTTGTGACCTGAATATTTTTTGTGAACAGCATCTCCTGTTGTTTCAGGTCAAGTGGAGCTGGAGTTAGACCTGTTCAGATCCTCCTGAGGTCTGGACTCAGACCTGTTTAGATCCTCCTGAGGTCTGGACTCAGACCTGTTTAGATCCTTCTGAGTTCTGGACTCAGACCTGTTTAGATCCTCCAGAGGTCTGGACTCAGACCTGTTTAGATCCTTCTGAGTTCTGGACTCAGACCTGTTTAGATCCTCCTGAGGTCTGGACTCAGACCTGTTTAGATCCCTCCTGAGGTCTGGACTCAGACCTGTTTAGATCCTTCTGACTGGACTCAGACCTGTTTAGATCCTCCAGAGGTCTGGACTCAGACCTGTTTAGATCCTCCTGAGGTCTGGACTCAGACCTGTTTAGATCCTCTTGAGTTCTGGACTCAGACCTGTTTAGATCCTCCAGAGGTCTGGACTCAGACCTGTTCAGAGCCTTCTGAGTTCTGGACTCAGATCAATGAATAAAAAATGATTGTACTTGATAGTCGGCCATTGTATTTTCTTGACACCATTTTTTTTTTAGTAAATCTCCTTTTTGTTTTCTGGTGAGCCTCCTCCAGTGGCCACAGGTCGACAGATTGAAACACACGAACACTCGCAGCGTTAGTATATTTACATTTTGCGACAGTGCAGTGGCACTTGTGGCCTCGAGAGGCGCAAAACATGGAATCTTACGCGGGATAAGTTTAACCAAATAAGATCAAATTCAATCATCATTTGAATCCTTCTACAAAAAACTTTTCTCTAAACTCTCAGTATATAACCATCAATTCTGTCCAAAAGAATGGAACAAATACTCCCAAATTTAATCCACAATGATCAGACAGGATTTATTAATAATACAAGATCCTTACACATCAGGAATCGTCATACAAAAACACCAAAACAAAGCTGTATGAATTAGTTTGAATGCTGAGAAAGCTTTTGATTTTGTTAGCTAAACAAATTACAACCATACAACTCTTTACAATGGTCCAACATCAAGAAATGAAATCAACGGTCATGACAGACTTACTGAGTCTGGAAATAGGGTTGAGACAGGGCTGTGTCTGGTCCTCTCTCCTGTTTGCTTTGTACTTGAAACCATTGGCCCAATTTATTAGACCATCAAAAACAATCCATGGTGTTACAATTGATGATATGAGAAATTTCCATACCAATGTGATACATTTTCTTCAATAACCTGCCCTATGTCTAGATACAATTAAATGTACACAAAAAAACTGAAAATATCAAATTCTGGCAACTCCCTTTGACCTTTAGAAAGACTTATCCATTTAAATGGAAAACAGAATGTCTTTGATATTTAGGTCAGATAAACATTAGGTTAAATAAATATTCATAAAGATTTATCAACAATTTTGTAGAAAAAAATATACCCCTCTTTTTACTGCTATGAAAAAAGGTCTTGAAAATTTTACTCTTATCCTATACTAAAGTATAACTGAAAGGATTGAAACTACAAAAATCTTCCAATTTCCAACCCCAACCAGCTGTTTAATGAGTGAAATAAGAATACGATCTCAAGATTTGTATGGCAAAACACCTTGAATCCAATTTAAAACACAACAACTATCAAAAGCAGGTTGGGGTTTACCTTATCTTAAAAAATTACTTTATTTCAGCTCAAATCAGAACGTTACTGTACTGAAGAGTATGAAGCTCAGTGGAAAAATATTGAGAGTAATGTTATGCCAGGGGTTCCTGTACAGGCCTCACTGGCAGATTACAAACATTTGGGGGAAATTAAGAATCTCTGGGTAAAATCTGATTGCCACGTGGAAGGAGCTAATCAAAACAAATGTAGGTGGGTGTAATCTGAGGCCGATTTTGTTTTACGGACGATTTTGTTTTACGTACGATTTTGTTTTTAATTTTGCTGCAGCAACTTTTTTACGTACGATTTTTAAGCGACCCCGTCGTCTGTCGTCACGTCTCTATTTTATATCTCTGTTTTACTCTTAACGTTTCTATTTATATCTCTGTTTTACTCTTCACGTCTCTATTTTATTTTAAAAGGCTCGATCACCCTATTTTCACACACACACACACAGTCTGGCTGCGTTGTGTTTAACCCTTGA
This sequence comes from Chaenogobius annularis, assembly GCA_015082035.1. Lineage (NCBI taxonomy): Eukaryota > Metazoa > Chordata > Actinopteri > Gobiiformes > Gobiidae > Chaenogobius > Chaenogobius annularis. The sequence continues at coordinate 358,831 of BJKM01000505.1, read as the reverse complement.
TCGATATGGTTAGAGTGGTGTCACTCTGCGCTACAGACATGTTCCTATCATCACATTGCAAATGTCAAATTACACCCCCATTTAAGATTCAATTTCAACTTTTAACAGATAAGTATTTAAAAAACACTTACCTGTTTTGTCGAAATCCCACTTCTGACACCCAAATTGTAGGTGGGGTGTAATCTGAGGCCGATAATAAAACTAGTACAGATATAGAGGAATCAAGTTTATTGGATTGGTACCAAGGTATAGGAAATGCAGGAACAGAAGAGAGGGAACAGAATAGAATTGATGCAACCCAAGGGAGAGAAGACCCCGTTCTCGTGTGTCTCTGGAGTTTTTATCTCATTCCGGCCCACACCATACTTCCCATATAGGGTCATAACCTCTAGCTCCGTTCAAGTCTGACTGACAACAGCACATGTGAGTTTAACTTAGATCTGCATATCTCAGGCACATGTCTAGACTTTACATACTTACAACAAACAAACCAAACAAAGATCAGAATCAGAATCAGAAAGGGTTTATTGCCATTGTCAATGAACAAAATTCACAAACATAGGAACTTGTCTCGGCCTTAAGGTGCAACACAAAACACTGAGCAATAATAAAACAACATATATTCAATCAAAGGCATGCATTAAGAAACAATTTGAAATTACTATAGTGTAAAATACAAATGAAAATAGGAATTACTCTGTACACAAGATTACAGTTTAAATGTACAGTTGTAGTGCAGAAAGTGATAGTGCAGTGAGTGAGTGATGAATAGTTGCAGTTAAAGTGGCAGGTGTTTAAGAAGTGTTCATGAGTCCAATGGCAGAGGGATAGAAACTATTCTTGTGGCGGGAGGTTCTGGTCCGGATCGACTGAAGCCTCCTCCCTGAGGGGAGTGGTTCAAATAGTCCATGTCCAGGGTGAGAAGGGTCAGCTGTGATCCGACCTGCTCGTCCAGAGCCCTGGAGACGTACAGGTCCTGCAGAGATGGAAGTCTGCAGCCGATCACCTTCTCAGCAGAACGCACAATGCGCTGTAGTCTCTGTTTGTCCCTGGCTGTGGCTCCAGCAGAGGGCGCTGTAGTCTCTGTTTGTCCCTGGCTGTGGCTCCAGCGTACCACACGGTGATGAGGAGGTGAGGATGGACTCTTCTGCTCGGCCTTCTTGATGAGGGAGCTGATGGTGGGCTCCCACTTGAGGTCTTGGGTGATGGTGGTGCCAAGGAAGCGGAAGGAGTCCACGGTGGTGATGGGGGAGTCTGTCATGATGAGGGGGGGCTGGGGCTGTGACTTTCCTGAAGTCCACGATCATCTCCACTGTCTTCTGGGCGTTGAACTCCAGGTTGTTACCACTTTGAAGCAGGCTGGGACGTAGCATGACCCCAGGGAGGTGTTAAAAATGTCTGTGAAGGCGGGGGTTCTCTCCTGCGCAGTGTCTTAATGTGGCAGGAGAGTCCAGCAGCTTTTCGGGGGTTGGATTTCCGAAATAGCCTGTTTACATCCTGTTCCTGAACTGAGAGAGATGGTGGGGGAGGTGGGGGGGACCATGTTTGGGTTGGCAGTGGGGGGGGAGGGGGTGGTCACAACAAACCTGGAGTAGAAGGTGTTAAGTTGCTTAGCCAGTTTTCGATTGTTGCAGCAGGGGGGGCTCGGGGCTTATGATTGGTGAGAAGCCGGAGCCCCCGCCTTGTTGTCAGAGAACTGCTGCAGATGCGCATTGTACTGTGATCTAGCTCGAGAAACCTCTTTGCTCAATCCATACTTTGGATCTTTGTAGCGCCCCCTGTCTCCAGCCCTGTGCGCTGCCTCCTTCTGCAGCCTTAACTGCCTCAGTTTTGGAGTGAACCAGGGTTTGTCATTGTTGAAAGTGACTTTGGTTTGTGTTGGTATGACGCTGTCCTCACAGAATCGAATGTATGACGTCACAGTGTCCGTGTACTCATCCAAAACTATCTGTGGCAGCTCTGAAGACCTCCCAGTCTGTAATGTCCAAACGCGCACGTAGCTCCTCCACAGCCTCACTGGTCCACTTCTTAGATTTCCTCGCTGCAGGTTTGGAGAGAGAGCTTCAGTCTGTACGTGGGTGGGGAACCAAGGTGAACCAAATGTTAAAATCTTAAACTGGTTGGCTTTTTTTTGCTGGAAAATGTGTCAATTTTTTTCATAACCTTAACTATGTCAGAGTGCTCATTATTCACAGAGAAATACTAACTGTTCTGGGACTGTCCAGTTGCTCAGAAATATTGGACTGAAAATAACTAGGCACTGCAGTCATTTTGGACACTGCCATCCCAGGACATTTTCAAACTATGTATTTGGGCCTCAAAACTCCTAATAGGACACAACAAACATATACCATTGGAACATATTTTTGGCGGCACAAAAAGGCCATCACAAAGAAATGCCTTCCTCAAATCACACCAATGAACATGCCATTCGTATTACTGTTATCATTTAATATTATTTATTATTATTATTATTATATTATTATTATGATTATTATATTATGATTATTATTATTATTATATTATTATTATTATTATTATTATTATTATATTATTATTATTATTATTATTATATTATTATATTATTATTATATTATTATTATTATTATTATTAGTCTTGCTCACTGCTCATGTTCCTTGCTCTGTGTTTGCCTATATTTAAAAAAAAAACGCGCCCTCCCGCCCTGCTCACGCGCCCTCCCGCCCTGCTCACGCGCACTCCCGCCCTGCTCACGCGCACTCGTATATCTCTCCGCGTTGTGGCCGCTGCAGATATTACCGCACCTGCCGCGCCCGACCGCACTGCTCCACGCCGCATTCATCCGCTACTCTCCGGTAACTGCTCTTCATGTCGTGCTTTCCCGCTGTAATGACTCTTTCATGTTTAGTTTCTTCTTCCTGCAGTTTAGCGACAGCCAAAAGCGTCAAATGCTTTTCTACCGTTTTTAAGCTGTGGATAAATGTTTTAGTTGACACAGCAGATGAAAAGGAAAAAAATTAAGATATCAATTTGAAACTTCTTCTGCAGTTATTTATTTCTTTACATTAGTTTTTTTCCATCATGCCAAGGATGGATAGAGCAAGGTTTTAAATGTATTGCTTCATGTTGTTGACATATTAGATACGCTACTGAAAATATTAGAGGATTTAAAAAAAATAAAAAAAAAAAAAATCTTATTTGGTAATTAAGTAAACTCGCTCTTGCTGAATAGGCATACAAATTGTAATGTATGGTCCTTTTTTAAGAGTTAAAACTAATCTATCTCAACAGACAGGCGTCAGAATCTATTGGAGTCCAAGATTGTAAAGTTGGGTGTGTGTAGGTGCTATTTTAAGGGCTGATCTTTATGTCTCTGTGGGAGAGAAATGCATTTGGAGAAAACTCAGGGAAATGTATGAAGTGGATTCAGTGGAATAAGAAAACCTCTTTAGGAGCCGTTTGGACAGTTTTGTTGTTTAAATTTCCATTTTCCCGTAGTGTCTCGCCGTAAGTTTGAGTTGACTTTTATTGTGGATGGTGAAAAACTCTTGAATATGTTTCTGAAATGCTTCATCTCATAGACTCTTGATGTTTGAACTAACCCAAACGCCTCAAATACTGGCAGTGAACGTGATAGAACTACACGCACACATCTGACACGTGCGCACCTTTAACACCAGGATCATCAGAAAGGAATTCATTCACTAAAGTTTGAATTATAAAGATGCCATTGTCAACCCTGTGAACACGACAGATGTCCTACAGCCTGTGGGCAAAAGGAAAAGAGAATAACTGTCTGACACAACATCACAGTGGAAAAGTACTGAAGGATATTTAAAACAAGAGGCGTGGCCATACAGAACATGCTTTACCGATGCCACTCCAGTCAAGTTCTAGAATCTGATAATGTCATCAGTTCTGATGGAGGGCGGGTTCTGTTTTCGAAAGAAATATACAAATCTACTTATTGTTTGTCAGTGATTGGCTCCACAAACGACCTCAAACCATGCCAAGGATTTTAATTTCACAATAGAGATTTTGCAATGTTGTACTATCTGTCCTGTGGTTGGATCACGCTTTTCACTCAAACCTAGTGGAAATGTACCAGGGACATTGCCAAATCAAAAATGCAGGTAAACCAGTTCTGGCTTCGTTCACACCGGTTCCTGCTCTGGCAAAATCGTAAGGACATTTCCAGGCCAAGCTGCATGAGCTCTTTGCATATTTGTCCGATACTTCCTATACTTCCATGATCTTTCCTCAGTTTATAGTTACTTCCTGTTTGGACATGAGCCGCAGAGATGATATAGGTTAGGATAGGGCCAAATATACAGACACAATAGGCAAATAATAATACCTGATAACACCTTTACTTTGTTGAATGATTGTTTCAACCGTCTCTTCATTTTGGATGGAATGTCACTTATTGATGACATCACAAAGGGATTCTGGTTTAAAACTTAGCACTACTATTTTCAACTTTTATTTAAATTTTTTTGTCACAAACTGCAACTATAATGTAACGGATGTAAAACTATGATGAATATTTACCACAGTTATGATTCCACCAAGAGATCCATAGGAGCTGAAGACGGGTCAGAATTCTGTCATAGGATGTGTTTGACCTTATGGTTCATATCGCTGTCATTACTGGGCCTATTCATATGAAACCAAAACTGGCGCCAAGTTCAATGTCTTCTCTGTCAGTATAAATAAACTTAAATAGCTTTAGAAGCTGTGCCAATATTCAGTCCTAAGGGCTGGATTGTTTCCAGTGTTTGTGGAGATAACTAATTATAATGACAATATTTAACATCTGTGAATCATGGCATCACTAGTTTCAAGAATTGAACCCAACCTGTTCTAGTTGCATTGTTTTGTTGTGTTTTTATAGAAAGGAAACCTGCTTATATAACACTAGAGGTAATCACTGAGAGGATGAGCTAATATTCAGGGAATGTAAAGTCCGCGGCGCCACAGAGGCGGCAGGTGAATGAAAGAGCCTTTGCACAGATGGGTGGATTAGACAGCGTGTAAGTGTAAGTAAGTGTACTGTTATTCCAGAAAGACATTTGAGCTCTTGACATCAGACAGGGTTATCCTCAGGGCGATGTGGCCACTTGAAGACTTACCACTGCATATATGTACCTACCTTACAAATAGCTCATAACAAAAACTCACGTCTTCCAACACACTCATTCCAGGGAGAGTCACCACCACCGCGTATGTTTTTTACCATAATGAACTGTAGTAGTGTTTAGTAGTGTATGGAGGAGCAGGTTTAACTCACTGTCTTTCTGCTGTTCCTATACATGAGTTTTAAGTCAAATACTGTGTTTCACCTTTCTTTGGGACTCCTGTGGACACTGAGCCCTGAGGGGAGGGGCTAGGGCCAGTGCCATTGCAGAGCTGCATGCATTTCTGCTGCTGGCTACATAAGGTAAAAAGGACTTATTTATCCAGTAAATATCTATCAATCAATCAACATTTATTCATTCCTTTAACTCTCAGGGTGACCAAAGTGCTTCACAAGAAAAATCAAGGCAATACAAAACATAATACTAATGAAAAACAAACTGTACAAAATAAAGTCTCACTACATTAGTGTTAAAAGCAAGTCCAAGTCTGAATAACTCTGCTTTGAGCCTAGATTTAAAGAGATGTGATGGTGCGTATGTCAGGGGGCAGCTTCTTCCAGGGTTTGGGACCAGTGACAGAGAGATTCCATCACCCCAGTGTTTGCGTCTGGCTCTGGGGACATCCAGCAAGTTGATTTGTTGACCTTAAAGCCCTGCTTGGGTTTTGAGCAGACAGAGGCTTGACCAGATAAAGAGATGCAAGGCCACTGAGAGCTTTAAAAACCAAACGGAAAATGTTTAAAGCATTTCTAAAAGAAATTGGAAGTCAATGGAGTGAAAAGAACTGGGGTGATATGTTGACGTCTGGGTGTGCTGGTTAGAAAATAAGCTGCAGCGTTCTGTACAAAAAAAAAGGCTTTACCTTAGATAAAAGACATTATTGATAAAAACTTGCTCTCACCACACTGTCAATTTGTTGGTCAAATTTAATATAGTTGTCTAAAACAACCCCAAGATTCTTCGGTCGGTTTTATCATGGAAGACAAGTTATCAAAATTAGACAGCACAGAATCACCAAATAAAAAGTACTGTCTTCTTATCATTCAAATAAAGGACATTTTGCTCTAACCACATCTTTATGTCTGACATACAATCAGTCAGAGATTGAAGAGCATCACTTTTGTCTGTGAACACAGGTAAGTCAACCTGCAGAGCGTCTGCATATAACGGCTATAACTGACCCCAGTGCCAACGAAATCAGTCAGGAGGCTTCAGAAAGGACATAACCATGAGCTATTGCATGCTTTATAGTTCGTTTGATGACAGGTTTAAAAATAGTTCTCATGAATGTCAAATATCATTTCACTAGCAAGGACCACACCTCAATGGAATACGAGGGATTGTTTATTGATAATAGTGATGACGATGACGATGATCAGATCAGAATCAGAATGGGTTTATTGCCATTGTCAATGAACAGAATTCACAAACATAGGAACTTGTCTCGGCCTTAAGGTGCAACATAAAACACTGATCAATAATAAAACAACATATATTCAATCCAAAGGGCATGCATTAAGAAACAATTTAAAATCACGATAGTATAAAATAAAAATAAATGATGATGACGATGACAGATGATTAGAGTTGGCTGGGTGGAGACTCAGGATGGGGGCTCCGTCTCAGGTGATCAGCCCAGCCGATTCAGAACCTTCCTTTAGATGTGTTAAGGTGAAGATGATCAAAACAACCAGAGATGCTGGAATAGGCCTGTATAAGTAGGACTTCTGGGTAATTAGAGTTGTGGTTAAAGAGTGGAGGTGTGGTTGCAGGAGGAGGAAAAGGAGGTTGAGGCGTGGTCCACACCTCCTGAACATCGTACAATGATTCACTAGTACAATCACTAGTACATTTTTGTAGCCATGCTCCCTCAAAGGGAGCACCATTGCCTCTGGGCTGTGCACAACGCCCAACACATTTACATATTTAAGTCAAACTATGATGACTTGGTACTTTTGTTTCACACGGAGCTTGTTCTGCGCGGACCTGCCGCGACTAAAGCCCAACAGAGAAGTGAGCGGCGTGTTTTAAACTCACCAGTGTGACTGGGAAGAGTTTTGTTGTGTGAAAGAGCAAAGAGGACCAAGACTATGAAACACAAAGTCCACAATGACAGAGCGAAGACACGGAACTAATGCTGCAAAATTAAAATGTCTCATTTGAAGTGACGTGACATAAATGCACATGAATGCTGTAATACTGCTGCTGTAAGTGTGAGAAGTGAATTAGTCTTTTATATATATTCTTTGCATACAAACAGAACAGTTTGGACTGAAGTGAAATGTTGCTGTTTTAAGCAGGAGCTCCTTATGTGTTATTTGTTTATAACTATGAACTATAGCGATTATTTTAAAGATGGTTTTAACTGATTGCTTGATTAATCGAAGACAGAAATAATCAATAACTGCAGCCATAGTTTCAATAATTAGACGATAACAACTGCTGTATTAGATTTTAGTGGGAAATAAATAAAATACAAATAGCTTTACCAACATTGCCCTGCAAAATTATCAATCCAGAACTCAACCAGAATGAAAGTAGAGCAGAGCCAGGTCTAAACTGGGACAAAACCAGGACAAATGCAGTCTCCAGGTAAAATGACAGGGCATCTCATGTGAAATGTGGCAATGGAGCAAGAATGCAGCTCACTGACTTTAAGAGTTCTGAAAACAAGTCAGGACAGACAGATAACTGAGCGTGTCTTTGTGCGCTTGTCCAGATCCACAAACACAAACACACCCTGGGCCAAAGGACCACTGGAAACATTAAAGTTGATTCATAGTCAAAAGCAAGGTCACTTTTTTAATGTTAAACTATCTAGAAATCTGTTTAAAAAAAAAAAAAAAGATGTACTATAGATTGAATTTAAAATGATAGTTTTAACCTAGTAATCTTGATTTACTGTTGCCTGCACCCAGAATACACTTCACTGCGATGTCAGTTTGTTTTGATACAGACTGTGAGGCTTTAGTGTTTTATACAACACCCCAATAAACACTGTACACAGGCTGGACATGAGCAGTTTAAATATTCCTTGTAACATTAGCTCCAAAGTCTGGTGAAGGTGCATTATACTGTATATTATACCTGACAGAATGCTGGATTGAAATATGTTTAGTGCTCTTGTATTTACGTTGAATTAAGAAAAACTGAAGTTATACATATTTGGGTAAATTAACAGCTAAAGCTTGGTCCAGACAATGTGCATGTTGTGTCACGTTCGACCGGTACAACAACTCCGTTCAAGAACACACTTTCTCACTATTTTGGCATTGTTTGTGTAGCAATGACTCATGTGTCAGGCCTAATCCACAGGTGTGATCTGGGGCCGCTCGGCGTGTCCTCGGGCAAGACACTTAATGCACCTCGCCTCCAGTGTCTGTTCTGGTAAACAAGGAGCCCCCTGCTGTATCCACATGATTGTGCTGCTCCAGGGGCATCCCAGAGCCACAGCCCCAGTGAAGCGTATGACATTTGGGCAGGGAGCAAACAACAGCGGAGGAAAGCCTTCTGAGGAGCAACAGAGATGCTCCAGGAGAGCCACATGAACCCTAAATATTCATTAATATTTACCAGCTTACAAACTAAAGAAGTTTCTCTTCTATCCAGTCCTGGATCACTTTAAACTGTTGAACGTAATGTTCTCCACGACTTCTCCAGAGCCTCACACGTCTGTCACATGTGCTCAGGTGGGAAAAGCCATGGCCCATGTTTTTGTTTCTCCAGTTCCACAGTGAGCACAGGGGTACTGTAGTAGTGTCATGTTCACTCATAATCCTTACACTCTTTTGTTCATTGTTCGGTGCTCTACATAAGAACAGGTTTTCACTGTGAAACGGGGCTTCTGATATTCATTCTTACGCTTCAGAAACTTGCCTTGAGCAGTGCATTATTTATTCACGTATGGTTATGTAATCAAATGGTTAGATTGTGTTTGAACATGCAGAATATGCAACTCTCTCCAAAACTCCCACACAACTGCAAAAAAACCAACTAATTGACATGAAGTAATATAGTTCAAATCTTGCTTATGTTTCACCGTAGTTTTAGCACTCCAGTATGTCACTAAAGGCGGCATTGTCACATGGTCACAGGCTGCAGAAACGAATCCAAGTGTGTTCATCAGTGTGATTACTAAAACAAATTAAAACAACATAATACTCATATATTTGCCCAAAATAATGTAATAAAGTGACCCAAATAGAATCCGAAGTGGTTTGATGCATTTGCTGTTTTGAACAAAAAGTTGAGCGGCTCTTCCTTCACAAGAGGAATCATTTTCCTCATAAAAGCAGTTCTATGAGCTGTCACCTTTCAGAGGAAAGGGTTGTGCAACAGTGATGCACAACTGAAGTTTTCCCTGTTGAATCACTTTGCTTTCTTGATGTTCCCGTGACCCATTCTGAGAAAACGATTGCAGTCTAGATGACAAAAAAAGTCACATCATCATCAGAGGTGCGTGTCACGTTTAGTTTTCTTTTTTGTGTGCAATTTAAAACAAAACCTGTTCGAACACTCACTAGTGTGCTGCCTCCAGTGGGAAATACACGCCTCTGATTACCGAGCTTTTCTTTGTTTTATTCTTAAAACTACAAGGAACAATCCACATTGTAGCATACACAGCACACAGAACAGACACCTGGCTGTTTGATCACACTGTCCTTCAGCCATTACAGTGGAACTCAGGGAAAACTGAATTGAGGATGACCCAGAGGGACGTGGCAAAGAATCACCACAATTTCCATTTTCCATAACCCCTAGGCTTGTATGTCAAATGCTTGTTACCATCAGAACTTATTCGTGAAAACCTGTGTGTTACAGTTACAGAGATGATCTTTGTGCTGAGCCGCGGCCTCTCCAGGGCCTCTCCCCTCCTCCGGACCCTGTCACGTCCGGCCTCTTCTGCCCCATCATGGCTGCAGCCAGGGTGCAGCTCCACTTCTGAGGAGCTCTTTTCTCTGGAGCACAAGTATGGAGCACCTATTTACCGGCCGGTCCCCGTCATCTTGGAGAGGGGTGAAGGTATGAACTTCCTCCAGCACAGCAATTCTTTAATTATAACAAAAACAAAACAACACAAACACACACACACGCTCGTTAAATATCAAAATCTTTTTGACAAACTCAAAGTGAATCAACCAATTATATAAATGTTCTACTATGTTTTACAGCCATCCAAAAGGGCCCTGGAGGAAAAGGGCGCTAACAGTAAATAAGGATATGTTCCCAAATACGTTATATTTCCTCTGTTTTCCTGAGGCAAAAACAAATACGCCACACCTTTGGGACTTTCCACAAACAACACTCACATCAATTCCAAGAAGAGGCTTTGGATGAGATTGCTATTGTAGCAATGTGACAATTTCTTTATCAATTCATAATACCATCATAATATAGAGGGATAAATAACCTCTCTGATCAAGGGCCTGCATGGGCCCCTCGGCTTTAACTGTGCAGTTAAAGCCACTCCTCAATCTAATGGTCAGTCAGAGAAACAAGGTGGGGAGGGTGTCCAGAATGATCCAGGGATTCTCCAGTTCAACAGCAGATGGTCAAGCACAGGCTGCAGGCAACAGGACAGGCCTGTAAATATACAGAAAGCTCTTGGAGAAGGGAGGTTTTCCTGGAGAGCAAAGTACTTGGGCATGAATGATCCTGCAGCACCTGTGTTTAGATGAGACTCATGGCAGTCTTTGGATGGAGCGAGGGGCCATCAGAAGTGTAGGGAATGATTCTTCAGGAGAGTGTCTGCAGTGGGCTTTAGGCCTAAGTCTACTTAGTCAGCAAGTCTATCTTGGAAGGATCTTCAGTCTTAATTCGGAGCTTATGCCACCTGATGATGATCTTCATCCATACAAACGTGTGTAAACCTGTGCTCTGCCTGTGTGCCTGTGCAGGTGTGTTTGTGTGGGACGTGGAAGGGCACCAGTACTATGACTTCCTAAGCGCCTGCAGCTCTCTGAACCACGGCCACAGACACCCGCGCATCCTGTCTGCCCTCCACAGCCAGACCTCCAAGCTCACCCAGACCTCCAGGGCCTTCCACAACAGCCTGCTGGGCCTGTATGAGGAGTACATCTGCACCCTGTTTGGATACAACAAGGTCCTGCCCACTAACACGGGTACGTACGCCTTAGGACAGGGTTCTGCCCACTAACACGGGTACGTACGCCTTAGGACAGGGTCCTGCCCACTAACACGGGTACGTACGCCTTAGGACAGGGTCCTGCCCACTAACACGGGTACGTACGCCTTAGGACAGGGTTCTGCCCACTAACACGGGTACGTACGCTTTAGGACAGGGTTCTGCCCACTAACACGGGTAGGTACACTTTAGGACAGGCTTCTGCCCACCAACACGGGTACGTACGCTTTAGGACAGGGTTCTGCCCACTAACACGGGTACGTACGCCTTAGGACAGGCTTCTGCCCACTAACACGGGTACGTACGCTTTACGGACAGGGTTCTGCCCACTAACACGGGTACGTACGCCTTAGGACAGGCTCCTGCCCACTAACACGGGTACGTACGCCTTAGGACAGGGTTCTGCCCACTAACACGGGTACATACGCTTTAGGACAGGCTTCTGCCCACTAACACGGGTACGTACGCTTTAGGACAGGCTTCTGCCCACTAACACGGGTACATACGCTTTAGGACAGGCTTCTGCCCACTAACACGGGTACGTACGCTTTAGGACAGGGTTCTGTCCACTAAGTGTTCGCACTGGTAGTGAAAAAGCAAGAATTGTATCTCTCAGGCTGCAGCGCTAAGTTTGCCCATGAGGCCTCATGCAAATGCAAGGGTAATTTTACCCTAACGTGCAAATGATAATGTTTTGCGTACGTTGTCTTGATTTATGAAGACTACCAGGAGAAAAACAGTGTAAATATTTTGCACGTACCTAAACCAGCTATAAACTTTTGCACAGAACAGACTTCTGTAGTTACAATTCTTTCAAATGATTGTGTGTGGTTCATTTGCAAATCGAAAATAATGATGTGTTGTTTTGATGGAGGGGAGCGGTATAAAAACACACTTTACCTGCGACACTTTGGTCTGGATTCTCATCTGTATCGCATGCTCAGAGCAGGGGCAGTAGTGTGATGTGTTCTGCTGTTCTCCACAGGAACAGAAGGAGGAGAAACAGCTTGTAAACTGGCACGCAGCTGGGCCTACAGCGTCAAAGGCGTCCCCAAATATCGGGCCAAAATCATATTTGCACGTAAGTAATTTTAAAGGTTTTGTTTGACAGTATCACAACAAATTATTTTTGTAGTTACACTGAAATCTGGAGCCGAGTGCACCAAGTTAAGTTGGTCCTAACTCTTAAGATGGGCTTAGCTACGTCCGATGAAGTGAATGGAGCATGGAGCAATGGAGAATATACAGCGACCATGCGATAAAATGATCAGTAGGACTGACTTAAAGATGCATTAGGAAAGCCCCACAGTGTACTTGCAAACGTTTGGGAATGTCACCACAGCCCTGCAGGTTCAGAGCCACAGGAGCGGGCAAACATGGCCGCACTGATTGTAACAGTAAATTGGTTGTAACTTTCCGATTTAAGTCGGACGTAGGGATCAGACCAGTCTTCCAAGCAGATGGTCCCTGGTGCACTTGGCTCCTCCACAGATAAACTGAGGCTGCAAATTTTGGGTCAGGTCATACTCAAAAGATTTGATCTCAAGCCCAAAATAACTAAATATTAACATTTACAGTCATCTTCACTTAGTCAATTTCTTAGTTGGTAAAAATGACAAATATATACGTAACTCTAATTCATTGACCTCTCAAAAATGTCAGATTTAGTTTTTCAACCGAACTTTAGAACAGATGGAAATGTATGGTGTGTGAGCGGGTCTTGTGATTGTCCATGTTCTCTGACCCATATCCCCTGTCCAATGTCCATCTTCCCATGTCCCATTTTCTCTGCCCCCTGTCTGTCTTCTTTTCCATGTCTGTTTTTGTGATTCATCCTCTGTCCCATATCCTCGGCCCCCCATGCCATACCCGGTTTCCCATATCCTGTGCCCACTTCTGTCCATTGTCCTGTATCCATCCCGTGTGCCTTTAAACCCTGTCCCTTCTCCTCTGTCCCAGTCCCATGTCCCCCATCCTTGGCATGTCCATGGTCTGACCATGGCTCTGTGGTTTCTGACTCTCATGTTTTTGAAGTAGATTCTGTTGTGCCAGTGGGACACATTCCAGCTCAGTGATGTGTTCTGGTAAGGTTCCTGTGCATTGGTGAACATACTCTATTCAGGCCTGTAGTCTCACCACATGTAGTGATGATCAAATATTACAGTAGTTAGATTTCATTTAATATACACAAACTCTATACATAATTGTTGTAGATTAACAATTTGAATTAATAAATTAAATTTAGGAGTGAACCGTTAGGGGTTTAGGATTAGAGTTTTTCCTAAATTTGAAAGGTAGACCATGTAACTTTACTCGAGATGTTATTGCTTTGCCTGGAATATTCCACAGTATTTAAGCCCTGTGTTCTCTGTTTTTTTGTGTTTGATGTTAATTGCCATGTCCTTGCACACCAGTGATTTATTTACATTGCAACGTTTCGGCCCCTGGCTTTGTCAGGCCTGACGGGCCACCAAATGTTTTAGGGGCTATGGTCTGTCTTGGTGAACAGTTTGTCTGTTTGTTGGCATATGTAAATGGTTTTACGCTTGAGCGTGAGTTGGTGAATATAATGTTGGCCATTCAACAATAACTGCCTAGCGTCATAAATAAAAGCCATTTAGTCCAAAAGCATCTTCATTGTACTTTGTTATTTTCATCCTGCTGACGTGACTAGATCCTTCTGTGACCTTAAAGAAGTGTTGTAGCTCCTTGTTTCTCCTTTCAAAATAACAGTTGAGTTGTTACGCGCTTCTCTATGAAGATAGATAAGGTTAATGCCACAATGTGAAACTTTCCAGGCAAAGCAATACCCTCCACCAGATAAATTACATTGGACCCTTTAAAATTAGGATTAAACATGATATTTTATTGTTAAAGTCTGGATTAGAATTAAAGTTGTGTGTACTGCTTTGAAACACTATTTCTAAAGGTAATTTAAGTTTGTGCTGTTGCAGATGGGAACTTCTGGGGCCGTACTATGGCTGCCTTCTCCAGCTCTTCAGACGTGAGCTGCACCGAGGACTTTGGGCCTTACATGCCAGGCTTTGAGCTCATCCCGTACAATGACATCCCTGCGCTCGAGGTGAGCCCCACATTACAGAAAAATGATGTGAAATTTGAGCACATACTGAATGGCCAACAAACCTGCACATTTTCCCAGCAATTATACATACACAGAAACTGCCTGGTTTGAAAAGGGGGGTAGTGGAAGTCCAAGCCCCCCACAAATCTATTTACAAATTATTACAGCAATAGTATTGTACAATACCTACAACATACAACAACATAAAACATGCAACGACACAAGACAAGGACAGGCCCGAACACTCACCAACCTCTCCTCCCCCTCTCCTCAGCTACACACTGACTGTAGAAGGCATCGCTCGCTCTCCTCCCGCGACTTTTTTATTGCCTCTTGTGTGCCCAAATGGGCGAAAGTGTTTTCAGGAAAATAGGTCCTAAGTTATATTTCTGATCAGTCTGAGCAGTGTTGTTGTCAAGTCGCAATCTTTTGCATGTGTGTCCAAGTCACTTAGGACTAATCCGAATAGAGTTTGAGTCAAGTCCATAGTTCTATCAGTGCAATACCAAAACAGGCAAGACATTATTATCTGTTCTCTTCTAGTTCTCTACTCTAAACCTTATAGCTTTTAAAAACGTGTTTATATACAGAACGGCAGTATAAATAACTCCACTGACACAAAGCGGCCCCTGAGAGGTCTAACTTCTAAAGTGATACTGCTCTCTTTGTCTCCAAGTCCACTTTAGCTAAGGAGGCGCTCCACGTCACAGCGAGATGATTGGAGTGCAGTCTCAGGTGAACACAAGATGGCAAAAAGCAGACGCTGACCTGTTCTTGAGATAAACTGTAAAAATTGGTTTATGTCAATTGTAGAAAAAGATACAGTTTGTTGTCATCTGGACTAAAAGTTATTCTCAATCTGCAGACCTAGTCTGAGAACTCGGAACATCTAAGGCAGGGGTGTGAAACATGCAGCCCCCCAGCCATTTTAATCCAGCCCACAAAACGTTTGTTGCCTGTTTGGCGTCTTGTGTGTGACTGAGCTCCTGTTCCCCAGAGAGCGCTGCAGGACCCGCACACCGCTGCCTTCATGGTGGAGCCAATCCAGGGTGATGGTGGTGTGGTGGTGCCTGAGCCGGGATACCTGATCCAAATCCGACATCTCTGCAACAAGTACAATGTAAGTCATAACAAAGGCCTGTTCAAGTACTCACCGGTGTGTGGTTTTTGTGTGTGTATACCCCAGGGCAGTACATTTGAAAAGGTTAATAATCGCTGTTGGCTTTTAATTTTTTAAGTAGGTATCAGCTATAGGCGGAAATCACGGGTGGGACACGACCCCCCCCTCCTTTGCTGATGGCGTCCTCTCACTGACTCGACCATACAATTAAATCTATTTTGAATATGCATCTAAATATGAGATTAAATCTCTGCCATATAATTTATGTTTGAAAATAACAACCCCCCTCCTTTTGCTCCGCGGGACATTCACTGCTCCAGCTGCAGGCCGCTGCCCCAGCTGACCTGTCCACTATAGACTCATTCTCACGGCTCTGCTTTTGAAACTGCCTTAACACCACCTGACGGGGATTAAACGGGTGTTTAACCTGTTTATCCCCAGCAAAATAAGAGAGAGAGTGTGAGGTTGGTTAGAACACGGTGCCAGTCAGTTTTATAGACGAGGCTCTGTAGAGTTGCACGGGCTGGATTTTATGCCAACCTGCCCGTTGCAATTTTTGGTGTACCTAAAAGCTTTAAACTGATGACAACATGTAGGATCTGCTTCTGAACAATGATGCATTTCAACAAAGTCAGCACGACTAAGAATCATGTCAAAAGAAGTGGGAGTTTGTGTCTTTCTTTGTCATCCTCACTCTCTCTCGCTCACTCACGTTAAGAACAAGTGCAGGAAACAGGCACAGGTGAATCAGCTCACACAGAGAGATCAAGGACACATGTATTCTCTGTGTGTTAAGCTTTAAAATGATGTGTTTATTATTAAAGCCGACTCATATTTATAAAGAAAATAGTCTAACGAGGAACTGGATTTGGACGCGTCTAAACGCTAAGACACACGTGCAGCGCGACATGCGATACCGTGGTCAGTATTTTAAAACCCGCCCCGCAATGAAATGCCAATTGCTTGACCCGACGGGTCAAAAGACAACCCGCGCATCACTAGTGCTCTCTGCCTCCTTTGTCTCTCCTCTAAAGTTCTGTCTGTGGAACAGTGAGCGGAGGAGTTTGTGTGAGCAGGGAAATGGGCCCTGCTGGGTTTCAAAACGACGAACCAAACTCATACTGTGGATGTGTTCGGGAATAAAACAACAACAAACACACAGACCTGTTAATACAGCCTACATGCAAATGAAAGGCTTATTAGTGGCTAAGCATTTATAACTCTTGACTAAAGAGTTAGATGATCAAAAAAGACCATTTAAATTGCATTTTTATTTAAAAAAATATATTATAAAGAAAACAAGCATAGCATATGATTATTATTATTATTTGTATAATTATTACTGATAATAATAATAATAATACTTGGCTTACCAAGTATTAATATTATTATATTAATAATAATAATTAATAAATCACCAATCCTGAAATTTCTTTGAGTTTGCTGTAGGGTTGTAGAGTGTCGCCCCTGGTTACAGCTATTTAAATATTTCAAACTCTTAGCAAAGTTCTGATGGGATCTGATCTGTCACTATGTTGCAGGTGCTGTGGATTGCAGACGAGGTGCAGACTGGAATGGGCCGGACCGGGCGCAGACTGGCTGTGGACCATGAGAATGTGCGCCCAGACGTCCTGATCCTGGGCAAGTCCCTGTCCGGAGGAGTCTACCCTGTAAGCTTTCTCCTACTGCCATCACTAATGCTGTGTAGACTGTTAGTCAGGGTTTGAAATGAAAATGTAGTTGCCAGACTTCCGGTTATGGTAACGAGCTTGACGGACGTTTGATTTAAAATCACCGTTTGACCCACATAATCCCACAAAAGACGAATAAGAGATGAGTAAAACAGGAATACACAAGACAGGTAATGCTACGGGACCTAAACTATCAGAGCTCATGGTTTAAGGCTCCAGTAGAAAACAGCCTGCTTCACAAGCTAGCGAGTCTAACATGGCGAGCGGACCGCAGCCCTTGCCCCGATGCAGGACATGACTCCGCCGGCCGGCCCAGATGTGGAATCTCGGGTATGTGGGGTATGTGAGTTCAGGTTGTTGTCACATGGTGATACATTTCTGTTGATTTGAAGAGACTGATGATAGTGACGTGACTTTATGCTCCAGGCTGGCTGTCTGCTTCTATACTTAAACTCTGTCTTGTTGCATCCACTCATCAAAGTGCCAAATGTGGGAGACTGAATTTGTGGGAAAATGGAAAAATACGTGTAGAGGGCAGCTGGGGGTTTGTAGAGGGCAGCTGGGGGTTTGGTGGACTGTGGAGGTGGTGGATCCAGTTCTGTGTGAGGATTGGAGCCTGGAGTGGCCGGAGAGCTTTTCGGGGAGCCATTCATTAGGATTGATCTTGTACATGATCAGGTTTGGGCTTCGGTGCTTGTTTTCAGCATGAACCCTTTTGTTTTCTATTTTATTTTTACATCTGTTTGTTTGTAAAAATTAAAGCCAAAAAAAAAAATGCAGTTCTCTCCACCATTGCAACATTGTCTAAGGCGAGATAATACATAGGTATAAAAATAGTTTTGATTTTAACAAGACAAAAATAAACCTTGTAATAGTGCGTTTCCACCAGCCCCAAAAAGGCCTAGTCCCAGGTTAAGTAGGCAAGTGGAAACGTCCCATTAGAATGGTCTTTATATCAGAACTACAAGACCACATGTTAGATTAGGGTTTAGGTTAAGACAATTGATAAATTGTAAGTATGACAAAAAAATAATGTATTGCCTACTAGCCTTATATCATCTTATGCTATAAATCAAAACATACACCCGTCAAAAATATAACAGTTTAGGCCAGTTTAGCGACAGAAGTGAACTCATTACTTCCGGACCAGACTATCTGGCACTCACTTATTCACATGCATGGATGTCTTGCACTCGCACATCTCTTGTAGAGAGGTCATTCTAATGTCCCAATAATAAAATGTTACTATTGATTTAGACACTAGGGAAAAGGCAGAATACTTGATAATAATTTTACTAATAGCATTTTTAAAATAAAAAAACTTGCAACTAACAAACAAAAGGTAGTTTCTTTATCACTGTTCTAACCCTAACCACAACCCTAACCCTTTACCCTAAACTTCATAACTATGAATGACCAATCACAACAGACAATCTAGCATTAACCAGGTGAATACTGTTCCAAAGGTTTGTGAGAGCTAAGCGCTGCTGTGCTTTGAAAATCAAGCACATTTAAGATTCAACAAATAAACGATGTATGGATTTACCGCTTTGAGACGTCACATATTAAAGCCTGAAATAGGCCTAGGCTAAGAATCAGAGTCAGTAGAATTTAGAGGTAAGATCGGGCCTGAAAAATCCAGCCCGACCCGACCCAGGCCCGCGGGCATTAAAGCCCAACCCGACCCGAGCCCGACCAATTAACTTGATTTGCATGCCCGAGCACGAAACAAACCCCAAATTTCAATTTATCCCATAGTATTTTTGGCAGAAAAAAACGCAAGATTTCTTAAGGTTAAAATAATCTACATATTTTTATGATCATGATTAATGCATTTGCACAACGAAATAACGCTGGAACACAGAATAAGAGCCAGATAAAGAGAGTGAAAGAGATCTTGACGCGCACTCGCTTCATTACGCGGAGAAATACTGCTGCCCCCTGCACCCACCACGGTGCGTGTTTGCCTTTTCAGTTCCCCTGTCTTAAGTTTAACCTTGACTTCTTGCGTCTCCATATCGGGGAGATCTAAACAAAATAGATGCGGACTACATTCACGTCAGGAGATTACATTCACGCCACGGGCCCAAAGCGTGCCCAGGCTCTGCGCTTCCTGTTTAGTAGTAGTTATACAGCAATTACCTTACAGCCCCTTCTCTGTTTTAACCAAATTATTTATTTATAACAAGTATTCCTTAGTTTAGATTTCCCTTTTAGTAGTAGTTATACAGCAATTACCTTACAGCCCCTTCTCTGTTTTAACCAAATTATTTATTTATAACAAGTATTCCTTAGTTTAGTATCCACACATCGTTTTAGTATACATTTTTATAAAAAAGTCAGCGAGAGAGAAGCCCGGCCCGGCCCGAAAATTCGGGTCGGGTCGGGTTCGGGCTCGGGTTCGGGCTCGGGCTTACTATCTTACCTCTAGTAGATTCCCTCAGTAAATGTGTGTGTGGCAGGTGTCGGCGGTGCTGTGTGACGACCACATCATGTCCACCATCAAAGTGGGCCAGTACGGCTCCACATTTGGGGGAAACCCTGTGGCCTGCAGCGTTGCCATGGCCGCGCTGCAGGTGATGGAGGACGAGAAGCTGGCGGAGAACGCAGCCATCATGGGTCGCCTGCTGCACAGTGGTCTGAGCAAACTGCCCAAAGACGTGATCCAGGAAGTCAGAGGCAGAGGCTTGCTGCAGGGCCTGGTCATCAGAGACACTAAAGGTACACTCCTTTTGCTCGAGCTCTGCAGCTCATCTGCAACACACCGGGACACTGGAATATGTGTCTGAATGATTAGTCATGTTTGATAAAATACCATACAGTTTCATCAATACTTGAGGGGCACGGTGCCAGAGCCGTTAGAGCTCTCGCCTCCTGATAAGGAGCTCATGGGTTCGATTCCTGGGCCAGAGTGTGGTGGAGTCTGCATGTCTTTCCCGGGTTCCTGTGGGTTCTCCGACTTCCTCCCGACTTCCAAACACGTTTAGTTTATGTCTTTAACAAATATTTACATTCACTTGGCAAGGAAGAAAAACTTGTTTCACAAAACAAAGAGGAAAGTTAAGCAGAAGCCACTTGCTTTTGTGTATGTACGTTTTAATCTTGACAAAGATGCCATTTTCACTTTCAATTTGAGTGGACAAAATGCCTCGTAAACCTAGTGGGCTTGGTCTCTAGAACCAAACATGTGCTTTTAATAGCTTTCAATTGAATGGTTTGGACTTCCCACAGATTAGGCACCAGCCCTGTTCCTATGAGTTTGTACACCGCCATTGAAAAGTAGTCTTATTTTACATTTTATTATATTGAGAAAAAAACAAACTCCAGTGATCCAAATGTACGTCCTGTAGGAGTGAGTGCTAACAGTTTCCTGGCTGTGCTGTTTCAGACTGGGATGCCTGGAAGGTGTGCCTGCGTCTCCGTGACAATGGACTGTTGGCCAAAAACACAAGCCATGGCTCGGTGATCCGCCTGGCCCCGCCCCTCACCATCAAAGAGCACGAGATGCAGGAGTGCGTGGACATCATCCAGAGGACCATCATGTCCTTCTGAGAGACTCGCTCTGTGCTCACATTCTAGTGTTACAGAGGACCTTTTATTCTAGATATGTTTATCTTCATCCAGTCAAACAGATACTTGAATATAAAACAGTTTACAAAGGGAGACTAAAGGTTCATTTATCCTCAATGTTGTTCTTTCACATATGGGCACGCATAGGGGGTTTGTTGACTGTTGAGCTCCAGAGCTTTATCTAGATAAACTGTGAATTCGCTCACTGTTTACAAGCACCCCCTGGTGGTTGAAGGTACTACAGTCTTGAAGGAGATATCCTGTAATGCAGGATCTCCAACCTTTTTAAATGATGGTAAACAGGTTCTCTTGTTAACAGTTGAAAAATAATTTGTTTACGGTATATAACAGTAGCAGCAAGCCTTAGATGGGGTTCAGTTGGGTTCAGTATAAAACATTATCCATTTATTAGTGCACAAAGTAAGCATTTATAATGGTTACAGTCTAAGGCATGTGATCACAATCAAAATTGAATTATTCTCAAAGTCCTTTGGGGATCTACTTGGAAGAGAGAGTATACGTGAGCCTCTAAACTGTGATGAGTGAAGTGCAATGTTTTCAAAACCATGTGTATTTTAATGAAACCCTGTTATTGTAACTGCATGTTGTAGTAAATGACCTTATGTGATTGGTGAAGCTTTTCCACAGCACTGTGATGGCAGAGGTGGGGGAGGGTGCAGCGGAACACCCCCTGAGCAGTACTGATGGTGGCCAATCCATGGACGAAAATGATCTGATGATTGATGGAAGCAAAATCCTGTTTCATTTATGAGTTTGTTTCCCATTATAGCTACCATTTTCAACACTTGACTTGAATATTGAAGCCCCAATGTCTGACCAATTTGAAATCCATGGATTGGTTGTTCTCACGACATCAGATGATTGCAGGGACCATGATTCAGGGTTTTGAAAGAAATGACCAAACTGACACGCAATTGACACATTTTTCGGACAGTTTAAACAATCATTTAACAAAATAATGGTGTTGTCAGTTATTACCAACGTCAAATCGTAACTAATGTGTCATTTATATAGATTTTGGCCCTTGTTTACAGTATGGTTGCTAGGTGACAGTTGTGGAATTACTTCCATGTCACATCTGCTGCTCATGTCCAACCAACAGAATTGTCAAACAGGAAACAGGCCAACAGTAGTCAAATGTTGAATATAATCATGTTGACTGCGTTTGAGTGAAAAGTGTGGTCAAACTGGTCATTAGCACTTTAAAGGACAATTCTACCATAGAATTCTGACCCGCTCTCCAGAGTCACTTTAAACAAGAATGTTCTAACGTCACAAACATGTAATTATCCACGTTGACCACCTGCAAGGGTTGGGTCAACGTGGATAATTACATGTTTAGCAACCTTAACCAGGAGTTTTATTCAGTCAAAGCAGAGTCCATTAAGATGGCAGTTTACTTTTAATTAAACAATATAGGTGAATATATTTAAGTACAAAACTTATCAATAAATGCATGTACAGGAGAGCCACGTTTGGATTGTCCAGTCAAACCGTGGTTATATACATACCAGAGGTGTTAGTTTGTTAGGGTTTGGATGTTTACATAATACCAGATATTGACATGTAATATTTTTGTACGAAATAAACAGAAAAATGTGAACGATTGGGTTGCATTTTTTTGGTGAACACTTGGACACTACCAGAGGACGGTGAGCCCGGGGCAGTTGGTCAGATCGGTCTTGGAGGGGTACACCACCTTCAGACTGCCGTCCGGGTCGACAGTGCGCACCTGCTGCACCCTCAGCTCACTGATGGAGCTGTCCGAAGGGGCGTCGCCTTCTCCGTCTGACCCCGCCTCCTCGGCATGCTCAGACGTAAACCTGTTCAGCTCGCACATTTTCTGTGAAGCAAAGTCCAGAATAAGAATGTGTTGATGTTGTTATTAATGTTAAGGCTTATCACACTTCCATTTACAAGTTTGAACTGAATATCACCAATATAAAAAATAAAACCTTTAATTTGTGGCAGCAGAGAAGGTTTAACCAAAAACAGCCAAACAACCTAAATCAGACTCTTCCCTAGAATTTAAAGGAGCACTATGTAACATTTGTGATAGAGTTCGCCATCTGCTGGGCTCAATGAGGAGTTCTTACATTACCTGGAATGTTCCACAGTATGGCATTAAACATCTATGTTGCATTAAGTCAGTTACTGGTGGTTTTATTGTGTGACTCTCCACCAGGAAAGTCACCTTGTGCATCGCTAACCAAATGACCACATACATCACATACATGCAACCTAAAACTACTAAACTGCAAACAATTAAAGCACGTTATCAACCTCTCTCAGCCTCATTCTTTGCCATTACATTTCTAGTACACCTTTTCAATGTTTTACCAGACAAAGCGACATTACCAGAATGAGCGCGTCCATGACATCTTTACAGGTCTGCAGGCTGGTGGCGCTGGTCACCTCCACAAACAGCTCGGAGGTCGTCTTACTGATCTGAAGAAACATATTTTTAAAGGTCATAATCTCTAAGTACAGTGTTCTCAAATAGCTGTTGTAGGTACCATCGGTATTGGAGATCAGATCAAACATCAAACGGACAGAAACAGAAATGGTTTGGTTTTTATCTGCATCTCTATAACTTCACTTACCATCACATACTTCTACTGCCATAGTCTATGATAGAAATATATATAGGTTTTGGGACAAGGGCCTGTGTATGCCTGTCTTGTACTGGCACACAGGAGGATGGCTTAACGGTTAAATGTTAAATGGTGGTTAACAGTCTGCTCCTCATGGTTAAGTGAGAAATGAAGTTGGTGAGATGTTAATCAGCTGGGAGGAAGATGAAACTGAGTTGACTGGCTCACCTTGGTGTGCTCACTGTTGGTGATGGGGGGGAAGGACACGACCCTCCCCTCTGCGTCCATCAGACAGGGGTACAGAGGCTGCCCGTCCAGGAGCTGCAGGTACCTGAGCCACACATGTCAAACAGTCACGCTCCCTTCAAACTGCACTGAACCCGGGACTGTACCTGCGTCGAGACCAACTCACTTAAGCTAAAGCCAAGCCCTGAATGAAGGCACATGACTGAAGAACGTGAACGCCAACTCAACAAAAACAGGACTATTTACTACTATTCATAATATATTTAGCTACAACATGTACATGAACAATCCATAATGAAGCTAGCAGGAAAACAAAAGCAGAGCCGTTTCAGCGTAGAACTCTCTTTGGGGCAGGACTCAGTGCAGTTTAAATCCTAGCTTCTCTGGCCAGCACCTAGAAAACAGTCTAGAATATTTGAAATGCCAAGATATTTTGTATGTATTGGAGCATCAATGCCACTCAACTGAACTATGTCTAAACAATAAAAGTGCTCTGTGTCGTTTGTTTTTTCACTAACAGAACAATAGGGTAAGAACGCCCATAATGAGGCTAACAGGTTTTGTATATATTTTCTTACAGACAATATTTTACTACTACTAATAAAAAGATTCCCCCTGAGCTCCGCACAACTCCACCAGAGTCAAACGCACTTGTGGAGGCCTGTGACGTTCTGCCGTTTCTTCTGCTTCCTCAGCTCCTCCGCCTCCAGGTGCAGGTGTCTGATGAGCTCCACAGCCGTCATCTCCTTCCGCCCCAGTGCCGTGATCTGAAACATACACGCAGTGCAGCTTTCAGAGCTCTTCCCTTGAACGCTAAAAGGCCTCTGAATCCAGATAAGCTGAATTAAAATACTTAATCATTCGTCACTAAAGTTACTCTCTCACGCCCCCCCAAAAATATTGTTCCAGCTGTTATTTATTGAATTATATTTAAATATATAGTAATTATTGTGGCAGGCCTGATTGTTCATGTGTTTGGGGATTCCTTTTCAAATGTATTTAGTTGTAATTTTGATGCACTACTTTTGGTGAACATCCTTAAATAAATGTATAATAATGTGTAAATTGTGGTGAACATAAAGAGTGAGTTGGGGGGTTTACCTTCAGCTGGGTTGGGGGTTTGACGCCGTAGGTCAGCGGGCCCTTGAGCAGGCGTACATCATGGGTGGCGATGGTAGCAGTGGTTCTTTTCCCACATAAATCTTCATGGAGCTTGGTCTACAAACGGAAATGAGATTTGGTCCAAAGCACAAGTTATTATTCTGAATGTTTTTTAACACGTTGTAACGTTTGCACCACACGAGGGCAGCGGTAACGGTCACACATCTGACACATTATAACACTGCCCTGTCTCCTTTCTGCCACAACAAAGAGGATCTGACTTTGTTCCACCAGATTAAACCCAGGCCTGGAAGACTTTTCCAGGTCTGATCTAGGTCTAAACCCGGTCTAATCGTGGACCACATTTTGCCACAGGAGTTCGGCTTTTACAGAGAAACTTTGACCCAGACATTATTTACGCCTCTTTTATGATGATGCTTTCATGTAGTTACAAAAAGTATACTGCCACACACACAAACACTGCTCTGAGTGACTGACAGGTGACGTAACCAATCACATTGAAGTCGTTCTAAATAAATGCACATGAAAGCTTGATTCAAAAGAAAAACTAAATCACAGAATACATTTGAATCCCGCTCTGCTTCTGTACCTGGGCCACGAGAAACCTCTTGAGGGCGTTCCCAGGCCTGAGCACGAGTCCGTGGACCAGGCAGCAGACTAGGTAAGGCCGGACCTCCTTCACCTCCGGGCTCACGGTCACAGTGAGAGCCGGAGGGGCCGAGGACACGTGCAGCACCCGCACCAGCATACGGGCCAGGTCCTCCGTGTCGTCCTGCTCCTCCGGCTGCACAACACAGGCACATGAGCACAAATGTACTGCATTATACAAGAGAGAACTGTACTGCATTATACAAGAGAGAACTGCAGTACATTCAGGAGAGGGAACTGCAGTACATTCAGGAGAGAGAACTGCAGTACATTCAGGAGGGAGAGAGAACTACAGTACATTCAGGAGGGAGAGAGAATTACACTACATTCAGGAGGGAGAGAGAACTACAGTACATTCAGGAGGGAGAGAGAACTACACTACATTCAGGAGGGAGAGAGAACTGCAGTACATTCAGGAGGGAGAGAGAACTGCAGTACATTCAGGAGAGAGAACTGCAGTACATTCAGGAGGGAGAGAGAACTGCAGTACATTCAGGAGAGGGAACTGCAGTACATTCAGGAGAGAGAACTGCAGTACATTCAGGAGGGAGAGAGAACTACAGTACATTTCTAGTAGAGAAATCTCACAGGGGATATTATACTACTTCGAACAGAGGGAAGAGAGAAATATACAGTTATTCAAATTCAGAGCGAGGGAGAGAGACTAACACTAGACCATTCAGCAGAGGGAGAGAGAACTGCAGTCACTTATACAGTCAAGAAGGGATGAGAGATATCTTTACTGCAGTAATGTGAGAGGGAGAGAGAACATGCAGTAACATTCAGAGAGGTAGAGGAGGAACTACGACCAGATACATATCTTAGTTTGAGGGAGCACGAGTGGGAATGCACGTATATTGGTCAGGAGGTTTGAGTAGAACGTGCAGATCTCAAATTAGGAGGGAGAAGAACTGCAGTATGGCTTAGTTCTTAGACGGAGGGCAGAGAAACTGCAGTAAACGTTTCAGGTGAAGGGAAGAATATCTGCAGTGACTGCATTCTTACCGGGCGAGGGGCAGTAGCATTCAGGAGGGAGGCCTGCTGGCAGTAGCATTCAGGAGGGAAAACTGCAGTACATGTCAACTCAGAGAGGGAACTGCCAGTAGACATTTCAAAGTATGACACTACCACGCTGACGACCATGGGGAGCTGGGCCCCCTTACTCACAAAGGCAGAGAGCTTGTTCACAACAGTGCCAATGGGTGAGCACACCACTCTCAAATTAATTCGCATTATTTGAGGGGTAAGGAACTTCTTGTTTGTGATTGCTTCGTACATGCCGTTTGCTTGCACAAATATTGAATCATTGTTAGGGAAACGAGGTGTGAGGGATTAGTTGGTTATTGGATGGTCTGTGGGTAGTGTGTGTGTGTGTGTGTTTTTTGGAGCCCATACACCCGTACCCTTTGGAAGATGCTGGTTTTATTTCTTCGCATAGTGGAAACTTGTTTGAATGCTCTATAGCTAACGAACATGGAGCCAGAGGAAAGGGTATGAGTTTCTCATGTTTAGTCCTCAAGCACTGCGCACGTTACCTCACGGAGCTCATACTCACTAAAACTATTGCTGATTAATAATACTTATAAAAGAGCTTGCAATGAGGGGCCAATGAGCTTATCATTTCTCATTTATTTAATCATTCTTTGTACCATATATATTTTATCTCTTTCTAATGTATCTGCTGGTGATAATTAATTAATTTGGAAGGTGAACCAGGGTTTGTCTTTCTCACCATACATCGCATTTTAATGCGTGTGAGGGGTCATCTAAATATTGATATATCTCTTTACACTGGTGTTGACATATACCATAACATGGCTCATCAAGGCGTCTATCAGGCTGAAACCTGAACACTAGCAATTCACATGCCACCCTTTGTGGTCTTGTTGTCCCACTACAGAAGACAATGTACCAATTAGACGCAGTGAACTACTTCATTCGCCACTAGAAACGTGACATGGGAGATTTATATCCTTGGTTTAGACACTCCCACTCTAATGAACAAATGGTTGTCTGATTACAATTATATGTGAGTATAAATGTAATTGCTCAAATCACTGTATTTGGCGGGATTGAGGCTACATAAGTGTTGTACTCAAATATTATTGATAACCATTTCCACAATGGGCAGGACCAGGCAGAAAAGTTAAAAAACTCGGACTTGGTCTGGGTGAAACGCCCGAGGAGGAGTTTGTTCAAGTTCGACGCGTTAAATTTTTTTCAATACTGTTAGTCAGGGGGCGTGGGCCATGGTAATAGTTTTTGGTTTGTCCTCATGGGAGGGATGCTACCATAGGTGCAATGGAGTTTGACTTTTCCAGGTGGTGCTGTCCCACCCTTTAATGCCCGTACATGCATCCTGTAAAAACAACAGTTTCACACTTTTTGGGCCAATTTGAGAGTTAAAAATCATATTTTTAGCAAAATCAATATTCCGTTGCTCCACGGCAACTGCATATTCTACGTCGTGTTGAAAGCTCTCGAGCTTCCCCACATCACCGGAGGTTACATTTTCATGATGAGTGCGTTCACCTTCGCGTCAGGCTGGACTTCCATACATTCCATATAACATCTTCAGATGGACAATAGTGTTTTTTGAGAGAGAAAAAAATTATATTGTATGTCATTGATGTAAATACAGTATATATTTATGTTGTGATATATACATATACATATATATATATATACAAACATACATATATATATACATGAGTATACTCATGTATGTGTGTGTATGTATGTATGTGTACACACACACACACACACACACACACACCTTCAGGAGTATCACATTTGAGAGAAGACGGCTGAGACTCACGGCTGAGTAAATCTGTGTGTACCTCTGGAGCTCTGCCTTTCTTCTTACTCAGGGGGCCTCTCTTGTTCTTGTCTGCGTTGCGGGGCCCGTCACTGCTCCCTTCTGGCCCCGCACGGCCCTTCCCTCTCAGGTACTCCAGAACAGACTTGGTCTGGCAGCCGTTCACCATCTTCTCCAGGCGCCGGTCCCGCAGCTTGTTACCTAGAAAGAAAACATTGGAGTTTATTGGCGTTTCTGAAATGTACTTATGAAAGCTACATTTTACAATGTCAGGGGTGCCCATTACGTCGATCGAGATCTACCAGTCGATCTCGGACGCAGTGGTAGTCGATCTCTGAGGCAGTCGATACCAAAGTAAAGTTTTATGGCTGGCGCTAAGTGAGAGTATTTACACATGCTGAGCGAGTGTATCACATGGTGTGCACATGGAGGTCTGCAAAGGCGCGAGTGAACCATGAGGTACAATCAGCGCGAGGAGGCTACAGATTTTCTCAGTGAGTTTCGGAAGGAGCGCCGCGGCCGCTCAGCGCGAGACGACAATACGTCTTGTATTGACCGCTCTCACATGAGGGAGGAGAGGGAGGAGAGGGAGTCAGGTCGAGGAGGGCAGGAGAGGAGTCAGGGTCGAGGAGCGGAGGACGGAGGAGTGAGCCTCAAGTGGAGTCAGGTCGAGGAGCGGGAGGAGGAGTCAGGTCGAGGAGCGGGAGGAGAAGTCAGGTCGAGGAGCGGGAGGAGGAGTCAGGCCGAGGAGCGGGAGGAGGAGTCAGGCCGAGGAGCGGGAGGAGGAGTCAGACGCCGTTTCTGTCCTTCACAGAGCTTGTTCTTGACGCGACCCAAAGGAAAGCTGACTTTCTCTACGTCTCAAGCCCCGCCTCCCAGCGTTACCATGGAGCTTGTCTTATCGTAATAGCTAATATTATAGTTAAAAGAGCTTCAAGTGAGGGGATTATAAGCTCAACCATCTCATATTTTGTCTAGTTATTCTTTTATTTCCACAGTAGTCGTCTGGATGAATGGGTGAGTCATACAGCCTGCTTTATATTGCACGTCTATACAGTTTCTAGAGCTGTTTATTAAACAAGTAATATAAATCTACAGGTAGATCTTCAGGCTTTGCCGATTCTAAAAGAAGCTCGCACGCTGAAAATGTGGGTACCCCTGTTTTACGTCATGTTTTATGGAATAACAATGGAAAAGCCCTTTTTTGGGGTCATGGTTTAGAACCTTTAAAGTTGATTTCCTTGAGTTTGGGGCAGTCACTCAGAGCTGGAGGGATTTCACTCAGCTTGTTGTTGGACAGGTCCAAGATCTGTGGAGAGATACTCAGTTTATTTCAGCATCCTTTTTTATGCAACATGTTAGGTTTTTTTTTTCCAAATCAAAAGATACTGTATATATTTTTGGTTTTAAATTGCTCTGAAACCCATGGATAATGGGCTGCTGTATTATGATATTATGATACGCTCAATGTTAGAAGATTAGTCCATCTAAAACCCAATTTCCAATAGCATTTCTTTGAAACACTTTTTAAACATAATAAAAATAGTCTTGTTTAAGCCACTGTTGTTATTCCTTCTCTAAGGACACGACAGCACTTGGGCCGAGGTAATCGAACCTCTGACCTTTGGGTTGGTGGATGAGCGCTCTGACCACTGCATACACTGTACAGTACAGTTTGTGTTCAGCTCCTTCTCCAGAATCCATCTCCCTGAGCTGCAGAGGCTGAACTAGCACCGACTCATGATTGGTGCAGGAGCTGGGCTTTAGGTCTCCTCCAATCAGCGAGAGGTTTAAACACACTGGATTTCACCTTTGAAACTGGCAACACAAATGAGAGACTGCTTTCTAATTGGACAATCGTCGAACACCATTATGTCTAATGTTTCTGTTCAGGGTGTGTTCACACTTGCTTTTACGTGGTCCTAAATTGAGTCCATTTTTTTCCTGATTTGGACGTGGAATAAAGGCTATAGGGTAGCTTTGAGAGGCCTGTCAAGCCTGGAAAGAGCAATGCAAGTGTAAAGTGATGATATTACTGCTACTAATACCACAAAGTTGATTATAACCTCTAATACTACAAGTTAGTGTTGTCCTGGTACTAAAACTTCAAACTTAGTTTCAAAACTTAGGAATACACTTGATTCTCGATACCGATTTCGATACCACAACAATGAATAATAATAATAATAATAATAATAATAATAATAATAATAATAATATTAATAATAGTATTAATATTAATAATAATAATAATAATAATGCTCTTTTTTTAGGTCAAGGTTTTAAACTACAGACAGACATTTTCAAAACAAAATAATAGTAATTTATTTATGAACCCTTGTGGTATTATATCAGTTCTGATAAAACCGTTCAGGAAAGGCCAGAGGTTTCTTGTTAAAGGGATTTTTAGTATCGATACTAGATACTCAAAGTAGTATCTCATTTTGATACTAATTTTAGTATCGCTAAGGATCTGATTTTCAATACATTTGACAACTCTACTCCAAGTACTAATACTGCTTCAATGTTTTCAGTGCTAAGTTAAACCTGTGTTTGGTGTATTCAACTGGACTGTGCCCAGAATAAGTCCTGCCCCAGGACCTGACCTTGAGTGCGGGCAGCCGGTGCACGTTGGCGCTCAGCTCCTGGAGGAGGTTGTCTGATGCCAGCACAGTACTGAGCAGCTCCAGGCGCTCAGAGCAGAGGTCAGAGGGCAGGCTGCTCAGGCGGTTCTTGGACACGTTGAGGGTGGACAGTTTGGGACACTGGCTCAGTCCCTCAGGCAGAGTCTCCAGGCTGTTACAGCTCAGGTTCAGGGTGGTCAGCTCTTTCAGCCCGCTCACACCCTCTGGTAAGGTCTCCAGAGCGTTCACAGACAGGTCCAGGACTTTCAGCGCCTGCGGACAGAGTCAGAGAGGAAGAACAGTGGTACAAGAAATACTGATGGTTTTTTTACACCATCTACATTTAAGAAGGAAATTCTCTCCATACTTGGAATATGCAACAAAGTACAGATGCACAAGGGCCAGGGCCTAACCAGGGCCTAACCAGGGCCTAACCAGGGCCTAACCAGGGCCTAACCACTGACTTAACCACTGACTTAACCACTGACTTAACCACTGACTTAACCACTGACTTAACCACTGACTTAACCGTGGTGTGGAGCCATGTTCCACTTCGACTTTGGATGACAGTAATTACATTGTTTTTAATAAGAACAACAATAAGAAATGTAATAGAAAATTGAGACTGATCAATATGAGGATGTGTCAGAAATGTACTCTCTGAAGATTTCATTCTTACATTTTGTTTTATCATATTGCACAGCCTTAACCAGGACTAAACAAAAAATAAACCAAGACTAAATGGAGCAAGTCATGACAAAGCAGGCCAGTAAAGGCAGTAAACCATAACTCATTTTCAAACCTTTTCGCCTCGAGTAAGACCCATGAATGTAAATGTGTAAATATGTTGTGAAGGTACCATATTTGATACGATAAATGTAAATTATTTTGTTTTTACTGGTACTGTAGGTGTTAAAAGACAGCTTTATAGTACTTATATTCTTACTGTGATATTTAGATTACCGATATTTAATTTGAGTTGACTTATTTTTGATGACTTTATTTCTTCTGCTGGTCGGCTGCATGTTTGCAGCGCTCGCGTACCTCGGGTTGGGAAACACAGCCATAACTAAAGCAGGTCTAAACTTTAGGTGTATGCCAGGGTTAAAACAGGACTGAACTGAGCCAGAACTAAGTGCAACCTTAACCAGGACTTCAGAGGGACTTAAAGCCACAGTATAAAATTTTCTTCCCAAGAAAACATATTTTTTTCATGTTGGATGGTTTTATTTACTTTTAAAAACAGAGATAAACAAGAATCCTTA
Organism: Chaenogobius annularis; assembly: GCA_015082035.1. NCBI lineage: Eukaryota > Metazoa > Chordata > Actinopteri > Gobiiformes > Gobiidae > Chaenogobius > Chaenogobius annularis. The sequence continues at coordinate 326,767 of BJKM01000505.1, read as the reverse complement.
CTGTGAGCGAGCTGAGCTGGCATCTCCACAAACCTGACTCATACCTGGAGAGGGAAACTCTACCCGCTTGTTTCTATGGAAATTCCCCAGTATTACGTAAAAAAGAAAAAAAAGAAAAAAAAGAATAAACTCTCAACGGAGAATGTTCCTGTAAGAATGGGTTTTACCTTTCTATTTCCATAGAATCATACAGGTGACTTTCAACCTCCAGAAAGTTACACACCGTTGCTTTAAGAGTGGGAAATAAGTACTCTTTGAAAATGTGTTGTATAATGCTAATGTCATTAAAATATATTAAACCTACTTTGACTATGATTTCGTTTTTTTTTGGGAAGTTGCGATCTCTCAAAGTTATATGAACCAAAAACGGTACTTAAACAGTAGTTAAGCAGGATTTCAGAGGTAATCCAGGTCAAACAGGAGTATTTGTGCATAGCAGGATAAAAAACAGAACGTGGCTTCAAATGAGAAGCAGAGCAGAGCAGTTACATGATGATGCTGCTGCTGCTGATGCTGCTGCTGCTGATGATGATGATGAAGGGGCCATGAGCTCACCTGCAGAGCGTCCAGCCGGGGCACTGAGGCCAGCCTGTTCCTGCACAGCACCAGACTCTGGAGGTGGGTGAGCAGTCGCACGTCCTCGTGGAGCCGGGTGAGGCTGGGACACTGGGACACCTCCAGGTAGTTGAGCAGAGTGAGGCTGTACACCGCCGAGGACAGGCCTCCAGAAGCGGACACTCTGCTGTCCACGGCCGGCCCCTGCAGCACCAGCTCACGCCGCTTTTCTGCGGATGCTCTGGTGATTTCAGGCCATTCGGGTCCGTCCTCTGCACAGTCCATGCTGCTGCTGCTGTGTGGGGGCTGCTGTGGGTGCTGCGGAGGGTGCTGCTGCTGCTGTTGAGGAGGGTGCGCACAAGGACGACGTCACTTCCGTAAACCGAGAATGTTAACGTGACAGAAACATTGTATTATTCTTTTAAAGGTGAAGTTATGTGTATCGAAAGGTAGTTACATGTTGTGTTAGAATAGATCAACTGAACTGTACAGTATGTGTCGTTAAACACGAGCGGAAAAACTATAATAATAATATCTGGACGGATTCTCATGCATTTTGTCCCAGATGAGGTGCCGTATCAGAGGTAGGAGCGTGTATGTTTTTTTTCATGTTTTTTTCTTGTTTCTTTTTTAGAGCAAATTATTTGGCAAAATGTGTATTTTTTTGACTGACATACTTTTATAATGATAAATATATACAGCCCAGAAACATAATTGCATACGTTGGTTTTAAGCGCGGCCACTTTTTCAGAAAAACTAGAGCTATATTGTGTTCTGTTGCCATGGCACTTGCAACGGCCATCATGTGGTTGGAAAATAATGGAAAATAATGTATGTAAGGGTTTATGGTCATATTATGGCGTATTTGTGGTCCTAATAATACTGAACTCTACCTGTCTCTGTAAGGACATTTTACTGGTAACCTAAATTCTAAATACATTATTACTCCCGCGCTTTAAAATAATTTTCATGACAAATTTTCCTGAAGAAAATAAAATCTTATTACCTGCATGCAAAATATTTTCTGCACAAGTGTAAATTTGCAGGACATAAGCCACTATTTCCATTTTTTAATTATATTTGCAATCTATTGAACAGTAACCTAAAGGCCATTCAAACGTGTGTAAAATATGGATTCTAGCTAAAACCTCAAAAGATATAACTGTTTGTTTGTTTGTGTGTTTGTTTGTTATTTGCTCCATCTTTTTGTACTTTGTTTCTGTCTTATTTTTCCTCGTCTCTTTGTATATAACATTAATTTACAATGTTTTTGATCGGTATATCGAGCCCCTACGTTTAGTATACACTTGTCTGTCATGATTTGTTTGATTAAGCTGACAATTAAAATAAATAATAAATAAATACAAATATCTTAACAGCCACAACATGGCCACCGGAACTGGACGATGACTACTATGATTTATGATCTATGGAAGCTCACTAGCGGGTTAATGCCGGGGTGTGAGTGCGCATGTGCGTGCGGGTGTTGTATTTGTTGTCAGCGGTGGTTATGGAGACGACATGGAGCTACGAATTGTCAACTGCGCGCTAATGTTTGCGGTAAGAGACTAGGAGAACCCCGAAAGGAGCTGCTACTTTGTGTCTTTGAGTCTGACACCACCAGGGTTAGCACACAACACGAGAACAAGTGTCAGAGCCGTGTTTTGGTCTGGGTCTGGAGCTTGGAGGTAGTTTCCCGTTAGCTAAAGCTACAGACAGACTGAGTGAGTGAGTGAGTGAGCCAGGGAGCCAGGCATGTCCTTCCACAGGGCTTTCTGTTCTACTGTCAGATCTCACTTTGTAGTTTCCCACTGAAGAGGAGCAAAACAACTAAACTCTCTACACCTCTCTAGACTCTGCTACTCATATGATGAAGGGCAGTTATTTCCACATGTCTTTAACCTTTATGTACACTGGGTACATTTACAGCCAGTAAAATCTGATTATTAATAACTAGATTATTTCAGATACAGAGGAAAAAAACATGACTCAAGTACAAATGAAAGTATCAGATAAACCAATAAGTAAAAGTATTGAAGTACCAGTTTAAAATATACTCTTAGAAAGTATTTCACACAGATTTTGACGACTTTTTGTCGCATGTAAAATGCTGCGATCTTTATAAAGAACTGCACTGATTGGTCAAAGGAAGCAACTGAAATTTCTTTTATCTGTAGTAATTCTAATTTATTTATATCTTTTTTTCAAAACCTGCTCTTTAAAGAAATCGCATGTAAGATTTGATGTCTCCAGATTACATAAACAATGGACAGGATATCTACTTTGTTTAATGGCTCACGTGACATCACAACATTCTAGGTGACAAATTCTCAGGTAGAATTCACTGTTTAAAGTCTATGAGTCTCCTGTTTTTCGAAGTTTGAATTAGTTTGGTAGTATAGTACCTGAGGTAAATATTTATCATAGTTTTACTTCCATTAAGGTAGAGTTTGTGAAGACATTTTTTAAATAAAAGTTTAAAAATACAAAAGTTCTAAAAGGAATCTCTCTGTGATGTCATCAATGTGCGATGTGCCATTGAAAACTCGTAGACAAATTACATTTAACTGACACACTTTTCTGGCAGTTTAAACAATCATTCAACAAAATAAAGGTGTTAATATATATGGTATTATTATGTGTCAAATCATAACTGTTGTGTAATTTATATGGATTTTGGCTCTTGTTTGCAGTTTGGTTGCTAGGTAACAGTTGTTACTACCTCCAAGTATGTTGCCATGGAAATTTACCCTAATGAAAGTAAACATCCAGGCAAGAATGAAAACTCACACATTCTGTGCACGATTCTCCTTTACTCAAAAACAGTGAACTGTATGTTCTTGACCCCATTGTGGGAAGAACTTACCTTACACACAATTTAAGTGTATCAGCTTTTTCTTTTCTTTACCTTTTTAATTTAATAGAAAAAAAAAAAAGAAAAAAAAATGCAATATTTTTTTAAACACTTAACAAATACAAGAACAAAGAACAGGGCCAAAGAAAAAAGACAAAGGAGTAAACACATCAAAATAAAACACAAAACTTCACATAAAGAACATAAGTCCCACTTGGGCCAGAGTCGGTCAAATTTTTCCAATTTTAAGTTAAGTCCAAATGTAATTTTCTTCATATTCCGTATGTTGGTTATGATGTCGGGTTATTCTTGATTGTCGGTGCAGTTTGAGTCATCCATCTTTTTGTAATGGCCTTCTTTCCTGCAGCCAGGAGTATGCTCCAAAGGTTGTTCCCATAACAGGAGTCCTAAGGCCCATCTTGACCTTATTCCATCCTGCCAACTTTTCCCTCTTTTGCCATGTGATCGGCACTTCAGTTGTAAATCTCACTTACGGTCCAGCGGGAACTCCATTGGTTTAAATGAAGAACGAGGGAAAAGTCTCGCCACTAAAACATGCTCTAAAGTAGATTGATTTGTGTAAAATGGCCAATGTTCATGTAACCAACAAGTCAACAATCCACCGATTCTCTGGACGGCCCTAAAACGGCTTATTAGTCTGGGTGGAACTTATTTTCTCTCGAGGTCGGCATCCCTATGTTAACTAATACAACCGGAAAAAGGATTACGTCGTATGGCCACTTCCAACCACTCTGCCACCGTGCATCACAGAATTCTCTCCAAGCATGGCATGATTTTGTGCATCGCAGTAGAGAACCACAAACTCCCATGCTAGGAGAGAATTCTGAGAGAGGGTCTTTTCTTCGTCAGTCAGAACAAAAAGCCTCTCCCATTTATTTTTTATGTAATTAGTACAGTGGCTGTCCAATTATGGCTGTTATACTCCTTGAAAGTTCTAATTTATAGGCTTCAATGAATATTTCAGTCTAAGGGCTATGGTGGTCGTTGCTTTCATTTCTTTGTTATAATAACTCCTTATTTCTCCTGCTTTTTCATATTTTGTACTTTAGGAACTGTCAGAGGAATGCCCAGGAAGATAGGATTCATCGTGGTGAACTCTTCCAGTCATGAGGAGAACTATAGCGCCGAGGAACTGAAGGTGCATGCACCCACAGCCCGAGGATGGAGATCCAGCAGGTACAAGCAGTACACATGCTGAGGAGAACCTTTGGAAGATCACAGCGGCATCAGCAGAATGAGAAAAGAAGATCTCAATCTCAAATGGGTTTTAACCTAGTTAAATAAAGGTTAATGAAGAAAAAATACATTGATACATTTTGGAAAAATATTGTATTATAATTTTTCTGATGAGCACTGCAATTGTGGTTAAATTTGCAATATATGGGTCCAAAGTGACGTCACACACTCTACTACTGCCGAAAGCCGCATGTTGCACTGTGGTCTCAAAACAAAGGATTCTTTCTCTTCTGTAACATCCCCAAAGACCCCGTTGGTCCGGAAATGTATGTATTACTGTGGTCAGGAGGGACCAGTGGACTTACAGAGATCACTCCAGACTGAGGCTGAGCTGTTTGCTTCAGGTAGTTAGCGGCTGGCTAATGCTAGTTTATATAGTATTTTGTGGTTAGCCTTGCAGACAGTTTTTAACAAGCTTAATTTCCAACTGTCCGGGTGTTATATTTTAGGATCAGACACAAGGCAAGACAAGGCAAGGCAAGTTTATTTGTAGAGCACAATTTGTACACAAAGGCAATTCCAAGTGCTTCACAGGGAAAAAATGCATTAAAATCACAAAGACATGAAAGAAATCACAAAACCTTAATTTAAAGAAATTTAAAGGTGCCATTTTCAGGCTATCCATCAAATAGTTTAAGACATAAAAGAGAAGAGTGCAAAGAAAAATTATTTCAATCATATGCACAGCCAAACAAAACAGTTTTTAGCTTAGATTTGAACAATGTCAAACAAACCTGTCTCACATCCTCAGGAGACTGTTCCAGATTTTAGCTGCATAAAACTGAAACGCAGATTCCCCATGTTTAGTCCTGACTCTGGGCACCAGCAGGAGGCCGGTCCCTGAGGTCCTCAGAGTCCGAGATGGTTCACATGGCACTAACGTATCCGAGATGTACTTTGGTGCTAGGCCATGGAGAGACTTGTATACAAGCAGAGCTGCTTTGAAGTCTATTCTCTGAGCCACAGGGAGCCAGTGCAGAGACCTGAGCACAGGACTAACGTGATCGTACTTCCTGGTTCTAGTCAGGACCCGAGCAGCAGCGTTCTGGATGTACTGCAGCTGTTTTACAGCTCGTTTGGAGAGGCCAGTGAGCAGGCCGTTACAGTAGTCTAATCTACTAGAGACAAACGCATGGATAAGTCTCTCCAATGATTTTGGCAATGTTTTTTTAGATGGTAAAAGGCTGCTGATGTTATTGATTTGACGTGGCTGTTCAAATTCAAATCTGAGTCCATTATTAACCCGAGATTCCTAACTTGATTTGTAGGTTTTAGAGCGAGGTGACTGTTAACACTTTCTCTTTGTTTCTGTGGACCAAAGACGATGATTTCAGTCTTGTCTGAGTTCAGCTGGAGAAAGTTGTTTTGCATCCACACACTGATCTGTTGGATGCAGTGACAGAGTGAATCCACTGGTCCATATTCACCTGCCGTCAGTGAAACATAGATTTGAGTGTCGTCTGCATAATTGTGACAGGACACATTTTTGCTGCGTATCAACTGACCTAACGGCAGCATGTAGAGGTTGAACAGAAGGGGTCCCAGGACTGACCCTTGGGGCACCCCACAGGTCAAGGGCATCTGGTCTGAGACAGTTACCAATTTCAACAAAGTACTTCCTGTCTTCCAGATAAGACTTTAACCAGTTTAGGGCAGTGCCAGTGATGCCCACCCAGTCCTCTAGTCTCTGTAAGAGGGTCCCATGATCGACAGTGTCAAAAGCAGCACTCAGATCTAACAGAATTAGGACTGAGGCTTTGCCTGCGTCAGTGTTCAGGTGGATGTCATTTATCACCTTGACAAGAGCAGTCTCAGTGCTGTGATGAGGTTTAAAATCTGACTGGAAAAACATCAAATGAGTTGTTTATTAAGAGGAAATCAGTGAGCTGTTGGTAAACAACCTTTTCAAGGACTTTGCCCCAAAATGGCAGATTGGAGATGGGCCGGTGATTACTCAGTACTGCGGCATCAAGACTGCTCTTCTTCAGGAGAAGGAGGAGGAGACCGCATTTTCAAAGACATTGGGAATGTTCCAGATTGAAGCGACATGTTAACTATGTGAGTGAGTGGTGCTAACAAACTGTTCAGCACAGACTTTAGAAATCTGGTGGGTAACACATCGAGGCAGCATGTAGATGAACTCAGGCTGGTGATGATCTCCTGGACAGTTTTGTCAGTTACAGGTGCAAAGTGAGTCAGCTCTAAGTGTGTAGGTGGTTTTAGGGTTATTTTTTGCATTGTAGAATTTATATCATTTTTAATGCCCTGAACTTTGTCATTAAAGAATAATGCAAACTCATTACACTTGGATGTGGAAATGAGTTCTAACGGCAGCTGAGCTGGAGGGTTTGTTAATCTGTTTACTGTGGCAAACAGGACACGCGAGTTGTTACTACAGCTTCCAATTATTTCAGAAAAATATCCTTCCCTAGTTCTACATTAGATGAGGTTGTACATGTACAACTTCTCTGTGTAAAATCTTTTTTGAACCTGGAGCTTTGACTTGCGCCATTTTCGTTCGGCCCGGCGGAACTCCCTTTTCTGTGCCCTGACCGAATCATCATTTCTCCATGGCGCCTTCTGCTTATTTTTAACAATTTTAGCCTTCATAGGGGCAATGGTGTCGAGAACATTCAAAACACTAGATGTAACAGAGTTCAACAAATCATTTACATTAGAATATGAGACATTTTCAAAGTTTATCATTTCCTTAAACAGTTTTCCCTGTGCCGTCATTTATGTGTCTCCTCCGAACAACTGCAGGACGAGCCCATGGTTTGGGAAAAACAGACGACACAGAAATGATCAGACAGAGCAACATCGACCAAACCATCAAAGTCTGTGCATACGACTGAAAGCATCTCAGTAAAATCATCAATAAAACTTTTGCAGTGCTGGGGAGGCTTGTATAAAAAAATAAAGAGAATGGATGGAGACTATTTTAGCTCAATTTTAAAGGATTCATTCTCAAATGTTGAAAACACCCCAAAGGACAACCTGTGGGTAACTATTTTCATCTCTAACAAAAGCACACACACCTCCTCCCTTTTTGTTTTCTCGTGTTTCAGATTCAAACATAAAGTTGGGTGGAGCAGATTCTATTAGAAACAAATTTCCTGTGTTTTTGTCAAGCCATGTTTCAGTTAAAAACATAAGATCAAGATTATAAGAAGAAATCAAATTATGAATTAAGAATGATTTGTTACATAAGGATCTGACATTTAGTACAGCAAGTTTCAGACTAGTTTCAGTGGGACTGGGCGTTATCTTTTTACAGGGAATATGAATCAAATTTCCCAGATTGGGCAGCCTGGCTCGCATTTTGTTTTCCCATCTGTGTGATGTTACTACAGAAATAGCACTAGGGGAGGCTGCTTTTTACACAGGGCCCTGGGTTGGTTTTGGCGTGAGTGGAGCCATCTTAATGCCTGATTTGATCAGATATTCAAGATGGCTGGGAAGGCCCCTGGGTGAGAGTGGAGATGGAAAGGAGAGTGAGGAATCTGTAGTGGGAGTAGATGTTGCAGGGGGGATCCAGGGCTGCTCTGAGGGCAGGGGCGATGGCAGGGATGCTGCCGAGCCTGTCACAGATGGGCCCAAGGCCTTTGATGAGGACTGTGCTGGGAAGAACTGTAATGACTGCTGGGCTGGCCGTGGTGAAGATTGTTGTGGTGCTGCTGCAGATGAGTCCTTCGCTGGCGGCGGTGGAGGTGATCGTGGTTCTCGGTCTCTGGCTGATGGAGCAGGAATTCTTCTCTCATTGTTTTCTTCTCTAACTATCTGCTCAGGACCCTGTCTAGGCCCAGTCCAATGCCTCAGAGCGTGGAGCAGGTTTTCTGTCAGCACCCTCACTCCACCTCTGCATAAGTGTGGGCCATTTCTCTTAAACATGTCCTCTCGTTTCCAGAATAGATAGAAGTTCTCAATGTAGTGCAATCCTCTAGGTGCACACTCTTTGGACAGCCATGTGTTCAGCTGAAGCAGCCGGCTAAACTTGTTTATCTTCCTTTCGATGTTTGGAAGAGTTCCACTTATGAATGTTTTGATTTCCATTTTATCAAGCACGTCGAATAACTCTTTTCAAAACTTCAGTCTGTTTGTGTCGTATGTCCACTGCACCTACGTGCGCAATTAGCTGTTTAGCTCCTTTATATGTGGCCAAAACATTAGAAATGCGTCATGTAATATCAGTGATTGTGGCGCTGAGAAAGAATGTGTTTCAGTTTTTCATGACGTGACTTATCGCACCATCCCCAATCAAGACGACCTTGACGTTTGGCATAGATTTTTTCTCTGTCTGATGCCTTTTTGCCACGTCATGTCTCCCATTTTCCCTTTGTTCATTTACTTCAGCCTTTGAAAGTGGTAAAAATCTGTTTGTAAACTGTATTTTAGGTGACGGTACATTATCTTTGTATCGCTTAGGCATCGGCCCAAGTTTGTGCCAACCCCAATCTTTCGACAGTTTTGGGAACGACACAGAGTCAGTCCGGTTTAGGTTGAAAGTAGCTGTTTTTCTTGTAAAAAATGTGGACTTCTTACCACTGGATGACACTGGAATTGCATCGTGCAGTCCTTTTTCAGATTCCAAAGCAAATATCCGTGCTTGTAGCTCATGAATTTCTTGTTGATATTTCCAACAGCGTTCACAAGAGTTTGTTTTCCTTCTCCCGGACATGTCGCTGGCTCGTCAGATTTGTGTATTAAAACTATAAAAATGCTCTTAAATTCCTTGGTTTACTTAAAAAAAAGCCATAATTAAAAAACACAAGGTCTGTGCTATAATAATTTCAAAAATAAATAGAGCTAAAAGCCAATTGCATAAGCCCACGCTCCATTTTCTGACCAGACGAAGTAAATTGCCTAAATTAGTGACAGTCCTACAGTTTTTATAACTTTCGTAACTCAGTGACATCAGCGTAGCAGTGCTTGTGTTTACGATAGTAGCAGCTGACGCTGCTAAGTGGTGCTGGAGATTCTTTGCTTGTGCGTGCTTAGCTACGTCTTGTGATTAAAATCCAGCTACTGAATAGTGCAAGATCAGAGTTTTAAAAGAGTTATAACATGTCCAATTGTAGACGTAGTGTGGCGGTGAGTTATGAACACTAGGCAATGCTATATGTGGCTCCAATTTAGTGCAGAGCGCACACACTGCAAGTATTTAGTAAAAGTCATATTTAATATTTATAAGTAGCCCTCCTACAGTTATTTAGCAGAGATGAATAACAGTCCCTTCAGTGGTACCCAAGTAAGCAATAGTAAATAATCAAATCATGTATATTTTTAAAGTAAGAAAAAAAAAAAAAAAAAGTCTGGGGGGTGTCCCACAGTGAACATGCAGCTTTCGTCCTCAAGATGGCAGTAGTAACGAGTGTGTGACGTCACTTCGCTCCAGTTCCTGCTTCATTCATTCCTATGGGGAATTAGCCGAGTCTCGCTAAAATAAACCAATAATTAATAAACACGAAGCGCCGATCGAGTTATAGATGGATAATCACAGGCAGCATGTTAAGACCTGCGCGTACCATGTAAATACTTCACCTGGGGAAATCCATATTTTGTCTCCAAGCTAATGCTAACATGTAAATAATGTAATCAGTAATGTTAAAATAACACCACAAACTGAACTAACCTGTTTACAAAAACACTCAACTTTGCATTCTATGTACTTTTTATCTAGTTTTGTTTATGTATGTTAGCCTTCAGCTTACACATATAAACACAGTCCTCCGGTGACATATTTAAATCGTACGTAAAAGTCTTAACATGCTGCCAGTGATTATCCATCTATAACATGCACTTTTTATGGCAACAACTAGCCGCGCGTCTTCGTGAAAAAGGCCTATTGGAATTTTCCATGAAATATCTAAAAAGAAAATTCACAAATGTTGAACCTGATCATTTAAATTCTAAATTCAGATAGAACAAAGAATTCATTGTATTATTACATCAAAAATCTGTAATAAATATTATTGGCTGATGGAATGTTGTGATGTCATGTGAAAGCAACCTGTTCAAAATGTTGTTCAGAGTAATCAAGTAAAGCCATTATATGAATTTTAACATTTGAGAGAAGACGAGAACCACTACATTTATGCAAGAATCCCATGAATGTGGAGGTCTAATCTGCTGGGTTAGCATAATAGAATGTATAAGAAGATGGGATATTTTGTTGTTTGTTAATATATTGCCTAAATAATTGGAAAACAGTTCATTTAGCTAATCATTCAAATTGCAATTTCTGATTTGATTGTTGTTCTATTAGATATGCTTTATTATGTATTTCTATACACATATATAAACTTGTGATTCCCACAATTTCAAATGTGTAATGGCTATTTTATTGTGTCATACATTCAAATTTCAAATTTATTCAAATTTATTTATTTTGATAAAATAAATAAATAAACAAATATGCTGCAATTCGGGAACATTTTCAAACAAAACAAACTATAAAAAGTTAGTATAAATGTTTTGTTCCAGTCCTAACTAAATCTGTATTCCTTCTTCCTTGGCCTGGCCTCTTCCTTGGCCTCTTCCTTGGACTGTCTTCTTTCCTGGACTATCCTCCTCTAGGCTATGCTCGTACCCGCAGAGCCTCACCCTGCAGCTGGAGGAGAGGAGTCGTGTGAGAAAGCTGCAGCTGCTGGCTCATCAGTACATGATTCCCTCCAAAGTGGAGTTCCACATCGGGGACAGTCTTCCCAACAGCAGCCCCCTGCGCCGACTCGGGTACCACTACCAATCTTACACATTTGCACCTTGGAACGTTTTGACTACCATATCTAAATACAACACGTACTAAAAATAATTGTGTACTGCCATGTCTGTCTTTACTTTACAGCACAGTAATCTCATGGTAATAGGATGGAAATAGCCTGGTAAATGGTATAAAACCTTAGTTTCTATACCAACCATGGAGTTCCAAGGTTGCGCTGATGGACTAGGTTGCCTTGCATTCTCTGGTGCTATTTTTAACACTAACTCGGCGAATACTCAAAAATAAGAAACTAAACTCATTGAGCGGAGTCCTTGCCCCAAGTAGAGGATTTCATGTATCTCAGGGTCTTGTTCACGAGTGAGGGAAGGATGTAACGTGAGATTGACAGTTGGATCAGTGCAGCGTCTGCAGTGATGTGGTCGCTGTATCGGATTGTTGTGGTGAAGAAGGAGCTGAGTCAAAAGGCGAAGCTCTCGATTTTACCGGTCAATCTACGTTCCTACCCTCACCTATGGTCATGAGCTTTGGGTAATGGACCAAAAGGACAAGATCGCGGATACAAGCGATTGAAATGAGTTTCCTCCACAGGGTGGCTGGGCGCTCCCTTAGAGATAGGGTGAGGAGCTCAGTCTCACAAGAGGAGCTCGGAGTAGAGCCGCTGCTCCTCCATGTCGAGAGGAGCCAGCTGATTTGGCTCAGGTAGCTATTCCTGGTGCCTCCTGGGCGCCTCCCTTTGGAGGGGTTTCGGGCATATCCCACCGGGAAGAGGCCCCGGGGAAGACCCAGAACACGCTGGAGGGACTATGTCTCTCGGCTGGTTGTGAACGCCTCGGCATCCCGAGTTGGAGGAAGTGTCTGGGGAGTCGGAAGTCTGGGAGTCCCTGCTTAGACTGCTGCCCCCGCGACCCGGCCCCGGATAAGCGGAAGAAGATGGATGGATGGAACTCATTGAGGGATGTCACAGTCAAAAAAGCTATGAAAAGTAAGAATACATTGACATCCAGTCAACAGAAATTGACGAACTACTACAACCTACGAGACAAGTTGGCATCTCAAGCCTAAGTTGGCTTGGAGGCTCCAGAGAGCAGGTCTATAAGTACACACAGCACATTCACAGCAGGTGGAGGAGAAGACGTGCAGAGGGACATAATGCTGGAACAAGAGAAGGCAACGCTTGTTGCAATGCATCTTGAGATGCCATCAATAAGAGCTGAGATGTGGGCAGAACACTGCAATATTTGACAAGGTGGAGGCGGACGTTGGAGCCCTGAAAGGGAAGGTGGATGGATGTGGCTGGCGCGTTACAGGGGTGGAGCGGCGCAGCTCTAAAAACACGGGCGAGATGAGGCTTCTGAGAGCTGAGGTGAAGCTTTTGCAGGCGGAAACTAATCCATCAAGAGAAAATTTTGGACCATGAGTCCATATCATCGCCAAAACAACCTGAGACGTTTTGGAGAACCAGAGAATGAAGAAAAGGACCGTTCCTCAAAAAAAAATACTCCCGAGAGCCCCAATAATGAGGTTTTTGAACCACAGAGATAAAGAACAGGTAATGCTGGCTGCAAAAAGTAAAGGAGAGATCCAGCCCAGATCTGGCAATGGGAGTTCGTCAACAACGGACTAAGTTTTGTCACGGTTGTAAGGAGCTCTAGAGAAGACAACTACAACATGGTTTTCTTTCCCAGCTACTTTGTTGGTGACATACGAATGTAAAAAACACATGATTGTTCCACTACCAGAGGAGAGGATGGGAAGCTCCAGATAGAATTATAAAGGAAACTGACACACACGGCTCAGTACTTGCTCTTTGACTCTTACCATCCACTACAGCACCCAACAAGGGGTGATCAGGACATTACAACACAGAGCCCAAGAAGTGCCCGTCAGCTCAGAGGGTAAAAAGGAGGAAAAACATGTCTAGAATGTGGTAAATCCCGCTTGGACGCAATGTAAACAGAGCAATGTCGAGCGTTCCTTTCTTCCCGGGACTGTGGCTTGAGCTCAATTCAGACGCGATCCGTGACAAATCTGCGGCCCAAAACATGGACACCCGCCACCCACTCCTTGAAACTAGCTCCATAGCAAAGGGCAGACGCTGGACAGTGACTGCGAGCTGCGCCTCAGTGTGCCTCAGTGCGGCAGCAGATAAGGCCCCCCCCTTGTATATATACAGTTTATATAGTGGTACAAAACAACAACAAAAGAAACAAAGTCATGGCACATTTAAATGAAAATAAAAGACCCTCTTAGTCTAAAGTTTGTCAATTTTGTCCATTTCCAGATTAAGTCCGAATGTCATTTTTTTCATTTGTCTGTTACTCTGTCAGTCCAGTCTTCGATCGTTGGTGAGATTTGTGTCATCTTTTGAGAACATTTCCATTTTTAAAATTGTATTATTTTACTCCTTTCACTAACTGTGAATCGGCCTGTCATATCTGCAGATTAATAACTTAATAATTGACTTAATAATTGAAGTTCAGTCTCTGCATAATGACTGTGGCCAAACTGATGGTGTAAGGCTAGCTTTACAACACAAAGCAATAACATTGTCGAAAAAGATTCAGTTGTAGTCATCTGGACTCAGTTTTAGAAAAAACAAAACGTTTCGACTCTCATCCAAGAGTCATTCTCAATCAGTGAAACAAGTCTGAGAACTCCTGTTTATATCCTACTCTGTGAAAGCCCTGCCCACAGGGCGGGACCTCCTGCTAATGGCCCATTGAAACTTAACTGGGATGGGCCTATTGTTCTATTGTTCCCTGGCATTTGGCTGCCTCACCTTGAGTGCCTGTTTTAGCATCAGAATGCCTCGGGCGTCTACAGGGTTTCAGCAGACCATTATAAACAACTGGAAGGTTGAATCTTAAACCTCCATTACGATTTAAGGAAGGGTTCTCTTTTTTAACAAAGATTGCCTCCTTAACTCCTCTTTCAAACCATCTCTTCTCCTGCTCAGAATCTCCACCTCACTGTCTTCAATAGAGTGGTTTGTGGCTTTGAGATGAAGATGCACAGCGCTCTGGGGTCCTGAACTCGCATGTCTTCTGTGTTGATAAAGCCTCTTGTGAAGTGGCTGTTTAGTCTCCCCTATGTCCCCGCTACAATGGAACACTCCTGGACGAATGAGGGATTACACCGACACAAAGCAATAACGTTTAATCTTTAATCATTTGTTTAAAAAAAATACAAACTCCCAAATTGTGTGTTCTTGTTCTCTTATCATTGTGCTGTTTGACAAAAGACAGAACAAAAAAAAATGAAACCTGTAACCGCCAAATAGCTCAAGATACTTTACTTTCTTTAAAAAAATATAATTTTATAACTGCCCACCTAAGTTTTCTGTTTGCCCACACAAGATCAGTGGGCTAGAACCAGACCTTGTTTGAAAGAGGAGTGAAGGAAGCCATTTTTATAAAAAAGAAAATCCCACTGTAAACGGAAATGGTGGTTTCATTTTCAGTTTACCGGATGTTTGCAACAGTGTTCTGACACCATGGTCAACAAAGAAAACAGGGCAATCATATTCTAATCAGGTACTCATCACAATGGATGAGGGAGCAGCAGTTAGCAAACAATAGGAGTGTTATGGCCCATTACAGGGCTGATAGGGTAACAAAGATTAGATTGAGGTTAAACTAAAGCAGTGTAAACAAATAGATTAACATGACAGGCTAATATCAGGAAACTCCTCCCTGAGGGCAGGCATCTGAGCTCA
Organism: Chaenogobius annularis; assembly: GCA_015082035.1. Classification (NCBI taxonomy): domain Eukaryota; kingdom Metazoa; phylum Chordata; class Actinopteri; order Gobiiformes; family Gobiidae; genus Chaenogobius; species Chaenogobius annularis. The sequence continues at coordinate 311,665 of BJKM01000505.1, read as the reverse complement.
CAGACCAGGTCCGCAGATTGAGAATGACTTTCGGATTAAAGTTGAAACGTCTTGTTTTTCAAAACAGTGTCCAGAAGACACTTGAATCCTTTTCTATGAAACAAGCTGAAATTGCAATTGTCTAAATATGAGACAGGCAGAATAATGCAATTCTAACCCAAAAAGACCAAATAAGTTCTTTTTTTGACTGGACACTTAAAAAAGCTGGATTCCTCTGACTTGGAAAGAAGCCATCTAATAGCTAAAGAAGGGAAGGACCAACTGTACTGTGCCTCATATAGACACACTCAGTGATCAGACAGGATTTATTAACAAACGACAAACCCAGGACAACATAAGATGATCTTTACCCATAATAAATCATATACAAAACAACAAAACGAAGGGCTGAGAATGCTGTTGATTATACAAAAAACTGAAATTCTTTCTTACTGGCAGATGGAATCTATTTAAATGTATTAACAAATTGGACATCCGTGAAGGAGAGGACTGACGAAAAATTGGAAAATATAAATACATTCAAATGGAGAACTGAAATAATTCAGTTGGAAACATTTTTAAATGTTTTCCTAAAACCATGTCAACGTGCTCACTATTCACAAGTAAATGCTAAATGCTTGGAGAAACTCTGGTTGCCAAGAGGCCTAGCAGTAACATGTTTTTTGGGACTTTTGCTCAGAAATATTGGACTGTGATCAATAAAGCGCTACGAACTGTCTTTGACATCACCGTCCTGCTCGATTTCAGAACATTCTTCTAGCTGCAGGAAAAAAAGCAATCATAAAGAAATGGATGACACAAACTCAACCCTCTAAATTAAGAACTTGACTGACATTATAATTGACATTTGATAAATGGAGAAGATTACATTCGGACTAAATTTGAAAATGGACAAATGTGTTTTTACACCGGACTACATCTTTAAAACTATTTGTTTGGATTTTGTATGATGTCTCTCTGTGTTTTATTGTGTTGTTTTGTATCTAAAAAAAAGTTGGTTTCAGTTTTCATGAAGCTTAATCATATTGCCATGAAAAAGATTAAAAGATGTGTCTGGTTTTTATGAGTAATTACCATGAACTCACCATAGTTGCTCTTTTAGCTACCATATTTTTGCCTCCTGCTTCATATTGTGCTTTAAAGTAAAATAGCTGATGATAAACATGAAGCTAAGGTGTGTAATTTCCAGCATAGTTTAAAACCTTGTTTTGCTATATTTTTTTAATTGCTACTTTGTTGATGTGGGCTTTGAAGTTGAGATTACAGTCAAAAGTGACTCAAAGGTTTTCTAGGATTTAAATTTTTTTCGCATTCAGAACTGTTGAGCTGAAGGAAGTTTTAACTATCCAACTGTTCACATCGCTGAAGCAATCTTATCACAGAAACAAGACTTCAAGGGCCATTTGTTGTCAGCGGGGGTATATTTGTAAATTGTCATCAGAGCATAGCAATGGAAGGACATGCTATGTTGGGTAATAACATGTCCCTGGGGAAACATAAACAGATATGAATAAAATGGGATCTAATATAGAACCTTGTGGAACATCACAGGTGACTGCAACGGTTCTGTATAGAAGATAGAAATAAACCAATCAAGTGTAGTGTCTCTGATGCCAACCCATGTTTGAGGCGCTCTGATAAAATCTTGTGGTCCACAGTGTCAAACATGGTACTGAAATTTGGATTAAAAAAGGAAAAAATACATCTGAGCTGCTTAAATGAAGTTTCATAAAGAGGTTGGCAGGGACCAGTTTAGGATGGTTAAAATTATAGTTTAAATCGATGATGAAACAACATCCAAATACTTCCAGAAGTTTACATACACCATGATAAAATACACAAACACATTTTTTTCTCACTGTCAGACATTAAATCCAAATGAACCTTTCCTGTTTTAGGTCTGTTAGATTTTTTTTTTTTAAATGTTTATGTGCCATACCAGAAAAATAGCGACATAAAGATTTTCTTTTACAATATTTGATTAATCTCCCCTCAGTCTCCCCTCAGTCAGAAGTTTACATTCACTAAAATGACTATGCCTTTAAACAAACTGGGAATGCCCAGATGATGATGTCATGTTGTTGGAAACTTCTGATTGTTTAATTGACAACATTTGAACACACCTGTGGATGGTTTTTAACGCACACCTGAAAACGGCACAACGACTGAACATCTGCTCTTTGTGAAAAAAAAACTGTAAAGTCTAAACAAATTAGCCAGGATATCAGAAATAGATTGTGGACTTGCACAAATCTGGTTCATCCTTGGGTGCAATTTTCTAAACGCCTGAAGGTGACAGGATCATCGTTCAAACAATTATACGCAAGTATAAACAACCATGAGAATGTCCAGCCATCATCAAAGCTCAGGAAGGAGACGACTTTGTGGGTCCCAGAGATGAACGTGCTTTGGTCCGACGTGTACGTTTGAACCCAAGAACCAAAGCAAAAGCACGCCTGGTGAAGATGCTGGCTGAAGCTGGTAAAAATGGATCATTATCCACAGTGAAACGGGTCCAGTACCAACTTGGGCTGAAAGGCTACTGTGCTAGGAAGAAGCCATTACTCAAAACAAAACACATAAAAGCCAGATTACAATTTGCAAATGCACTCAAGGACAAAAACCTTAATTTTTGGAGATATATTCTGTGGTCTGATGAAACTAAAATTGAACTGTTTGGCTAAAATGATCACCGTTATGTTTGGAGGAAAAAGGGGGACGCGCTCAAGCCTGAGAACACCAATCCAACAGTGAAACATGGAGGTGGCATCATCATGTTTGTGGGTTTGTTTTGCTGCAGGAGGGACGGGTGCACTTCACAAAATAGATGGCATCATGAAAAAAGAACAAGATGTGGAAATATTGAAGCAGCATCTCAAGACATCTGCAAGAAAGTTAAAGCTTGGGCACAAATGGGTCTTCCAAATGGGTCTTCCAAATGGGTCTTCCAAATGGGTCTTCCAAATGGGTCTTCCAAATGGACAATGACCCAAAGCACACTGCCAAACTGGTGACCAAGTGGCTTGAGGATAACGAGGTCAATGTTTTGGAATGGAAAACCCAAAGCCCTGATCTCAATCAAATCGAAAATGTATGGGCAGAACTGGAAAGGCATGTGCGAGCAAGGCGGCCTCCAAACCTGGCTCAATTACACCAGTTCTGTCAAGACGAATGGGCCAAAATCCCTGCCAACTATTGTGCGAAGCTTGTGGATGGATATCAAAAGCGTTTGACCCAAGTCCTACAGTTTAAAGGCAAGAGTACCAAATATTAATGATTTGTATGTAAACTTTTGACATTCAAGAAATGACAAAATGAAGAATAAAAAATATCTTAAAAATGAATACTTCTCATTAATCTGTCATTTTACAAAAATGAATAATTGTGTTATTTAAAAATCTATATAGTGTATGTAAACTTCTGGTTTTAACTGTTAATTGATTTTGGTTAATTATTTGTACTCACTCTACCTTGGCACTTTTAGAACTGTGTTTCGACAACTATTGAATTTGAAAAGTAGAAAAGAGAAAAAGCATATTCCCCTGATTCCTCTGTACAGGTACGTGTCTCTGTCTGACAACCAGCAGACGTCGTTCAAAGCACGGGAGCTGAAGTCTGTACATGTGGACGCCATCGGAACACACTTGAGGATAACGCTGCATCAGAACCATGTGAACCGCCACAACCGCTTCAACCAGGTACCCTTGACTCCCCCATCTGGGCTAAGAGCAGAGAGAGCAGGGCCAGACTTTGTGGATGCCAGATTTTAGATATAGGACAATATCTCAAGAGTAAAATGTTGCGAGATTATTAGCATAACACTAAGGGCATCTGTATTCTCAGGTAGACTTCACTGTTTAACTGTCACATTGTAGATTTGTTGACCTGCTTTATGGTTCATATCTCTGTAATTACTATGTGAAAAAAAACTGCCAGAAAGTTTTTTTTGGGGCAAATTATTTTTTCACAGTAGCCTCAGAAAGTGGATTCATTATTCAATTCCAAAGACATGATTGTTGTCAGTTAAAAGGACTAATTTAAAGTACAGCTACAGAAGCAAAACATCACTGAAGTAAAAGTATTGAAGTTTAAAAATTTACTTTTAAGTGTATACAAGAACATACAGTGGCTTGTAAAAGTGATTTAACGTTATTTAATTAAATACATTTTATAGCCATTTGTTGTGAAAGAGCAACTCAAAACGACCTTTGAAGTGAAAAGAACATTTTACATGATGTTCAGATTAGAAAAATAAATAATAATAATAATAATAATAATAATAATAATAATAATAATAATAATAAAATAAATAAATAAAATATAGGTATTGACAATTTAAAACAAAATGATATCTTCTGAATAAGGAAAAGAGTCCTCAAAATATTGCTAATAACAGGAAGCTGGAATAAATGAATAAAGTGTCTAAACTTGTTTGTTTGTGGTGTGTGGTGTGTGTGTGTGTGTGTGTGTGTGTTGTATTTCCAGGTTGCTCTGGTTGCCATCAATGTCCTGGGCGACTCACTGGATGGGAACGCCTTCAAACACCATTTGTAAGAACCAGTGTAGTGCATGTCATACCGCTTCTCACCTGCAGAGGGGGCTCTAACACTGAGTAGGAGAGGCCTGTTTTTCTAAGGAACATTACACATAAAGCTTGAAGGTGCAGTGCTTAACCTTTCTGATGGACTGTCTGCCACCTGCTTGTCTCCACGGAGATGTCTGCATAGAATGTTCCACAGTATGGCATTAAAATGAAATAGCTTATGCTTTATTAAGAGTAATTAAGATGTAGTTGTTTTAAAGCATGCACAAAGACTCCGAAACTACTTACTTAAGACATTATGATTTGAAGTTATGGTAGATTGTATTAATAAAGCAATTACTAAACCTGAATCATGCTTGATAAACTATTTTTTTCATGATAAATAAAGTATTTGTTCCTTGCTTTATAATTTATTTTCAAGGGTATGTTGGAGCATTATAAACACGTACTTGAATAAATGCAAAATGGATAGATTTAATGCCATACTGTGTATATTTCAGGCAAAGGAATCAAATCTGTGGAGACGAGGAGGGTAGCAGACCAGAAAAGTGACAAAACTTAACTTTAGAAAACAGTTTTTAAAGCAATTTTGAAGTAAATCTGTGGATCACATGACATTTGAGATAAGACTGAAACAGTCCTTTGCATTTCAGAACTCTGTACCATTCCTCCTAGTAAGTGTGTTCACATCTATGAAATCAAAACGTCAGTTGTTATGATTATTGTGACCTAAACAATCCCAATTATCGATTATCCGATTAATATTGGCATTCCATAAATCTACATTATGGGCCCTTTAAGATTCATCAGAATGTTCCAAATTCCAGAATGGAGTCGACTGGAGGCAAAATGAAGTAAACCATAACCTCTTTTTTTTTTTTTTAAATTAACTAACATCATATATAAATACAACGCTTTTATGTCTTTATAAAGAAAAATAAGCTGTTTTTTGATTTCCGGCGTAAAAATATCACTTAGTTTGCTTTTTTTCATTATAAAGAATTAAGAAATAGAATTGTCATGCCTTAGAATTGTATTTGAGCTTCACAAAAACTATAATTTGTGTTAAAAAATGTAATATATCTGTAGATTAAATGCAAAACTCAACATTTCTGTATTTGTCCAGTAAAAAAGTGTAATTTAGAATTATTAAACAAACAAATGCAGTAAATTAAAACAGTAAATGTGTTTAACTCTGATATCACTCGCAAAACAACCTTACATTGTCATATTTTGTGATATATGAGGTTAATTCCAGATTCTTCATTGAAATCACGTTATGCTCCTCCCTCTTCACTTTTGCCCCCATTTCGTAATTTAGAATGTTTTTGTTTACAAACTTGCAAAGCGTCTATATTACTTAAATAACAGCTACCTTTTAGTGTTGCTGCTCGCGCTCGCACAAATCGCGACACCATTCAGATTGTGATTGTTGTTGCCGTGGCGGTGTAGAGTACGTGTGAGGAATGCGCGGCACAGGGGCCCTTCAGTGGCCCTTCAGTGGCTGTGTAAGGGGATCGGCTGCAGACGGACAGCTCCTGGAGGAAGGTGCGCACAGATCAGCGCTTTGGCACAGATCTCCAGGGAACAGGGTGAGCATTGTTACAGCGCTAATCCCACCGTGAGCTCCTCCAGGTGGGTCACCTCTGGGGCTGTGGGCCTGGATCTGCTGCGGAGGAAGCGCCAAGACCAGCGCGCACAGACAAAAATTTACTCAAGGATGTCACAATATCAAATTTGAGTATTGGTCCTTAACTTGTTTCTTTCATAAGTCTAGTTTTATGAACTCAAACTTTCCGAATTAATACAAACCTTTATTTAACTAGGTAAAAACCCATTGAGATTGAACCACTGTTTCAAAGGTGGATTAAAGTGGATATTGCAGCTCGCGATCATAAAAACATTTACACTGAACAAGAGACATTTAAGGAAGATTAAAACAGAACTATAATTAAAATGGCGACAAATTTCATAGACGTCTCTCTCTGTTTTTTAAATGCAGGATTTGTTACGATTATAAATACAAGCTTTATCTTAATTTTCCAAACCAAACTTTGCAAGTGAGCTCTTTGTCCAGTACAAAGCCAAGGTACTGGAAAAGTATGGAGACAAACGCAATAGGGTTACGAAGGGACATTATCTGGTCACAGATGGTTTATTTGGTCTGAGCACTAACTTAGACTGTAATGACTCTATGACCTGTTCCAGTGAGGTTGAGCAACAGTAAAGTACCCATACAGTACTTTACTTGGCATAAAAAGTCATGAAAATCGAATTATATTCTAGTAGATAATGACCTAAATTGACTCATTGTTGCTGCCAATGATTCTCACAATTATTATTTTTTAGTTCTTACGATTATATTGTGACCAAGTTTAATCACGATAATCTGTTTACCGAATAGTCTGGCTACAATAGGAGCTTATCACCACCAAGTATGGAGCGAATGAATATTACAATGTTCAGCGTCTTTGAGTGTCCTGAAAAGGTGGTATGTAATTATTATTATTATTATTATTATTATTATTATTATTATTATTATTAATCATCTTAATGATAATGATGATGATGATAATACTTGTAGAAAAAACAGATAAAGAATAGAGGTTTTGCTCTGACATAAATGTTGTCGAAAAATGTAGAACTTTAAGCGGCACAATGTGTTTCTTTGCTGAACAGAAGGGGGAGATAAAGGGCACTTCAACTCACTCACAGCAATCAAATGAGTGAATTTCCATGGCATGTGAAACAAAGGAGCTCATTGGTCATCTGTCATTTAGAACATTATCAAACTTCTCTCACCTCAGATGAACAGATTTGTGCTTCGCTCTCTCCATAATTGTTTTTGGTCGGACGGATCATGCGCTTCACTGACTGGTTAAATCACCTGTCAATCTGCGCCCATTTGAACTCACGGGATTGAAACCAGTGACTAATATCGCTCTGTATAAAAATACAGAGCGATATCATTCTGGACTTTCCAGACCAAATGTATTGATCATAGAGAACTTTGTTCTCTGCATTTGACCCAAAACTGTAAACCAATGTTACGTAATGCACCTTTAAGTATTCAGAAAGGGTTTAAGCTCATTCTTCACATCTCAGTCCATTACTAGACTTACTCAGTGAGAAGAGGGGCCAAAAATGTCACTTCTTAATAAGAAGTATAGTCTGGTGAGAGATCTCTTAACGGTTTACCTCAGCCTACTCGAGTACATGTAACGGTGCGTGGTCCACTCACACGTTCCTATGTGCTCGGGACACAATGGTTGTCAGTGTATAGAGACAGGAGTATATGTGACTACAGACCAGGTTCATCCAAAGGTAAGGACCAGGCTCCATTTACGCACAGCTCATGTACACGACTTAAGAAGTGGGTTATGTAAAAGTACCTGATGTATAGATGTAAGAAAATGGTGCAATATTAACATGTGTAATTTAGGGCTCTAGTCTTTTAGATGATTAATCGGTCAACAGAGACTTAGTTGACCAAATGATTTATTAGTCGACTATGTATTTAACTGAGATGATAAGGATTTGAACACCAGGAAGGAGACGAGGAGCGAGGTGGCTTGTGTCTTCAGAGATATTCATCATCATTCACATGTAAAGACACTGTTTAAAAGTATTTCTATGTATGCATAGTTATTATCGCAACTGTGGGTCAGATGAGTGATCAGATCATAGAAATACTAGTTTTCAGAGCTTGTGACAGGCCCACAGATAGAAAAATTCTTGAAGTCTCTGAGTCTCTGAGAATCATAAACAGTTTCATTTCTACATCAAAATCCTGTTCTGGTGGCTTTCCCTCTCCCTTAGCTTACTCAGACAGGATTTGCTTGTCGAGGCGTTTTAAACGATAAAATAGCATAGCACAAATTCTGTCAGCCTCTGCTACATATTGCCATAAATATGGTACCGTGAGATGCGTATCGTGATGTCGTACTTGGATATCGTTACATAATTCGATGTTAGATAATTGTAACATCACTTGACGTCAGAAGCTATAACCAAATCTGCTATTCTTTGAGAATGCTGAACATTAACTAGTCATTAAACCACTTTTTGCTTTTGGTTGTGATTCCCTTGTCATTGACTGGTGTGGGGTTGTCCATCTGTGTGCCCCCAGCCCAGCCGCGAGCAGCTGATTGAACACTACCTCGGCAGTGGCCAGCAGGAGGCAGCCCTGGACGCGACCTACATGGGGTGAGCCTGGGCCAATGAACCCTCTCTCAGGGTCTTGTGACCATAGCACTGTCCAACAACGCCGTTTGGTCTGGAAGAAAACCAATAGAGCATCTTAGGTCACCCCACAACAAGAGCACGCAGGTGGCACGTTTCGAAATGTGTTTTTTACCCCCAAAACTGTCAGGCTTGAAGTTTCCATTTGTGTCATTTATGTTTATTTATAATAATTCCACTAAGATTTGACTAAGATTTGTAAACACATAAAGGTACACTATGTAACTTTCTGGTAGAGGGTCTGCCAACTGCTTGTATCCATGGAGATGTTGTTGCTTTTCCTGGATAGTTCTTAAGTATGAAAAACAGATGTTTTTAGTAATCAAACTTTCCTCAAAAAATGCATTTGTGCTGTGAGCGGGCTTGCCTCTCCACTGGCCTGACTTGTAATTGAGTCTGGTGGGGTCACCTGCTTGTCTCCATGGAGATGAATACGTTTAATACCATACTGTATAACATTTCAGGCAAAGCAATAACTTCTCCCTGGAGACAACCAGAAAAGTTACATGGGTCCCATAACGATTATTATTAACCCTTCAATTCTCACAGATTCCACAAATCATTTCATTTCACCTGCCTTCCAGACGGAGAATGCTTTAAACCAGTTAACCCATAATAATATTTGTATTTCTTTTTTAGGCAGCAGTCTATACGGAATAGGACTGCTTTTTTGTTAACAAGTGTGTCCAGTGACTGAGAATATTAGTGTGATATTTTGCGCAGGACAAAAGTCATCGTTGGTATTTATTTGGCAGAGGTGCCCTTTAGGCCCATGTCCACCAGCATACTCTGCCCTACTTGGACTGGTTGGGTTTCCATTACTCTGTAGAATCTGACACTGTATCTATGGAAACTGCCAACAACAAATGATATCCATGGAAACTGGTAACCATGGATTCTGCCAGCTCTAAGTTTAGTACCTGGTCTGGGTTCTAACCAGGTACCAATAAAGAAGGGCTGCTGGAAACGCTCCATAAGTCACTTGTCTGGTGCAGGATACGCCACCTGCTTGTCTCTATTATTGCTTTGCTTAGAATGTTTCAGAGTACAGCATTAAACTTGTCTCTTTCCATGGAGAGAGACAGGTTTAATACAAGTTTCAGATCAGATCTGTGGAGAGGCGACCCCACTCATAGTAAGAATGCAGGTATTTTTGACCAAAAACACTAGTAATGAATAGGTTTAATGCCATACCGAGGAACATTCTCTCGACAAAACAATAACATTTCCATGGAGACAATCAGGTGGCATACGCTCACCAGAAAAGTTACGCAGCACAGCATTAACACTTTTAGTTTCTCAACCCTCATTTTTTTCTCTTGGCAGTAAATGTGAGTCCATCTCCCCCCTGGACGACCTGGCCTTTGACATGTACCAGGACCCCGAGGTGGCACAGCTCATCCGCCTACTGGACCAGAGGAAGCAGGAGATGGTGCACCTGGAGAAGTTTGAGCAGGCCAGGCATCTGAAGCAGGCCCTAGCAGACCTGCAGAAGGTACGTGAGGAGCTGTGTGGAGCGACACCTAAAGGGCGTTTAATGGAGATGAATGTGCCACAGTAAACACAAGCTCACAATGGTATGGAGGACGGATGTGCTGTTTGTCTTGGTGTAAAATGACCAGAGTTTACCTTGAGCGCCTCTTATTCAAGTGTAAGTTTTCTGCTGGAGTGTCCTTTACCCTGCTTTTTAATCATCTCAGCTATTCACAAAAAGTAATTTCATCTTTCTGTTGAGGTGACTTGCCTAAGGACACAGAAATAGATGGCGTTGAACCACTGAGCTTGGGGTTGGTGGGCAAACACTAACCACTGTGCCATTGCCACCCAAGAATAGACATTTAGAGCAAAGAGTCTTGTCCAGAGCAGAGCTTGACCTGATATTTATCTAAAGGTAGGTTGGACACTGTTTCCACGCTCACCATACATTGTTAATACTTGTGTTGGAAGTGTGTGCAGTTGACCGTCGTATCCATGGTAGCAGTTAGTCAGCGTTGCATCACCTGTGACCTCATTTACAATAAACGCCCGCATTTCTCAGCACGCCACAATCGGACACTGGAATAGAGCAATCATGAATAATTCAGTATGCAGTGATCAGGTGTTCACACTGTGCTGACAGAAGAGGGTGTCATTAAAGGAACGATCAACGCTCTGCAAAAAGAATGTTGTCAGTTTTTGAGAAGAAAAAATAAAAAAAAGAAGCTGTTTGGCGGTGCTATGGCTGAGTAGCTAGCACTGAAGTGTCACAGCAAAGTGGTCCAGTGCAGAGGCAGTTCCTTTCTTCGTGTGGAGTTTGCATGTTCTCCCAGTGTCTGGATTTCTTCGAGGCACAAAACAGCTGTTTTTAAAAGGGGCTAACTATATACACCAGACTTATGTGGATTGGTTTAGACACCTTACAACATTCTAAATTCTGGAATGGAGGCAACTAGAGGCTGAAGTGAAGTAGAGAAACTGGGATTAGTCAGAATATCACAAAATAGGACAAATCCAGGTGGTTTTGTCAAAGTAAAACCGGTGTGAGTGATAACAGGTGATTGAGCGTTGTATATGTTTTTCTTGAGAGAGCTGTTTTTATAATGTTATATTTTGTGACTTTCTGTCCTGTGTTGATTGTGTTGGCTTGTTGCCTTGGCCAGGTCTCTCTTGCAAAAGAGATTCTGAATCTCTGAGACCTCCTAGTTAAATAAAGGTATAAAAGAAAATAAAGAAAAAAGAAAATAAAGAATAATTTGACACAAATTACACTTTTGTTAAACTCAAATGCATGTTTTCAATAAATTTTCAATTCTTTGTAATAGAAAAGCTAATTTACATTTTTACTCTGCACCATTAGCATTTAGATTTGATGACAAACCCTGGTTTCACTTCTAAACTGAGGCAGTTAAGGCAGCAGAAGGAGGCAGAGGGCTGGTGACAGAGGGCGCAACAAGATGCAAAGTATGGATTTAGCAAAGAGGTTTCTCGAGCTAGATCACAGTACAATACGCGTCTGAAGCCGCAGTTCTCTGACAACAACCCGCCTACGTGTGGAGGGGGCTCCGGCTTCTCACCAATCATAAGCCCCGAGCCCCCCCTGACAATGCAGACAATCGAAAACTGGCTGAGCAACTTAACACCTTCTTCTCCAGGTTTGATGTGACCACCCCTCCCCCACGGTGGCCACCTCCGCCATCGCCAACCTGGTCCCACCCACCTCCCACCACTCTCTCAGTTCAGGAACAGGATGTTCACAGACTATTTCGGAAATCCAACCCCCGAAAAGCTGCTGGAACAGACGGCGTCTCTCCCGCCACATTAAGACATTGCGCAGGAGAGTTAACCCCCGTTTTCACAGACATTTTCTAACAACCTCCCTGGGGTCATGCCATGTCCCAGCCTGCTTCAAGTCGTCCATCATTGTTCCTGTCCCCAAGAAGCCCCGGATCACTGGACTTAATGACTACAGGCCTGTGGCGCTGACGTCTGTAGTCATGAAGTCATTTTGAACGCCTGGTCTTGCCCACCTCAAAGTCCCTTCACCTCCTCCCTGCTGGGACCCCTGCAGTTCGCCTACAGAGCCAACAGGTCTGTAGACGACACATCAACCTGGCACTCCACATCATCCTGCAGCATCTGGACTCCCGGGAACCTACGCCAGGATCCTGTTTGTGGACTTCAGCTCTTGCATTCAACACCATCCTCCCTGCTCTGCTCCAGGACAAGCTCTCCCAGCTCAACGTGCCTGACTCCACCTGCAGGTGGATCACTGACTTCCTGACGGATCGGAGGCAGTGCGGTGCGGCTGGGGAAGAATGTCTCAGACACTCGGACTATCAGCACAGGAGCTCCACAGGGCTGTGTACTTTCTCCTCTGCTCTTTCTCCTGTACACAAACTGCTGCACCTCCAGCCACGACTCCGTAAAACTGATCAAGTTTGCGGACGACACCACCCTCATCGGGCTCATCTCGGACGGGATGAGTCTGTCTACAGGAGGGAGGTGGACCGGCTGGTGTCCTGGTGCAGCGGTAACAACCTGGAGTTCAACGCCCAGAAGACAGTGGAGATGATCGTGGACTTCAGGAAAGTCACAGCCCCCCAGCCCCCCCCTCATCATGACAGACTCCCCCAATCACCACCGTGGACTCCTTCCGCTTCCTTGGGCACCACCATCACCCAGGACCTCAAGTGGGAGCCCTCCATCAGCTCCCTCATCAAGAAGGCCCAGCAGAGGATGTATCTTCCTGCGGCAGCTGAAGGAAAGCCAAGCTGCCAGTGCAGATGATGGTGCAGTTTTACACGGCCATCATTGAGTCCATCCTCACCTCTCCCATCACCGTGTGGTACGCTGGAGCCACAGCCAGGGACAAACAGAGACTACAGCGCATTGTGCGTTCTGCTGAGAAGGTGATCGGCTGCAGACTTCCATCTCTGCAGGACCTGTACGTCTCCAGGGCTCTGGGACGGAGCAGGTCGGATCACAGCTGACCCTTCTCACCCTGGACATGGTCTATTTGAAGCCACTCCCCTCAGGCAGGAGGCTACGGTTCCATCCGGACCAGAACCTTCCCGCCACAAGAATAGTTTCTTTCCTTTCTGCGTTGGACTCATGAAACACTTCTTAAACACCTGTCACTTTAACTACAACTATTCATCACTCACTGCACTGTCTCTTTCTGCACTACAACTGTAAATTCAACTGTAATCTTGTGTACATAGTAATGCCTATTTTTATTTTATTTTATAATATAGATAATTTTAAATTGTTTTCTTAATGCATGCCCCTTGGATTGAATATATGTTGTTTTTTATTGTCTCAGTGTTTTATGTTGCACCTTAAGGCCGAGATAAGTTCCTATGTTTGTGAATTTTGTTGGAAATAACCCTTTCTGATTCTGATTCTTTGATGTCAGTTTATTCATTGAAATTGTATTATAGTCGACTTAATTTTTCCTCCAGTTTTGACATTCTGATGACAGGGCATTTCCAGATTGTCCAACGCATACGTGGGTGACCCTGGTTTGTGCTGCCAAAATGACAGTAAAAATAAGACACTGTTAGACAACTGTGTTTGTTGAGGAATCATGGACCACATCCTGGCTCCAGATCTGTGTCCAATCTGACAGTTGGACACAGAGGCACAGGTCAATTACAGAGGATTTCCCAAAGGGGACAATGGAGTCTAATAGAAATACCCAATACCTAAAGTACCTTTGAAATGCCATGTACATCAAATCTAAATGCTAATTGTTTGATTAGTCAAGGTTTGGTTTGTTGTCGTATTGGCTTTTGTTGATAGCTGTCAACGGGCCTCATGTCGCTCATCTGCCTCGCAAACTAAACTAGGTGATATCCGCTGATGCCCCGATGCTCTTATGTCACTACATATAATTTATATAATATCTAGATAATTAGTATATCCTAGTTCCTGTACGGCATGTGTGAAATTATGGACAGTGGATTCACTCTGCCATCTAGCATCCAATCAGATCAGTGTTGTGGATGCAAAACAACTTTCTCCCAGCTGGAAACTCAGACAGATGAAATCATCCGTTTGGCCACAATAACCAAAAGAGAAGTGTGTTAACAGGTCACCTCCAGAGTCTGCTGCTCTAAAACCATTAACAATACAAGTAGAAATCTGGGGTTAATATGGGACTTCATACCCTTGAATCTTTAACAGCCACGTCAATCTAATTAAACAAGTACAGCAGTTTTTATTACATCTTAAAAAACATTGCCAAAATCAAAAGTATAGGTGTCTTAAACCTAGAACTCGGAGAGATCTTATGCCCATTTCGTTTGTCTTCCTAGTAAATTAAGTGTACTACTGTAACGGCCTGCTCACTGGCCTCTCCAAATTGCATCTGTAAAACAGCTGCAGTACATCCAGGAACGCTGGTCTGCTTCGGGTGCTGACTAGAACCAAGGTAAAAGTATGAAACTCGAATACATTAGTCCTTGTGCTCAAGGTTCTCTGAACTGGCTCACCTGTGGCTCAGAGAATAGACTATAAAGCAGCTCTGCTTCGTGTACATAGTCTCTCCATGGCTATGCACCAAAGTAACATCTAGACATGTTTAGTGCCATATGAACCATCTCGGACTCTGAGGACCTCTGGGACCGGCCTCCTGTGGTGCCCAGAGTCGTGACTAAACATGGACCGGCCTCCTGCTGTAACAGTCTTCCTGAGGATGTGAGACAGCCGCTACTCTGGCATTGTTCAACTCTAAACTAAAAAACTGTCTTTGTTTAGCTGTGAATATGACTGAAATGATTATCTTCGCACTCTTCTCCTTTATGTCTAAACTGTTTGTGATTTCTGTTATGATTTTTGATTTTAATGCATTTTCCTGTTGTATGAAGCACTTTGAATTGCCTGGTGTACACGAATTGTGCTCTACAAATAAACTTGCCTTGCCTTCTGTGAATCGGCATGGCAACAAGTAACACAAACTCTCTGTGAACTTTGCGGTTCTGCTGCACATAGACTGTAGCAATTGAAAAGATTTTTTTTTTGTTTTGATGCTCCACTCAACAAGATGATTTTCACCAAATATTAAGGTTGGTCGGGCAAACGCGAAGGAGGATTTTCTTAAAAGTATAAAAGTGTAGAAAAAGAGTCATCTGGTCACCTGGACTCTGTTCATCATTGATCATATGCCCACTGACTCTTCTGAATGACTTCATGTATTTTAGCAGTTATACGTATGGCCTCATGCCACAAGCAGGGGTTATTGATTAGAGCTTTTGACGCCAGGAGTTTTGTTTGGAGAACATAAAAGTTCGCGCTGTCCTTGATCAACAATTAGCTGCTGTGGGCGATTCTGTAGACATATTATTCTTCAATAGCAAAGAATTAAGTAGGGCAGATAGCCCAATGAAGTAATATAAATTACAAAGGCAATTAGTTGTGGAACATTTCTAGGTGATGTATTTGTCCAAGTAAATATTAAAAAATCAGGATTTGGTTATCATCACAGAAATATCATAATCTTTATTACAGAAAGAAATGCAGTAAAATACAGTATTAATATGTGCTTAAACAGCTCTGATATCACTCACACATGTATCTCGTGTTTTACTTTGACTGTAATTTTGGGGATTTTTCATCCATCCATCCATCCCATCATTCTCGCTTATCCTGGCGCACGGGTCGTGGGAGGCAGCAGCTTATAAGCAGGGACTCCTAGACTTCCCAGCTTCCAGACACGTTCCTCCAACTCCTCCGGGGAGGAGTGAATTATGTAAAGGTGAACCTGACTGTCTGATGTACGAGCAGCAGGACGTTGAGGCTTTTGTTCTGTACTTTGAGGCTGTGTTCTGAACTGGCTGACCTCTGCTTCCCTTCTACATG
Source organism: Chaenogobius annularis (assembly GCA_015082035.1). NCBI lineage: Eukaryota > Metazoa > Chordata > Actinopteri > Gobiiformes > Gobiidae > Chaenogobius > Chaenogobius annularis. The sequence continues at coordinate 295,542 of BJKM01000505.1, read as the reverse complement.
GTGGGCGAGCGCTTGGCCCGGCTGTGAGGTGGAGAAGCGCTTGTGCTCTGGAAGCAAGGATGCAGTAAGCGAGCAGCGCCGTAGCAGAAGAGGCAGCCGATTCGAGCTAGTACGCGGACCGTGTACCACCAGCTGGAGGCAGCACATTGTGCTAGAAACCTGCACTGGTGCAGCACTTGTAAGGAATCTTTTTGACTTTCCTGGTACTTTTATGTAGTTCCAGTCCTCCGCCTTGAATAGCATGCCTCCATTAGGGCACCTTTTCTTTCCAGTCAGACTAGGAAAAACTTTTGGTGACACAAGCATGTGTTACAACCAGCTGAGCATTGCTTTCGGCTTTACATAATGGCTTTAAAGACGGTATGTATCACAACTTGTCCTGGTTAGGTCCTGTTTTAGCCAGTTTAGTCTTGATTAGCTAAGTTTGTGCGCTCATGGTTTTTAAGGTCAGCGCAAGTCCAGTTTAGTTCAGGGTTCAGTCCTAGTTTAGTCCCAGTTTGGTGTGGTGTGAACGCACTCGTAGACAGTTCTGTTTTGATCTACTTGGGATGTAGTAGCTCAAAAAAAAAGAAGGAATTAAAGCAGAACCAAGTGACTCTAGGTGATAGAAGCGCCCTGCAGGTCCCTTTTTTCTTTTTTCTATAACATAATAAGACAGCAAAATCTGTACAAAATCATTTTCACGTTGTCAAACATAAAAATAAGATTCAGGGTTTCTCAGCCGAGTTGTCCTCAGAGGGACTTACAAGACGTTAATAAGGTGAAAATGTTACTCAATTCTGCTTTAACTTAATAATATTTCAGCTTGTCTTCATAATTAGAATATTTTTGTTTCTTCTGTATCAGACAATAGATAAGATATGATGTCATTATCTTGACAGTTTTCGGCGGAAACTTCCACCTTCGTTCGTCAGAAGGAATCACTATGGTTGGTGTGACGTGTCTTAACGAGGCACCTGCACAATGAATCGAGATGAAGGAGCTTTTCAATTGTCCTGCACATGCGACGCACTTCTCCAACAACCACCAGCAGCCCACGGGGGGCGTGGTCAACCTGACTGATATCAGCTCTTAAGACACGTCACATCGTGTGATGTCAAGATAACTATATAATCTCCTATCTATTGTCTGATATACAATTGCAGAAACAAACACTGTTGCAATTGTAGAAAAAGATACAGTTTTAGTTATCTGGACTCAATGACTCTCAATCAGATTGACTCAATCTGATTGAGAATGACTCTTGGATGAGAGTCAAAACGTTTTGTTTTTCTAAAAACTGAGATGAATCTTTTTCTACAATGGAACACTCCTGGACGAATGAGAGATTACACCGACACTATTACAATTCTTAATTACTAAGTAGTATCTAAAATTCCGAATAACTGTCAATAATTGTGTTCTATTGTTAATTTCACTGTTTGAGGTTTTTGTGCATCACAGATTTATGTGCCGGTTTACAGTGCTCAAACGTGAACAAAGGGGCCTGGGTGGTTCCTCTGAATAACTAGGGACTGGGGGCTTACTAGTACTAGTTCTTGGCCTAATATGACACTAGGTTCTTCCTGGCTTCCTCAGTTTGACGAGCTAGTTCTGTGTGTTTCAGATCTCCGCTGCAGTGTCAGAGTGCTCCCCCTGTTCTCTGCCGTCTCCAGACCTCTCCCCGGTCCACACCAGACTCACCGTGTCCACAGGCTCTGACCAGAAGAGCAGGAGATCCAACCCACAACCAGACCTGAGTCCTGAGGTGCCCACAGAGAGCAGCCCGTCCAGCAGGCCCAGCACCCTCCATGTAAGGCTCCAGAGTGCTTTGTCACTATTGGACATGTTTCAAATTGAGTATTTAATTGACTGGTTGGATCTGGCCTGATTCTATTTATTCAGGTAAATGTAAAATTGAGCTGCACAATACAATACTGATATTTACATATACTTTTTGAGGCAATAATGTGAGTTAAATTAAAATAAATTACTTCATGCCTTAATGTGTTAGTCAAACCATGACAAAACCAAGACTAAATCAAAACCAATTTTAGATGTTTCAATGTTTTCATTTTAAAACGGTTAAAACAGTTCTGTCAGTGTTTTGTGTTATATTCAGATGGTTGTGACATAGATTATTGTATCTCACTTGGTATTGCCAAGTGCCTCACGATTCATGATACATGAATAGCACTTTAAGCTGGTAATGAAAGTACAAAAAAAGTTCTAAAATAATGTTTTGGATTATATGGAATAACAAAATGCATTTGTGAATGAGTCTCCTCAGCTCAGCAGGTTCAGCCTTAATGCAGCAGTCAGCTGGTTATTGTGTAGACTAGAGTTTAGAACTCAGCACTTTATAATGAATTTATGTTGTTTAAAAGTTTCACAATGCAGCATTTTGTATCGATACGTTGTCAAGAAGTCCGTTATCATATATATCCGTTTCGGTATTTTGAGTCCAGCCCTACCTGCCAACATACCAAGAGAGTGTTCCTTTATATTCCCTTACATTGTAGATAAATGTAAGGGAATACCCTCTGGGTAAGATAATGCTTATAGTTTTTATTGGTATTTGAATACAAATAATGTATAAAGTTTGCAGATAGGGTTATTGTGGAAGAGACTTGGTGAAGAAGTTTAAGTAGTTGTTAATGTATTCTTGTTGAGCACACATATGCAGATCTGGAGGAGGTTCGCTGTATGAATGGACTCTCTCTCTTGGGAGCATGTTTCCGGCCTAAGCCTGTGTCGCGTGGAGCTCAGGGGATTATGGTTCCAGCTCTCCCCTCGTCCTGGACCCGCTTTACAGCCTCAGGTTTCACTCTTTAATTAAAGTGTGCCACAGTTGGCTGAGTCCGGCGGCTGCCAGCCTGTCAGGCCCAGACGCCCGCCGAGAGCTACCCATAGCACCAGTGCCTGGGAGTCTACTGGAGAGACTGCTGCTACGAAACAAGATCTTAAAAAAAAAAAAGAAAAATCTTAATAAAAAATAGATAGGGATGTTACAATATCAAAATCTCTCTGTAAAATATTATCACAATATGCATCTCACAGTACGATATTTATTGCACTATTTTGAAAACGCTAACAGAACTATTTTTTCCTTTTAAAATGCCTTGACAATACTTTTGACTTAGAATATGTGTGCTTATGTTGTCTCCACTGAAATGGAGAGTATGTGGATATTTTTTAGCTGTTGCTACAATATATAAAAATGATAATAACAACAACTTTAAATCATTTCCACTTTTTAACACCAGACGGTAAAGTTTGTTGTGCAGTTTTCTGCATCACCAGTGTTCTAATTTGTCTAGGTCTCCCCCTGTATGATACTGTGAGATCCACTTCATGTGGGTGGTCCTTCTGAAGTCATGCCTCTCCCCTGTGAACTGTGCCAGGAGTGTGTACTGCCTGGTGAGGTGGTAGGAATCTGCCTGTGGATCAGTAGATCAAGTTCAAACCTCAGAGGAGACACTTGATACATTGGGTTCTAGATCAACAACTTGTTTGGAAATTTCAAAAATGGTCAGGTCAGTATTGTGGCATCTAAGGTTCAGTCATCAATGGAAAGCAGCAACTAGGCACCTGAAACAGAAGGAGTGGGAGAAAAGGACAACTGCAATGAACAGACACAGGTGAACTAACATGGATAATTTGTTGATAGGGAAAGTAGCAGAAGCAGAGGAAGTGCTCAAGCTGCCATACTTCCCCCAGCATAGTTGCTCCAAGGGCAGCATAGCTGGGAACTGTAGTTTTTATTTCTGTTCCTAACTGGCCTGACCATAAGCCATTTCAAGAGGAACGTTTTTAACCTGGTCTTAAATGAAGAGACTGTGTCGGCCTCTTAACATGGACAGGAAGCTGATTCCATACACAAGGAGCTTGGGTAGCTAAACGCTCTACCTCCTACTGTGCTTTTAGAGACTCTTGGACCACCAGAAGTCCAGCATTTTGAACGAAGTGCTCTGTTTGGATGATAAGGTACTTAGCATCTTTGAGGTAGGATGGGCCAGTCATTTATGGCTTTGCAAGTCAGGAGGAGGATTTTGAATTTGATTCTAAACTCGACAGAGACCAGTGAAGAGACTCGAGCACCGCGTAATGTTCTCTCTTCTTTAGTAATCTTGTGCTGCGTTTTGAACCAGTTGAAGCTTTTTATAGAGCTTGCGAGCAGGGAGTTACAGTAATCTAATCTAGATGCAACAACTGTATGGATACGTTTTTCATTGTCAAGTTTGGGCTATATTGTGCAAATAAAAACAGGCAGTTTGGCTTGATTTATATGCGCTTTGAAAGAGAGCTCTTGGTCATATAAGACTCTTCTTTCTTGCAGTTATCTTTTTCTTGCCGTTTTTTTCAGAGTACTGAACCCTCCTGTACACCGTAGGTTACTTTAGAACAAGGTGAGGAGCTCTGGTTTACATTATCAAACCTATCCGATAAACAGGATTTAAACCAGCTGAGGGCGGGGCCTCTGACACCTACGTCGCATGCTTATCTCTGCAGTAGGATGTAATAATAATGTATGGCTACAGTGCAAACTACTGCTGCTCCTAAAGACCCTGTTCTTGAATGGAGGCGACTGCAAGCAGAATGAAGTAGACCACAAAACATTTGAATGATTGATTTCCTTTTTTTTGCCCGTAGGCTTTATTAGACAGGAGAGGACAGTGTGTATTGGGGAATGAGAGAGAGGGAAAGACATGCAGCAAAGTGTCAGAGTCGGGACTCAAACTCACGACACTGCGGCCGGCTGCACTTGGAGCCTGGCACTTGGAGCGCTGTGACCTAACCACTCGATCACCGGGCAGCATGATTAAGTGACATTTTTTACAAATAATATGGTCAATTTAAATTTCCAGAGCAGAAATGTCAGTTAGTTTGTTACAAAGGATTGAGAAAATACTATTTTTAATGTTCTGTTTCCAGTAAAACCTAAATGTCAAGACTTTGCCTTCAGTGTGTGCAACATACAGTATATTGCTCACATGTGGTTTTCATAAAAAAAAACTGCTTTATTTTTTGCATTTTATGATATCCTGTGGTTAATCCTAACTTGTCCATTGAAATTGCATAATGTTCCACTTCACTTTTGCCTCCATTCCGGAATGTATAATGTTTTTGTTTACATATCTTTGATGGGTATTTAGCTCATATTCTCATATTGCTTTTGAAAATATGTCTTATGTTTGATGCTTTCTGATCTTTTCGCACTTTGAGGTTTCGTGTGTGCCTTATGACGAGAGGCCCTTACCCACACTGGAGAGAAGGGACGGGCCAGCTGAGAGAATGTCGAGCCCTCCGGAGGAGCTCTCTCTTCTGCATAACACCACAGGACCGGCCGGTATCAGCGGAGAACCGGAGCCGCTGACCGAGAAGGCCCAACGAGAGGCGGGACATGCAATTGAAGTCTTTGGGGAAACCATTGTGCGTTTGGGAATATGTCAAAGTTCAATTTCAATTCAATTCATTTTTTGTAACGCCCAAAATCACCACAGCAGTTGCCTCGAGCTCACTGGGAGGGCAGGGGCTACTATTCATTTTATTTTTAGAAGAAATATTCCAACCCAAATCATGAATTTTTACCCAGGTCAAGTGTATGTTAATATGATTTTTAATATTTTAATAATAGCCAATGAACACAAAAAATTGCTATTTCTTTCTTCAAAGTCTGAACTCGGCTATAAGCCACATGCTTTTACTCACCACGTTCACACTATGAACACCAGGAAAATCCCAAACAATGCAGTTCCTCATGTCAGAAGATCAAACGCTCAACGTAAATGAGATGTCATTTGTCTATGTTTGTTGTTATGTACAATAGCTGTTTTTATTAGCACTTATAGCTACAGTTTTAGTGCTAATGCTAAATTACTAGACACACCTGAACATCTCTCAGCCCCCCTCTGCACCGAATCAGTTCTTTTGACCTGCTATGGACTTGGACAAGAGTGATTTTAGGGCAAAGACAAATTGAGTTTGGGTTTTTTAGCACACTCTGAGTTCTCTGTACATGTAAACGTAGTGAGTGAAAGAGGCTGTGGACTTGATTAAAAAGACACAAGCTGATCATTGACGGTTTTAAACACCTCTCAATTGAATACAAATTTGATAAAATGCAAATCCCTACCTTGGATTAATTTACCAAGGCCCTTCATTTATTAGTTTACACTAGTAATTTCAACAAAGTGAAAGCAGTATTATAAACTATTGAAAAAAATAAAATTGGAAATATTCTAGATAAAATTGATTTCATCCCTTTTTGTTTGAAGGTGAGTGCAGCTTACTCAAAGAACTGGTCGTACCGAGAGGACGCCCTGGAGTCTGTGCACCAGAGGCTGAAGGAGGCGTCCGGCCGTGTGTCCAAAGAGGAGCTCAGGGTGATGGTCCGAGCTACTGTGCTCCTGCTCAAGAGGAGCCTGCAGGACAAGGTCTCCTCTGTAAGTCCTGCTCCCGCTGCTCTCATGATATTGGAACAAAGTACCCTAACACAAGATAATAGATGCAGTTGGTAGCGTGTCATATTAGGGGGCGTGGTCTGCTGTGGGGGAAAACGCTCAGTTGATTCAATACAAAATGCAACTTCTTCCCTCTTAAATTTTTTTTTTGGGGGCAAATTATGTCTATTTTAAGCACAACTAATTCTAATAAAGTCACATACAACTCTTTGATAGAGGTTGTTGGCCTGGTGTTACCTCAGGAAAGATAATGGCTTATTCTGTAAATACAGCAGGTGATGTAGCAATTAGCCCACATCTGCTGTTAGCAGTCTTGGATAACTATACAAATTTGGGCCTCTTTATTATTTCTTCATTCAGCCATTTCATTATTCTTCATGTCTTCGAGTCTGTATTTGGCACAATATAACTCCTAAAGCCAGTGTTTGCTCTTGCATTGGTGGAAGATTGGGCGATAAGCTCCTGTCTTCTACTAAAATGAATGGATTGTTTCCCACATGGAGGTGTGGGTGTTCCTTCTGATGCTGACTGAATCCATACAAATATGGCACAGGGATAACTAGTGGAAGCACGTTCTAGTAGCTTTGTGTTTCTGGGTTGGATCACCTTGACTGAGATTGAGTGTTTAGTTTATTGTTCTATGACAGCCGCAGATAATTTTACATTACGGTTCGCTAGTGCTGCCGACCAATCCATAGCCCAAAGTGAAGTGCCCAAATGAACCCAAACATCCGATGGATGTACATTGGCCTGTTTTAACAGAAATGCAGATTATTTGTTTTTTAAAAATGTGCACATTGTGTTCTGACTTCCGGAATGGTAACTGCCTAGCTTGGTCGTGTCTGTTGGGCTGCGGTCGAATCCGTTGGTTTATCTATATTACAAGTTCACCTGGGGAGATTCGATTTTTCTGCATGGGAGCAAACATATAATGACACTATTTCAGGAACATGTCTATGAAATTGAAGAAGAACAACACTACCGAGAGCCGGGCTAGCCATGATACACCTAAGCTAGCTAGCACCAAATCAGCGCCACCCAGCGCTGCTCCGAACGAGTCCAGGAGCGTGATAGACACAGCTTGACGCAAAGATAGATGCGGCCCTGGCAGATATGCGTGATTTAAAATCCAAGACTGTCGAACTGGGCAGTCGAGCCACAGCAGCCGAAAATTAAATCTCTGATTTGAAAGACACTGTCTCTACCCTGCAAGCCAAAGTGGCAGATTTGACAAACCAGGTACATGTCCTGACTGACGAAGTAGACAATTTGGAGAATTGTAATCACTGAGGTAATCTGCGGATTGTCGGTCTTCCAGAGGACACTGAATGGAAGGATGTGGTCAAGTATATGGAGGCTTGGATCCCTGAATATTTAAAACTTCCAACAAAAGCTGGGAAAATAAAGCTTTTTTACCTAAAAAAAAAAGGTTTTATCTCCATCTTCTGATCTCCTCTCAGAAGAGGTCTTTGCATGTTTTTGTTGTTGTTGTTGTTGTTGTTGTTGTTGTTGTTGTTTGTTCTGCTATGTTCTGTTGTTGTGGTTCCTGTGTTTGTGTGTTGTGTTCAACCAGAGAGTTGTGTAATAAAAGCAGATTTACAAGAACGATTTCAAGAAATATTATGAATAGCATCTTTTGACATTAATGGCTTATTGAGTCCAATTAAACAGTCAAAGATATTAACAAAGATGAGAAAAGAAAAAAATGGATACACCTACAAGAATTTTAATTTAAACCACTTAGAACATAAAAAAACTAACCAAATGTGGTTATAAAAGACTTTACTATTCCTCATATAGGGGCAAACATAAGTGGCCATATTGATCTCAAGTAGAATAGACTTTGAAGAGAATTTTGAACACAAGGATAAAGATGGCAGACGATTGCATTGATTAAATGAACTATTAATGGAAGTGTGTTTGCTTTAATAAAAGTATATGCTCCCCCAGGAAGCAACCTCATTTTCTATACTAAAGATATAGATCTGATTGCAAACCACTCTGAGGGAACCTCCAATATCTGGAGAGAGTTAAATCCTAATGTCTGCCATTATACAGATTTTTCCAACCCACATAAGAGCTATACTACAATAGAGTACTTTTTTATTTTCAACAAAGATAGATCAAAAACTACAATGGTACAATAGATTTAAGTGAACTTGCCCCTATTTACATCACTGTAGATCTGGAACAGAAACAAAAAAACACACTTTGGAGATAAAATGCTAGTCTACTCAATGATCCTAAATTTAAAAAAAATATGTCAACTGATATTGAGACTTATGTTGTGGAAAACAACAATGGTGAAGTTTCTCCACCCATTCTCTGGGATGCAGCAAAGGCAGTTTTGAGGGGCAGACTAATTATTGTTGCCCCGGCCAAAAACAAGCAAAGGCAGAAGAAACTAAACGATTTTCAAACTTCAGCGGTCAGAAGCTAAACATGCCGAGAACAAGGATCTGCAAATGCTACAGGAAATGAAAAAGCTAAAAGGAGGCCTCACAAGAAATATTTTTTTAAATGCTCTTCTCCAAACAAAGATATTATGAAAGTCATTCTAAATTCTCAAAATGATTAGCTTGGAAGCTTAGAAATCAACAGGCAGAGAGAACAATTTTTAGATAGGCAGAATAATGTAATTTTAACCAAACAAGAACAAAACAAAACAACCATCCTTCTACAAAAAAAAGAATTGCAATCTTTTCTGGCTACTCCCAATTTACCTGCCATGACTGAAGACAAAAACAAAAAATCTTAACCTACTGAAATTCAAAGAAATTGCTATTAAAAGACAAAAAAACAATAAATGTTCGAGGAGTGACAGGCTCACCTTACAGTGGCATAAAGCTCTAAAAGACACACTTATTCCTCTGCTTTTATCAACTTTTACTGGGCCCTTAAAAACGCTCAGATCTCTCCAAGTTGAAACAAATCCGTCTCATCCTTAATACCTTAAGAAGGGAAGGATCCACTTGACTGTGCCTCATATAGACCAATCTCAATTCTGAACGTGGACTATCGTATATACACCTCGCAAATTTAATTCACAATGATCAGACATGTTTTATTAACTAACTGCAAATGCAAGATAACACATAATGAACCATGTTCAAAAACAACAAAACAAAGCTGTGATATTAAGATTAGACGCAGATAATACTTTTAATTCTGTTAGCTGGCCTTATTTATTTAAAGTGCTGAGCAAATTACAAATAGACTTACTAATAACAAATATTGGGGTTCTTTACCACAGCCCAGCATCAAGAATCAAAAGTAAGTCAATTTGTCAGTTGACAAACCCACTGAGTTAGGAAAGAGTGGTGAGGCAAGGCTGTGCTTGGTCCCCCCATTTTGTTCGCTTTGTACTTGGAACCATTGGCCCAATATATTAGATCAGAATCAATTCACAATTTATGGGACAGAACATAAATGTACCTCAGACGCAGATGATGTCTTACTACCAATACCATACAAACTAATCAAATATGTTAAAATGTTAAACTGGTTGGGTTATGACCAAGGTTTTGTACCAAATAGGACTGACCTGAGATTCAAGGTCTGGATTACAAAAGATTTTCACCAGATTGTAAAAGAAAATCACATGAAAAGCTTTGATATGTTGAAAGAATCCTTTGGCTTGGAGATAACTATTTATTTATTTATTTATTTTAACCAAGGAAATAAGTAATGATCATAATAACCTTCTGACTGAAATTGCTAATTGCAGCGGCTCTACTCCGAGCTCCTCCCGTGTGACTAAGCTCCTCACCCTATCTCTAAGGGAGCGCCCAGCCACCCTGCGAAGGAAACTCATTTCGACCGCTTGTATCCACAATCTTGTCCCTTCGGTCACTTCCCAAAGTTCATGACCATAGGTGAAGGTAGGAACGTAGATTGACCGTAAAATCAAGAGCTTTGTCTTTCGACTCAGCTCCTTCTTTACCACACAGTCCGATGCATCGACCGCATCACTGCGGACGCTGCACCGATCCGCCTGTCAATCTCGCGCTCCATCCTTCCCTCACTCGTGAACAAGACGCCGAGATACTTGAACTCCTCCACTTGGGGCAAGGACTCCCAACCCACCTGGAGAGGGCAAGCCACCTTTTTCCGGTTGAGAACCATGGCCTTAGATTTGGAAGTGCTGATTCTCATCCCAGCTGCTTCACACTCTGCTGCAAACCGTCCCAGAACATGTTGCAGGTCCAGGTTTGATGGAGCCATCAGGACAACATCATCTGCAAACAGCAGAGATGAGATCCTTGTGTTCCCCAAACCTGGACCACTCTCCGACCCCTGACTGCGCCTAGAAATTCTGTCCATAAAAACAATGAACAGAACCGGTGACAAAGGGCAGCCCTGGCGGAGTCCAACGCGCACTGGGAACAGGTCTAACTTACTGCCGGCAATGCGAACACAGTTCTTGCTCCGGTCATACAGGGACCGGACAGCCCTGAGCAAAGGGCCCCAGACCCTGTACTCCCGCAGCACCCCCCAAAGGGCACCCCGTTGGACACGGTCGAAAGCCTTCTCCTGATCCACAAAGCACATGTGGACTGGTTGGGCAAACTCCCATGAACCCTTGAGCACCCGATGGAGAGTATAGAGCTGGTCCAGTGTTCCACGACCAGGACGAAAACCACTCTGCGCCTCCTGAATCCGAGGTTCGACTATCGGTCGGATTCTCCTCTTCAGTACCCTGGAATAGACCTTACCAGGGAGGCTGAGGAGTGTGATCCCTCTATAGTTGGAACACACCCTCCGGTCCCCACCCTTCCGTTCCTTCTTGAACAGAGGGACCACCACCCCGGTCTGCCAGTCGAGAGACTGTCCCCAACCGCCACGCGATGGTGCAGAGACGTGTCAACCAAGACAGTCCTGCAACATCCAGAGACTTTAAGTATCTCATCCACCCCCGGAGCTCTGCCACCGAGGAGTTTGCCAACAACCTCAGTGAATTCGGCTTGGTGATAGATGAGTCAGCCTCCGAGTCCTCAGTCTCTACTTCCTCTTCGGAAGACGTGACAGTGGGATTTAGGAGTCCTCAAAGTACTCCTTCCACCGTCCGACGACATCCCCAGTCGAGGTCAGCAAGTCTCGGTGGAACACTGCTTCCCCCTCCTGAGGCGCCGGACGGTTTGCCAGAATTACTTTGGGTCCGACTGATAGTCCTCCTCCATGGCCTCCCCGAACTCCTCCCAGCCCCGGGTTTTTGCCTCTGTGACAGCACGAGCTGCGGCCGCCTGGCCCGCCGATACCCGTCAACGGCCTCAGGAGTCCCATAAGCCAAAGAGGCCTGATAGGCCTCCTTCTTCCACCTGACGGAATCCCTTACTTCCGGTGTCCACCACCGGGTTCGGGGGTTGCCGCCGCGACAGGCACCTAAACCTTGCGACCACAGCTCCGAGCAGCCGCATTGACAATGGAGGTCGAGAACATGGTCCACTCGGACTCAATGTCCCCAGCCTCCCCGGGATTTGGGAGAAGCTCTCCCGCAAGACGTTCCCAACAGACCCTCACTATACGCTTGGGCCTGCCAAGTCTGTCCAGCTTCTCTGTCGCCAGCGGATCCAACTCACCACCAGGTGGTGATCGGTTGACGCTCTGCCCCTCTCTTTACCCGAGTGTCCAAGACACACGGCCGGAGGTCAGATGACACGACAACAAAGTCGATCATTGATCTCCGGCCTAGGGGTCCTGTGCACGTGCACTGTGGACTTGTGCTTGAACATGGTGTTCGTTATGGACAGTCCGTGACTAGCACAGAAGTCCAATAACTGAACACCGCTCGGGTTTAGATCGGGGAGGCCGTTCTTCCCAATTACCCCAGGTGATTCCAGGTGTCACTGTCGTTGACGACGTGGGCGTTGAAGTCCCCCAGTAGAACAACGCAGTCCCCGGTCGGTGTACTGTCCAGTACCCCTCCCAGGGACTCCAAGAAGGCCTGGTACTCAGCACCGTTGTTCGGCCCGTCAAGCACCCACCCCGGGCCTGGCTCCAGAGTGGGGTAACGCCAATCCGGGCGACGTAACTGGCCTTGGTGTTTTTCTCATCATATGGGGCTTGTGAACCGATCTTTGTCTGACTCGTCACCCAGGACCTGTTTGCCTTAGGAGACCCTACCAGGGGCTTGAAGCCCCGGACAACATAGCTCCTGAGATCATTCGGGCGCTCAAACCCCTCCACCACGTTAAGGTGTCGGTTCAAGGAGGGGATTATTTATTATTATTAATATTAATAATGTATTAATGTATAAATGTATTTTATTTTATTTATTAAAAAAAAAATCAAAATAAGAAATAATAATCAATCTTGTTCTCTGGTCATTTTCTTTGTTTTGAGTTTGTTTATATTTCAAAACATGTAAAACATTTTAAGAATACAAATGTGCACATAGATGTGTTATGTGCATTTGTGGTGGAAAGATGTTTTCTCTCAACTGGATTCAACAAAAATTAGATTTCTCAGATTGTTCCGCTGTTATGACACGTCGACCAATCAGATTCAAATATTCATCATGACCATAGCTTTCTTCTGATTTGGATTGGTAAAGCATGCACTACTCCCTTTTTCATAAGCATGTTTATTTTTGTCTGCTCCTGGTCTAACGTTTAACCGTACAAACACTCCTTTCAGAGTCCTCTGCTGCTGCTCTGTCCTGGGCCTCTGCCGGGGTGTACTGAGTAAACAAATACATGAGCAACCTCAGCCTCTCTGCGAATGCTGTAACGGATTTAAGCAACAAGGGCCATAAGAATTGCATCAAGTTTATTTTCTTTGCCATGTTGTTATTCAAGCTGTTCCATGAGGCTGGAGATGATGTTGGTGTTCTAACCCTTTTTGGCTGCCAGGGTTTGGCAGTGATTTGCCCTGCTGGAGGTCAAGTAGAGAAAAGTTTTGACATGGGATTCTAAATTCATATTTTTCCAACCATTTTTCCAACTCTCTGTGTCTTGTTTGTGTTAATTGTGTTGGTTTGTATATTTGGAAAAAACCGGAATTTTTTAAATTAAAATCTAGTATTGAAAAAAATATCTGGACAACTACTCTACTTTATACAGTATTATACTGTATATTGCTATTTAGGACAGTTATTGCAGTGGCGATATCATAGATGTTCCTGCGGGCCAGTATTAACTAGGGTATAAGCACATGACCATACTGTGTACTGTAAAAGCAGCAGACTAAATGATGAGGAAATTGTATCCAGTTCCAATCACAATTAGACGTTGTTGGAAACAACTCCCTGTGACTATCTTAGACAGGTATTGTCTGCCATGGCTCAACATGAGATAAGCAGGCCAAGACTAAACCAGGTCTGAAGTAGGGACTATTTCAGGGCCCAACCAAATCCTGAATTAGTGTTGATAAAGAAGATCAGGTGCTGCTTGGTGGCGGAGGGGATAGCACTTGTGCGGTCCATTTGAACAACAAATTGCATCGTGAGTTCAAATCCGGCTATTGACAGTTTTCTGCAATGTCTTTCCTCAGTCTTATCCCCAATTCCTGCTGTGCTGTCCTGTCTAATTAAGCCTACGTGCGAAAAATCCATTAAAAGAAATAGGTCTGGGGAATAGGTCTGAATTTGCTTGAGTACCACAAGAAGAAGCCCAAGTGCCAGCAGTAACACTATTCAAGAACCTTTGACTTTGTGAAGACCTTTGAAACCTGTTCTTCCAGAGTTTTTGAGTCATAAATGACTTCCAGATGACATGGACCACTCCTGAACCAATAGGAGATTACACCGACCCCCAGCTTTTAACTTTGATCTGATATTCATCTTATTTCTACTGTCCCACTTTGATCTCTGCTTCTGGTTGTAGGTGTTCCAGGCTTCGCTGAAGCTGCTGCTCCTCCTGCTCAGTGAGGTCATTCCTGGTGCAGGTCTGGGACGAGCAGAGTTCAGCCTCTGTCTGGAACAGACCTGGCCCCATCTGCTGCCCCGCACTGGGGACGCATGCAGCCGTCTGCGCCTCGCTGCCGTTGCTTTTGTACAGGTAGGTTCTAGCTATGCCCACATTCACTAAAGTCCTGTTTCCACCGGTTCAAATTTGGAGTGGATTGGTACGGTCCACTATCTTAATTGAACCGTACTGGTCCCTTTAATCACACTGAGAAGCACAAGCTTCCAAAAACAGTCAACTTGCTTTTGACTCCCGGAATGCTTTTGAGCCAGATGATTGGATAAGAGAGAACCCAGGCTTCCAGACGGCCAAAGCAGACAATAATCATTTCTCACCAACTCTGATATGATCTTGTGATAAACTGCCATATGATGCTAACTTATATGTCGAGCCTGCATGCTTAGCAAAACAATGCTAGCACACGCTAGCATCAGCTGTTTCCTGTTTATCGACACAGCACTCGCATCAAGATTGGTGTCTGATTTGTTTGTATGTTGTAGGAAATGTCAGTGCTGAAAGATGTGCGAGCGCTGCAGTGGATCCCCTGCGAGCTAGTGAGGCCCATCAGATCCACGCTGCCCGCTCGTCTTGCCCAAAGCCGGGCCGAGCTGCTTGAGAAGCTGCTGGCTGCTTTGGGCACGAACGGCTCCGGCTTCACCCTGAACAATGTCATGACGGTGAGAGCTGCATCACCACTGCATTTCAGGTGCTCTGATATTGCTGCCAAACTAAAATCATTCTGAAAGAAACATCATCTGAAACGTACAGTATTTTGTAGGTGTGACTATCAGAGAGCATCTTTATTCAGTGTGATTTAAAAAGTAATAATTTGTTCAACACCATCATTTGTAAGGGATAGTTTCAACTGTCCATTTTCTACTTGTGCTTAACCTGTCCTTTATGCATGGCATGTTGCAGCAGCCCTCTGGTATGCCTTTATCAAATTTGGCTCTACATATGATCGGTTTGCAGCCGAGTGTGAAGTAGCCGGGATGAGAATCAGCACCTCCAAATCTGAGGCCATGGTTCTCAACTGGAAAAAGGCGGCTTGCCCTCTCCGGGTGGGTGGGGAGTCCTTGTATCTCGGGGTCTTGTTCACGAGTGAGGGATTGGTGCAGCGTCTGCAGTGATGCGGTCGCTGCATCGGACTGTTGTGGTGAAGAAGGCTCTTGATTTACCGGTCAATCTACGTTCCTGCCCTCACCTATGGTCATGAGCTTTGGGTAATGACCGAAAGGACAAGATCGCTGATACAAGCGGTCGAACAGAGTTCCCTCCGCAGGGTGGCTGGGCGCTCCCTTAGAGATAGGGTGAGGAGCTCAGTCACACGGGACGAGCTCGGAGTAGAGCCGCTGCTCCTCCATGTCGAAAGGAGCTCATCTGTTCCGGATGCCTCCTGGGCGCCTCCCTAGGGAGGTGTTTCAGGCATGTCCCACCGGGGAAGTCTGGAGGGACTGTCTCTCGGCTGGCCTGGGAACGCCTCAGGATCCTCCCGGAGGAGTTGGAGGAAGTGTCTGGGGATAAGGAAATTTGGGAGTCCCTGCTTAGACTGCTGCCCCCGCGACCCGGCCCCAGATAAAGCAGAAGAAGATGGAGATGGATGGCTCTACATATGAGATTCAATATATCAGTCATGAAAAAAATGTATTGCTAATATAAAATATTTTGAATCCATTGACACTTGCTATAGTATGTAGATTAGAGCTGTGTTCAAAATACCGATACCGAGATAAGTATTGTGATACTACATAAATTATAAATTGTGGAGTTCTACATTTAACCCCTTACCATGACGGCCTATTTTTCCTAGACCTCAATTCAAACTGAAGCTGTTCGGAACCCTTTGGAGTACAAACAAATACGTGACCCTTTGTGAAGCTGAGACTGTGGTTTTGGCCTCTGATGCCTGATTTACTCTAATTATAAGTGGTCACAAGCTCTGCATAGAGGAAAATCACATTTAAAATCCTAGATTTTCTTTGGTAAATATAAAGAGGAGTAAAACTAGTGTCAGGAGGATGGTCTGATTGACACCAGTTTGGGAATATGTTGGTTCTTGACAATTCCTCTTTAAACGCTAAAGCTGATTTCACAAAATTTGATTTAGAGACTTGGAATTACGTAAAAATATGTTTTGGTTGAATTTTAGGCTTTTTTGTGTGTGACCCATAATGGTTGGTTTGACTGGAACTAATGGGTTACAGCTTTATCTTTATGTGTAACAGCACAGCAGCTTGAGCGTGTCCTTTTATCAGATGGTGGACAAAAAGGAATAAAAAGAGGAAAATGAGTGTGTCCACCTCATGGTAAGCGGTTGATGATTAAGGCTGAAAAGTTACTTATTCAGAGATTGATTGTATTTTAATATTGAGGGCATTATGTACATAAAATTCCAACACTTTTCCAATAATCTACACAATCTAAACATCATATAATAAACTACTAGGCAATAGGCTGCGTTCACATGACACCACAACATTCTAGAATCCCTATCATTTCAAATTGAGATGGAGGTCAGGTTCAATAGAATTCAATATGAACAATTCATTTTTGTAAAACCAAAAATCACAACAGCAGCTTTTCAGGGCTGAACAAAAATGTTGATTTGACCATCAGCAAGTTAGAAAATCAAACAATGGTCAATAATAAAGAAGCAGATAAACCAATGTTCACAGGAATTAATCAAATGGAGACCTGTCCCAGAGCATCCCCTGTCCTTTAACCCTCCTTCTGTGAGGAAAAACTACAAAAACCCAGTGGAAAACCTGGAGGAGAACCCCGGTGAAGGAGAAATCCTACACCCACAGACGGACAGGCTGCTGATGGTCCAGGACTGAGGCGTCCATTTGCAGATAGACTGTGGAGCCAGAAACACTCAGGAGGACAGAGGCTCGTCTAGCACAGCAGAGGTCATCCAGGCAGGTGAGGAGCAGGAGAAGTAGAATTCAACTGTAATTCTGGGCCTATACACATAAAACAAAAACTGCCACAACGTTCAACATCAAAAGTGAATGAAAGTAATGCCATTATTCAACCCCAAAGTCATGATTGTTGTCAGTTGAAAGGACTTCTGTGGAGACAATTCCAAACAGATCATAATAAGGTTCAACATTTGTGGATTTCTATTTTAGATATTATGACATCATCAAATTCTGGGACGTGAACGCAGCCTTTACCAGTCCCAAATGCTCAGCTCTGTAGGATTTCACACACACAAAACACGAAAGCAGAATGCTGACAGCTCTATCATCAGCACTGCCTCGCCCTAAATGTTTAAAGAACATGCCTCTGTTTAAACGTCTGCCTTGTGTCTGATGTGTCCCTCGTCAGATGACGAGTTTGACTTGGTTCTTTCCCACACTGCTGGCCCCTCCTCCTGTACTTGTGAGTGGGGGGGTCATTATGAGGTGCTCTGGGTGGTGGTGTGCGTGTGGCTGCATGCAAGGCTCTGCTTTTGCCCCTCCTCCTGTGGACTGAGCCCTCCTCGCGCTTATCTCTCACTCCAAGCATTCACATGAGAAGCAGACGTCAAAGTGGACCTGGAGGACACTTCAGAGCTGTTACTGCCCTGGAGGTAGTATCACAGTTCAGCATGGAAATACAGCAGGGTAACAGTGTGGTGTGCAAAAGTGGCTGAGGAACTCAAAACAGCCCATAAATCTTACCACAAAAGAGCAGAAATATAACTTTATGTCATCGTACAGTAGCCGTCTGTGTTTAATAGATTTAATTATATATATTCTGGTGGTTTTGCTTGTCTCCAGAACAAAAATTGTGATATTACTTTTTGTATCTCCCACCTCTAAATGGGCTGTAAGATTAGCAGACTGCAAGAAGATCTGAATAGTGTCAATTTCCCAGTTTGAATAGCTGCTTCTTTATTATTTTATTTCCCAGATAAATATATTGTCACTATTTTTACAAAAGTGCAAAGTAAATTTGTTTAACTTTACTGTAACTTGACATAAAATTGTGGGCCTTGCTTTGGACGTTAAATCTTAATATTAGTGTTTACAAATATTGTACCGGTATATTGTGATGATTATCGATACATTCCATCTTTACCATGTTTGATGCCTGCCTCAAATGGCATACTACACTGAGCCCGATCTCGTCTGTTTGTGGAGGCTAAGCAGGGTTGAACCTGGTTAGTATTGGATGGGGACCACTGCGTCAATGCATAGGGTCTTCTCCTTGAGCAAGACACTTCATCCACTTGATTGGATGGACACAGCTCAGCAGATGCAGCCTTAAATCAGTGGTCATAGGTTTATCATTGTTTAATTGAATTGATCATGAAGTTATGTTTGAAAGTATCACGAATACACATCTCTGTGTCGATACTTATATTGGCAAAAAGTCACAAAAACGATACTTTGAGTACAGCCCTAATATGGCGTAAAAACATGTTTATTCATTGGATACACAACTATGTTTGGGGCCGTAGTGCAATGTGGCATACATCCTCTAGTTTCTTAGACCCCAATCAAATCTATTAGAGTGTGAATGACAACAAATAAAAAGATTTTACTTGTTTTTCATGACAATAATGTCAGATGTTCTTTTCTAACAGAACTGTAGTGTAACACAAGTGTTACTTACCATGGTGACCCCCGTAGCTCAGATAAAGTATGGTCGATCCATCAAACTCTGTCGGCAATGGTAAAATGCTCTGTTAGCTCAACTCTTGTTCAAACATTCTCTCTTGTGCTGCTGTGTCGCCGTGGAAATCCCAGAGGAGGTTCCTGGAAGTGAAGATAGCTGTGGTAGTGGTGGGTCAAGGCGAGGCATCTGGCTTCTTTTTTACTCACTGTACATACTAGGCCCATTGAGATTGTCCTCACTCTACTCAGGGATTATGTGACCGGCCATCTATTTACCTAACGTCTTATAGTGTTTAGGAACTTTTCCCATCGTTGTACTGTTAGCACAAGTAAATCATGTAAATAATACAATACTGAGCTTGTCTGGACTCTGGCCTATACTACTGCAGACTGGAGATGTCATGATGCCATTCTTTGTGTGTTATTATTGTCAGATATATATATATAATTTTCACATTCACAATGTCGCCATGGAAAATACAAAAACAAAACTTTTCTATTCATATTGGGGCCCCTGACTTAAAGCTGCATTTTGTAACGGCATCTGTGGAGAGGCGAGCCCACTCGCAGTAAGAATGTATGTTAAAGCTTTAAGAACATTTATAATTGAAAAAAAGCGCATTTCTTCATGTAAGTTTAATGATGCTTCACACTTGTAATCTGCTTTACTGTCTCTTTTAAAGCTCTACACTGCAGTCATTATACTTTCATCCCACATTCAGTGGTGATAAGATACTATTGTAATCACAGCTGCCCTGGGGCAGACTGACAGAAGCGACACTCACTCACACACCAGTTTCATTCTAGGCAATGTGGGTGAATTGTATTGCCTAATGACACAACTACAGAACTTGATCCGAGTGGCAATCGAACCTCTGACCTTCCTGTTAGTGGA
The DNA here is from genome assembly GCA_015082035.1 of Chaenogobius annularis. Lineage (NCBI taxonomy): Eukaryota > Metazoa > Chordata > Actinopteri > Gobiiformes > Gobiidae > Chaenogobius > Chaenogobius annularis. The sequence continues at coordinate 275,696 of BJKM01000505.1, read as the reverse complement.
CAAGAGCATTGAAGTACTATGTGGCCATATTAACTTGACAAAGCCTGTTCTCGTCTGATCTTGAAAGCTAAGTAGGGATGGGTCTGATTAGTACTTAGATGGGAGACTGAGGCCAGGTGCCATTGGGGGGCGGTAATGCACACTGTAGTTGTGTCCTTGGGCCACCAAAAAACATAAAAGAAGATAAGATAACCTTTATTTGTCCCACAATGGGGAAATTCTAGTGTTGCAACACAGATTAGGAACAGAAACACAGATTAGGTAGAAAAGTATAACAATAAAAACAGATAATTTAGAAATAACGTAAACTTAAAACTTCACACTTATTTTCAGCTGTTATATGGATATTAAACTAATAACAAACTGTCACCCCTAATAATTAATGCCATATTGGTTAATATTTCTGGCAAAGCAATGACATCTCCATGGCGATGAGCCGAAACATGTAGTTACAGATAATGCTTAGGCTGGGCTCACAAGGATTGAATGAATCTTTTCATTCAAATTGTTAAGACATTTAAGAATGTGCATGCAGTGGTTAAGGGCGTTGCACTTGTGTGGTTGCTTCCACCAAGGCGGTGGACTTCGATTCTAGCTCTCTGGCCATTCACCAAATGTCTCTCCCTTCTCTCTCCCCATTTTATGCGACTGTCCTGTTGAATAAAGCCTTTATATTTAAGTACCATAATATCATGTTCTGTGCTGAGAACTAAATGTCCCTGTTTCTCACTGGGGTCTAAGACGAACTGCAAATCTCGCAGTCAACATCTACAAACAACAAAATGTCTGGTAGGTATGTTTACACACTGATTCTCTTGTGCTGTGTGTCAGTTCTGCACAGGGGCCCTGGCTCACAGTTGTTCTGCGGTGAGGGAGGCAGCTGTGCGGATCATCCTCTCCATGTACCAGCAGCACAGGGCCGCACTGCTCCGGTACCTGCCCCCCAACGACCACGCTGCTCGCAAGAACTTCATCTACAAGAAGATCTTTGACAGCTTTGCCAAGATGGACGGGACACTGGCGGACACACATGTATGCACCGTTTTGTCATGTTCAGTGATTTGTTTGTACCATTTTTATGATATAGACCAGTCGTTTTCAAACTTTTCACACCAATTAAACCACATCTTACACAGTACTAAAGCAGGACTAACCCTGGACTAAACCTCATCTACTGATGCATTCAGTGCTGTAGAAACATGTCCTGGAATGCTATTGCATTACATTCTGTGATCATTCTGTGATCGTCACCGTACCCTAAAAGAGCTACATTTTCAAGTGATACTGATGCAATAGATTGGCAGCCTCGCTTTTGTCACTTATTACGTTTACACACACAGAGAACTCAGAGAGCGCTCTTTTCCCGGTCTACAGCATGTCAAAGAGCCAATTAGGTGAGCTGAGCAGGAACTGCGAGACGCTCAAGGACGTCTTTAACATTAACACCAAAACTTTGCAACTTTTATTGCTAATAAAAATGGGAGGAAGGGGGAGGAAGGGGGAGGCAGCGTGGTTTATCATCTCTGCTGATCTTAAACCAGTCCATGTCCAAATGCATGTCTAATATTTCTCGCACTGTCGTAGTTCCCGAATTCAAATTGGACCAGGCCAGTTTTCCGGGTTTCCTGAAGTGCATGTAAACATAGTGAGTGAAGCCCAGGGCAGCTGTGGCTACAGAAGAAGCAGAAGTGTGGCGTGAATAAATAATGACAACAGTACAGCGCTTTGAAAGGCTTGTCAAACTTGTGTAAGGTTTTATTATAAATATATTTAAAAAAAAATTCCCTTCTCACCCTCCGCGGGTGGTCTCGTCCCCTTTTTTCTAAGCTCGGGTCCTCTATCAGAAGCCTGGGATATTGAGGGTTCTGCGCAGTATCTTTACTGTTCCTGCACTGCACTTTTATGAACTGAGATGTCTGAGATGAACTGAGGGATCTGTTGTAGCCCCTCCTTCAGTGTTGTAGCCACTCCTCCAGTTTGGGGGTCACTGCCCCAAGTGCTCCGATGACCACGGGTACCACTTTTGCCTTCACCTTTCACGCCTTCTCCAGCTCTTCTCTGAGCCCTTGGTATTTCTCCAGTTTCTCGCGTTCCTTTTTCCTGATGTTGCCATCACGTGGTATCGCCACGTCAACCACAACGGCTTTCCTCTGCCGTTTATCCACCACCACAATGTCTGGTTGGTTTGCCATTACCATTCTGTCCATCTGTATCTGGAAGTCCCACAGGATCTTTGCTCGGTCATTCTCTACCACCTTTGGGGGTGTTTCCCACTTGGACCTTGGGGTTTCCAGTCCATACTCCGCACAGATGTGCAGTACACTATGCCAGCCACTTGGTTATGGCGCTCCATGTATGCTTTCCCTGCCAGCATCTTGCACCCTGCAGTTATGTGCTAGATTGTCTCTTGTTGCCGCTTTCCTTGTTACCTCTTCAAGGTTACCATTTGCCTGTGGTATTCCAAGGTACTTGTAACTTTCCTCAATGTCTGCTATTGTTCCTTTTGGGAGTGAGACCCCTTCTGTATGGACAACCTTCCCTCTCTTTGTCACCATCCGACTGCACTTCTCAAACCCGAATGACATCCTGGTAGATCCTGGTCATGTGGATCAGAGAGTCGATGTCTCGCTCGCTCTTAGCGTACAGTTTGATGTCATCCATGTAGAGCAGGTGACAGATCGTGGCCCCATTCCTGAGTCGGTATCCAGAGTCTCCTTGGTATATGCCACATTTGATGGACACTTGTGCAAGTGGTTTACCATCTCAAGGGTGGTTTTCCCCAGCCGCATCAAGTTTGCTATGAAGGCTCTTAGAGTCCTATTGACATGGACTCTTAAGTGTGTGGCATTGAGTCATATGCTTTCTTGTAATCAATCCAGGTAGTACACTGATTGGTGTGTCGGGTTCTGCAGTCTTGAGCGTTATCGCATCTCGCCCATTTCCGCCTTGTTCCAGTAGCCCATTTGTCATCAAGGTCTCTAGCAGACCTCTTCGCACAGGACAGCACAAGACCGCACCAAGCTTCAATCATGCACCAAACAATAATAATACTACACGGCGATAGCATGGACTTGTGACAACAGCAACACAAGTGGGCACACACTGGCTTTGGAATGCCAAATTTGCAGGGATTTTTAAAAGTAACGAGCCCATTTTAATAATGTAAGAAGTATTGTAGAAAAATATTCAGTTGTAGTCATCTGGACAAACCAACATTCACACAGTGGTGTGCAGTCAGGGCAATGAAGGCAATAAAATGACTGTGTGTCACAACTATATTTGAATTGTTCCAAAATATATCCAAATAAGCCTGTTTTCCCCTCACTTCTACAAAACTACAGGCCGCTGGGCAATACTGCGCTGGAAGCATGATTCTTATTTTACCACAGCCGTGTTCAGAGGCCTGTTCATCGCCGCTCTCTAACATGAGTTTTTAGAACCAGAGCAGACAGCAGATTCTTTTAGAGCTCTGCACATGTGCTTTGAGGACCACACAGCCTTATACCCATGGATCTAAGCTCAAACCACGCTGAATAAATCTGTGTGGGAATCAAGGATGTTTGCAAGTTTTGCCCTAACTGAGCATGTGCAGAGGAGAAGCAACAGCAGCGCCAAGTTTCAACAAACGGACTTAAAAACTATCTTTTATCTGTTGTTGCTAATGGTTAGACGTTAGTTATAAACACAGGCAGTCATTTAAGAACACAGAGAATAGGGTGCAAATTTGTGTAACGAATTGGCTCAGCAGGATTGGCCTTTACCCTTTATGCGGGAGGCCGGGGGTCATGCCCCTCTTTGCATATTGTTTTTTTTCTTTTTTTCTTTTGTGTTATCCACTAAATATTGAGCACCCCAAATCTTCCTGCCCATCCATAAAAGTCACCGCACGCTACTGCATACGAAACCATTAGATAATCTGGGTCCATTTCCAGGTTTCACTTTGTCCACATATTTTTGTGTACAGGACACAGTCTGTAACACAGAGGCCTGTCTATAACCTCCTCTTTCTCAAGCTTCTGTAAACAGTCTTGTAGCCCCCTCTCTTTTCAACCTTCGATGTGGTAGTGTTCTATAAGAAGTAGAAAGTACACATACTTATGTTCAAAAAGTAAGGAGTGGAAGTAAAATGTCAAGTAATGTGTGTGTGTGTGTCTGTGTGTGTGTGTGTGTGTGTGCGCGGGGGCGTGTGCATGTGTGTGTGTGTGTGTGTGTGTGTGTGTGCAGGAGACAGGAGGGCCCCAGGCGCAGGTCCAGTCTCAACAAGAGCAGCTGGCCACCCTCAAGGAAATCACTGTAAGCCTGTGCACCATCCAACTGCTCTAACATCATCGTAGACGAGGCATCCACCAGTGTGATCACCAGGCAATAGACACGCTGATGTCTCCTGTGTTTTCAGGACAGGGGTAAAAGCACCAAAGCACAAAGACAACCAATCAAAGAGGAGAATGTGGCCTGGAGAACGACTCGAGCCAGTACGTACATCACCCACACAAACAATCACTCTTGTTAGACTGGACATATCATATCACATATCGTTTACTGCAGCCATGCCCCTAATTTCCCTTCATAAAATGCTTCACTTCCCACTGTTGCCATAGAGGCAAGATTCTCTTTCTCTGCCAGTTGATCAAACTAGATCACTTGGCTAGCTCATGTTAACCGTGGTTGCGTCAAATCCAACGTTCCTTCTCGTACAAATGAACGATGAAGCCAATCCTCAATTTAAAGTATATCAAATATCTATTTCATGATATTTAGGTCATTTATATGCTCTCCTTGCCAGAAACATGTAAAAGAGGATGTTTAGTGTGACTAGATTCTTATAAAAGCACAACAGCAGAAATTTCAACTTAGTTAGTTAGCCAGATGACAGTTTTACACTAAAATAAAACTCCAAAAGCTTCACACACTTAACAGTCAATTTTAACGAGGCTTTGACCTAAATATGCTTAATGGGTTGGTATCAGGCCAAACCTTCTGGATTATTCAGAGCTTGTGATCCATGCAATCTAATGCCAGCAGCAAAAGGAAAAAACACAGGGATTGACTCCTGATTCCGTCAAATCTTCCCGGACTAACCAAGTTGTTAAGTGATTTAGAGCATGAGCATCGGACGCCACATGTACTAAATTCTACTGTGTGTCTTTGGTAGAGGGGACAAAGCGTTTATATTCCCACAGTAATGCAAAAGCCTAAAGTACAAAGAACTAAGAGCATCTTTCTTTATAATCACAGGTGTCCTAAGATCAGAGAAAGAAACGGCACAAGTTGTCGACACACCAGAGTCCGTTGGCAACTATTTAGACAAGTAAGTGACAGAAAAATATATAGGTAAGGAACGTGTTTCTTTAGGATTTCTGTGATTTAAAGGTGCTATACCAGATTTGTACTGTTTTACGTGAAAAATAGAAGTAGTTCATGTGAAACACGCAGTTTGAGTTATTGCTCAAATGCATTCACCACGATGAGTAGGGTTTGCCTTTTTCACAAGTTCAGAGTGAGGTTTAGCGTAAAACGGACAAACTAGCATGCTACCATATATATATATATATATATATATATATATATATATATATATATATATATATATATTATATACACACACACATATACTGCATTCCATAAACAAACTAAGGATTTCAAGGAAGGAAGTAGCTTAAAATACTGGCAGAAAAGACTGCAGAAAGTTATATAAACAATAACACGATAATAATAATTATTTTATTATATTCTTATAACCTGTGCCCCTTTGTGTAGTCTGTGTATTTTCTGTGGGCGTAAGGAGAGGCCTTCACTGAGGTGGATTGGACCGACACTACTGGAAGCACTGCCCCATGCTGCGCCTCTGTGACCACTGCAAACAGGTGCACACTGACCTCTGTGTGACACTGCAAACAGTTGCACACTGACCTCGTGTGACCACTGCAAAACAGGTGCACACTACCTCTCTGTGACCACTGCAAACAGGTGCACACTGACCTCTGTGTGACCACTGCAAACAGGTGCACACTGACCTCTGTGTGACCACTGCAAACAGGTGCACACTACTCTCTGTGCCACTGCAAACAGGTGCACACTGACCTCTCTGTGACCACTGCAAACAGGTGCACACTGACCTCTCTGTGGACCACTGCAAACAGGTGCACACTGACCTCTGTTTGACCATTGCAAACAGGTGCACACTGACCTCTGTGTGACCACTGCAAACAGGTGCACACTGACCTCTGTGTGACACTGCAAACAGGTGCACACTGACCTCTCTGTGACCACTGCAAACAGGTGCACACTGACCTCTGTTGACCACTGCAAACAGGTGCACACTGACCTCTCTGTGACCACTGCAAACAGGTGCACACTGACCTCTCTGTGACCACTGCAAACAGGTGCACACTGACCTCTGTTTGACCACTGCAAACAGGTGCACACTGACCTCTGTGTGACCACTGCAAACAGTGCACACTGACCTCTGTGTGACCACTGCAAACAGGTGCACACTGACCTCTGTGTGACCACTGCAAACAGTGCACACTGACTCTGTGTGACCACGCAAACAAGGTGCACACTGACCTCTGTGTGACCACTGCAAACAGGTGCACACTGACCTCTGTGTGACCACTGCAAACAGTGCACACTGACCTCTGTTGTGACCACTGCAAACAGGTGCACACTGACCTCTCTTGACCACTGCAAACAGGTGCACACTGACCTCTCTGTGACCACTGCAAACAGGTGCACACTGACCTCTCTGTGACACTGCAAACAGGTGCACACTGACCTTCTCTTGTGACCACTGCAAACAGGTGCACACTGACCTCTGTGTGACCACTGCAAACAGGTGCACACTGACCTCTGTGTGACCACTGCAAACAGGTGCACACTGACCTCTCTGTGACCACTGCAAACAGGGCACACTACCTCTCTGTGACCACTGCAAAAGTGCACACTGACCTCTGTTTGACCACTGCAAACAGTGCACACTGACCTCTGTGTGACACTGCAAACAGGTGCACACTGACCTCTGTGTGACCACTGCAACAGGTGCACACTGACCTCTGTGTGACACTGCAAACAGGTACACACTGACCTCTCTGGACCACTGCAACAGCGTCAGTCACATCTGTTTAACTGACCATGCCTGTGAACAACACATCTCTGAGGAAAGGCCAACAACTTTTACATCTATTTTGTCTTATTAGAGAAAATAACACAATAAGATCAATTGAATGTGCTTTTTTTTTACTGTCTTAAAAACATGAAAAACAGAACTGGATTTTAAACTCTTGGCAGCAGTCCACATCTATTGCAACACTTACCAGACGAAGTTCTAGCATGCCAATTATTCACGGGATGAGTTTATAAATGCTTTTCATTAGCATGCTGTTAGCAGCACCCTAAGAGCTGCTTTTATAGTAAATCTGTGCTGGGCTGTTGTGGAAATTCTCTTCTTACGATTATCACAAATAAAGTAAAACAATAGAACAGAGTTGTCTTTTCTCAAAAGTTAATTGTTTAATTCAGTGTACAGTCTGAATTAATCTCTCCCTCGCACAAGCATTTTAGTCCCGATCAAGCGGCGTCACATTCTTTTGTAGTTTTACAATCGCGCAGATGGTCACATGACCTACAACAATCGGAAAATTACTCAGAGACACAGAAGCAAATGTTGGGTGCAAGAGAAACAAAGGCAGTTGCTAAATTTGCATTAAGTCAGTTCACACTTCTTAAGACTTGGTGTGGGGCACTGGATCTCTCCGGTTTTCTCTCCGAATGGAGAGATTAATAATTTGTATTTATTTGTTATTAATTATTATTCCCGACCATTCTTGTGTTATAACGATGCCTATTTTATTTTTTTTTATTTTTATTTTATTTTTTATTTTATTTTTATTTTTTTTTATTTTTATTTTTATTTTATTTTTATTTTTATTTTTATTTTTATTTTTATTTTTATTACCGTATAGTCATTTTAAATTGTCCCTTAAATACATGCCCATTTGTTTGACTGAATATATGTTGTTTTATTATTGCTCAGTGTTGTGGGGTGTTGTGTTGCACCTTCATGCTGAGACAAGTTCCTATGTCTGTGAAGTTTGTTCATTGACAATGGCAATAAACCCCTTTCTGATTCTGATTCTGATTCTGACATCTACAGCTAAAAGGGTTGTTCTGTGGTGTGCAGGTGGTGGAGATCTGCAGTGTGACTGAGCACCTGCTGGGGGAGTGTGAGAGTCAGGGCAGCTTCAGCCAGTGTCCCCAGTGCACCGAGGCTGTGCCCAGTGAGGAGCTGGGGCCACACATGGAGGGGCCCACCTGCAACCGTGAGTGTACCAGGCTTGTTCTGCCTTTACTTTGCTCAGGGACAATAATGTGTTGGTTAAAGGAGGTGCTTAGCGTTGAACTATGACGTATAGATCCCAGATTACTAATAGGCGGACTTCAGTCAGGATCTGGACCCAAGCGCAATCCCGCCCAGACCTGAACCTCTGACAAGAAAATTTGGAGTGAACAGCATAAGCCCCTCATTTACAAAGAACGAGCAGTGCAGCCCCCCCGTGTGTTAGAGATGAGCAGCTTTTAAGACATTGTTTCAAAGAAAAGGGAGTTTGTGTCTTTTCTGCTGTCCAATCAAAAAGTAGAATATGGCCTGCAATTTTAGTTGCCAGATCCTTCCGCTAAAGCCAATCCGTTAAACTGAACGCTTACTAGTACTGTCCAGTTAGAATCTCAAATTAGCACGAATATCAATTACCCGAATGTATTCCTTTGACTTTAAGTAACTGTTTTCTGAAAACCTCCAAAGGAGTAGCTGTGCCAGAATGTGCCAGCAGATAGTGTTGTCACAAAACTAAGCATTCAAACAAGAAAAAAGCTCAATGCTTTCTACAAATTTTAATAGTAAAGTGATAAGGAAAAGGATAGATAGATAACAGTTTGTATTTTTTTGTTCTACTTGTTTTCTATTAGTTTTGTTGGGTGGGTGTTGTGGTGATGTGTTGAGGAAAACCTGTTGATGATGGGGTGAGGTGTGCTTGACCATATGTTTGCATGAATTATTGACCACTCGGCTGCATCACTGACCTTGTGGGTGTGTGTGTGTGTGTGTGTGTGTGTGTGTATGTATAGTAGCTCAGTGCTCTTCCTTGTACATGAACTGTTGTGTTGCTTTGTTTCAGCCCCCAGCCCTGGGAAAGCCTCCAACCACTGCCCCCTGTGCCACGCCAACTTCAAGCCTGGAGACGAGGTGAGGCGTTTTGCACTGTGTGGACATAAGGAGAGAGAATTCACTTTTACCACCCATACCCGGCTCACTCCCAGGATTCGCCACATGCTTCTGGTTTCCATAGAGATGTAGTTGCCACATTTATTTATTGAATGTTACCAGGTAGGCTAAAAACATCCATTGAACCTGTGAAATCGCCCAGATTGAGTTTTTGAACACAGAGAGAGGAACAAATGAGTTTTAAAGTCCTCTGTAATTGGTGCAGAAAACTGAAATGGGAGCAGCTAAATGATGTGTGCGGCTGGAGCTTATGTTTAGTAATGAACTGAGGTATGAGGGGGTGTTACCAGCTCAAGATTTGTAAATGAAAATGAACCGGTGAGTTTGAGGGGTGGAGAGAGAGCGTAAAGGCTGCAGGGGAGTGGTGATGGTAATAACATCCAGTTTATGCAGCGTGTGTATGTTTTTGATGCTGATCTATAAACCGAGTTACAGAGTTAATGAACGAGTTTTTTTTATGATATAAAAAACATATTTTTGATTTTACTTTAGTAAGCAGACTATTGATATGCATGTTATAATTTAGTGAAGAATCAAGTCAAGATTGGTTGACCATCTTAATTTCTGAACCATGTATTTTGTAGAATATTCCAGGCAAAGTATCTAATGGCGACAAAAGTTAGATAGTGCACCTTTAAATGGAACAAACAAAATAAACAAATTGATTAAAATAAAAAAACTTAGAGGTACCATCTAAACTTTTCTCTTGTGACAGTTATGAATTGATACAGCCATAACAAATGATTTTTTTTTGTGCCTTGTGAAACTATAGTACTGTTAAGTGACGATTTGAACCTGCTCCAAGGTTTGGTAAAACACTCTTTTCAATTTTAAACCTACTCTTTACAGATTATTTTCAGACAGAAGTTACCAAATTATTATTAGCATTAGCCCAGTCCTGAAAATGAAATACTAACGCAAACAATTTCATTTGAAAAATAGTTCCGCGAACCGCCTTGACTTTGAAATGGCAAATGGAATCACTCAAATATTTACATAGTTTTCCATAAAGATTTGTCAACAATTTTGGAATGGGGCCACGATCTGTCACCTGCTCTACATGGATGACATCAAACTGTACGCTAAGAGCGAGCGAGACATCGACTCTCTGATCCACATGACCAGGATCTACTCCATATGAACGGTTCTTCATCGGCCTCGAAGAATTGGTTCTCCTCCTGAGTGGGTCTTGCTCCACCGTGTATCTGCAAATTGAGGCGTGTCCGCCTGTCCGTCCGAGGGAGTCGGATCTCTCCTTCACTGTGGAACTCCTACAGGTTTCTACTTTTTCCTAAAGAGGTTTGGTAGTTTTTCCTGGCCGAGAAGGAGGGTCTAACGACAGGGGAGCTTGGGACATCTGTCTAAGGACACAGGACGCTGGACTTTTCCAAGTCCTTATGAACACTGTTTATTTTGTTTCACTGTAGCCCCTCGAGGCAACTATTGTTGTGATTTTGGGCGTTACAAAAATACATTGAATTGAATTGAATTGAACCAGGATCTCATTCGGGTTTGCAGAAGTGCAGTCGGATGGTGACAAAGAAGAGGAAGGTTGTCACCACAGAAGGGGTCTCACTCCAGACGGAACAATGCAGACATTGGGAAAGTTACAAGTACCTAGGAATACCACAGGCAAATGGCAACCTCGAAGAGGAAGCAGCGGCAACAGCCAAATACCTAAAATGAGTCAGACAAGTCTAGAAGCCAGCTCAATGGCAAGAACAAGTCCAGGGCAATAATCAGCTGTGCCCTGCCAGTGATCAGATGCCTGCAGGAATAATAAGGTGGCCAAAGGAAGAGATACAGACCACAGATGTTAAGACGCGAAAGCTACTCACATGCATGGAGCGCTACACCCAAAGTCCAGCCCCCTGAGACTGTATACTAGCCGTAAGGAAGGAGGTTGTGGACTAGTGAGCGTGAGAGCCACTATCCAGGATGAACATCCAAGATCCACAAGTACATCAAGGACAAGGCCCAAACAGATGACGTGCCCAGGCAATGGGGAACAGAGGATGAGGTGCTGGAGGAGGGACCATCATGGGAGGACACGCCCCTACATGAGATGTACCACCGGAACATAACTGAATGCTAGAGCGGGCCGGTCTGAAGGACAGCACAGAGGCCCTCATCATGGCTGCACAGGAACAGGCCCTGAGCACCAGAGCAATAGAGGCAGATTTACCACACCAGACAAGAGTGGTAAGGATATGACCGAGCCAAGATCCTGTGGGACTTCCAGATACAGACTGACAGAATGGTAATGGCAAACCAACCACACATTGTGGTGGTGGATAAACAGCAGAGGAAAGCCGTTGTGGTTGACGTGGCGACACCAAGTGATGGCAACATCAGGAAAAAGGAACACGAGAAACTGGAGAAATATCAACGGCTCAGAGAAGAGCTGGAGAAGGCGTGGAAGGTGAAGGCGAAAGTGGTTCCCGTGGTCATCAAAGCACTCGGCGCAGTGACCCCCAAACTGGAGGAGTGGCTACAACACTGAAGGAGGGGCAACAACAGATCCCTGGAAAAACATCAGACATCTCAGTTCATAAAAGTGCAGTGCAGGAACAGCAAAGATACTGCGCAGAACCCTCAAGAACCCGAGCTTAGAAAAAAGGGATGAGACCACCCGCGGAGGGTGAGAAGGGATTTTTTTTTATTTATTTTTTTATATATATATAAGCATGCAACCTCTGTCCTCAATTTGACCGTGCAACAAGTCGGTCACATCATTTCAGACCCATGAATAAAAACATTAAAACCCTCCTCAGCATCTAAAAGCTAGGTTTTTCTTCCAGCTGATCAAATTATGTCTATAAAAAGCAGTAAATAAAATAATGCCACAAATGCCATTTTTCTTTCCGTAATATGTCCGAGGTTGTGGTGTCCGTCGCTCCCCAGCCCTGCTCCCTCTGCCAAAAACACTTGACTCTAATGTCAGGGCCGGACTCAAACAGGTCTCAAACAGCTGTGGAGCTCAGGACTTCAAAAGAACCGTCTCCATTCGGACAGTTTTGTGTATGTGAAGGAACACGTTCATGAATCGTGAGTGACAGTGAGGAAACGTCAGTGTTGTGGATGCAGTAGTGGTCTTTTGTCACTGTGATGAGTTTACTTTTTATAACTTTCAGAGACCAGTGCAGAGCTTTGGCATGCTAACAGTGCACTTCCTGATTCTTGGACGATTATAAACGCTCTATAATTAGATGCAGACAGAGCACAGTGGTCTTATTTTGACCATAAGAGCTGCTTTTACAACATATCTGTTCTGGGCAACTTATTTAATCTACATTCCTCATTCCTTGTGTGTGAAATGTTGAGCTCTGGAATAAGGGAAATGCTCAGGTGTTCAAAAGTATCATAAGATTCATTAATGACGTGCTGCCCTGTGGTCGAGTGGTTATGGCACAGCGCACGTATGCCAGGCTCCAAGTGTCGTAACTTCAATTCCTGACTCCGACAATGTACTGCATGTCCTCCCTTCTCTCTCATCCTCCATTTCACTCTGTACTTTTCCTGCCGGGCAACAAAAACAAAAAAAATAAACAAAAAGATTCATTAATGACAATATGACCTATATAGTATAACCCAGATGCTTATTCAGGAAGGAAACCACACCAAAATAGTACAAACACCAAGTCTACAGCAGAACCTGACTCTCAGAACATGTGTTGGAGCTGTGGCTGCCGAATGGAGGTGTCTGTGCTGGACTGGTTCAACTCTGGAGCAGATTTGTACAGTTCTGAAAGTGTCTCCACTCCTGGAACACTTTACCCCGAGATATTGAATAAGAGAGAACACAGACTTAGTGAAAACAAGACGGCAAAACGCAGATAGAAACAGAAAATAATATTTTTCTTCAAAAAGCTGACTTAATCTTGTGATCAAAAACCGTGTATTTCCGAGTGAATGATAACTTTATTTTTTTGAACTGACAGGCAAGCTAAAAAGATTTCCTTTTTATCAGCACAGGAGCACTTGTGTCAAGATACAAAACCTATTTCCAGTGCATAAGGCAGCTAACATTATCCAAAGCTAATGCTTTTATATAAAAGGTTAAGAGTTGGTGTAGTGGCGGCAGTGAGTGAAATAAATACCAAAAAAGCTGAGGATAACTATGAAGTAGTTTCCTGTTTACCCAGTCTCACAACCACACAAACGTGGAATTACTAAACGTCTTTTTTGTCAAATTGCTGAGGTCAGCCTTTTGACAAAAAGCATAATTCAAGTAGGACTTGGACTTTATTTATTAAAACATGAGTTCTGATTGGGCGAGGTCAGTTGTTCACGTAGCAGAGCTCTGCCTTTGGACCCAGAGCCAGGCCCTGAATGTGGAAACACAGAATGCGGTAAAAGAAGTGTTCCAAAGTGATTTTGTGGAATTATAAGAACAAAAGTAAAGTACATTGACTTTAAATAATGTGCAGGCCTAAAAAGATCATGAGTTTACCCAGTGTGCTGGGGGTCGCGGGTTGATTAAAGGACCTATTTCCCCAATACTTAGCACCAATATTTTTGTCTGCACTGCCTCAGTGTCTGGGAAAATGTTTGCTTTGTTTCAACAAGGGACACACATTTAGAGGTTGAAGTTAGAACATAAATAGTTACAATATAAATGTGTCTGCACTCTACAAATGACAAATATATATATTTTTTTGCATTTGCATTTTCATTCAAATGAATGGGATAGAATCTTTACACAAGTAGCCTACCAGTCCGCATGCGCAGCTGTTCTAAACGCATAACTATATAAAAATAAAAATAAAATGTTACTATTTTTGATTGTATCTGCACATATATTTAATTCATTTTCCTTATATTAGAGGAGTTTCCATACATTTAATACAAAACCCATTGGTATCAGTATCGGACTGATAACGCAATACTTGACAGTAATATTACTTTGTATCTGATTGAAACAAAAATAACAGGTATCGTCCATCACGAATGATCAGGAGCAGGAACATAAACACATCATGACATCAGCAGGTGGACCACTGCGTTGTCAGCTATGGAGGGGAAGGCAGGCTAAAACGCAGGGGGACTTAAAAGGTAACTTACATAACATCATACAAGCTGACATTTTAGCCGGGTATGTGAGAGGACAAGCTTTTCCCTTTCTGCTTTGAAATAAGATGTTTGTGTCTCGTCTTGAAATCCTTACATTATAGGTGAACTCCTAAGTACTTTTATAGCATGTTCCAGGCCAGCTGAAGTGCCAGTTGAAGAGACAAAGTAGTTCTCCATCAGGATAGTGTTACCTGTGCCTGTTGTGGTGCTTAATAAAGCATGAGTTTGTCTTTCAGAAGTCTTGTCTGACCAGCAGCTGTTACACACTGCACCGGCCACTCCTCCTCCTCCTCCTCCTCCAGACCTCTAGAACTTACCGTTGGCCTTAAGGACTACCGGTGATTGATACCTTTCGAGTGATGTCAATATTCATTGGGTGTGAGGCTAACCGGAGGCACTGCTCTGTCTGAAGTTCTGTTACTCATGTTAGATTTTCATCTGAGCTTTGTCTCAACACAATCATCTGACCATAAAGAGCTGATCTAGTTGGAATTACAACAGGTGCTGTTAACCAAGTCCTTTTGTTTTTAATAACATTAAAGTCACAAGCTAACGCCTGAACGGGACCATGAACGCTCAGATTGAAAATGTGTTCATATCCATTTCTTTTGTTTTTTTAGTTTTCAGTCCTAAAAACGTATTAGGCTTTGTGAGTTAATGTGTGCATTGTGTGGTCACTGGACTTGTCCTCCATAGACATACATGCAGCTCCCCCCAGTGTGACGTCACCACAGCATTTCAGTTAAGCAGCTTTAAATGTGCTATATCTGACCATAAAAACCCACCTGGAGCTGTGTTTTGTTTCATTCATACGGGTTTGAGTAATGCCACATTTTAAGTTTGTCTCCTTAAGAGCTGAAAATGCTGTTTTACCGGCTGATGTCATGAGGTGTCGTTTCAGTGGTCAAACGGCTTGCCCATGAAGCATTGTTTGTAACCTTATTTAATCTACATTCCCCATTCCTTGTGTGTGGAATGTTGAGCTCTGGAATAAGGGTTGAAATGCTCAGGTGTTCAAAAGTATCATAAGATTCATTAATGACAATATGACCTATATAGTATAACCCAGATGCTTATTCAGGAAGGAAACCACACCAAAATAGTACAAACACCAAGTCTACAGCAGAACCTGACTCTCAGAACGAACAGTCTGGAGCTAGTGTGGCTCCGAATGGAGGTGTCTGTGCTGGACTGGTTCACTCTGGGCAGATTTGTACAGTCTGGAAAGTGTCCTCCACTCCTGGAACACTTTACCCCGAGATGATTGAATAAGAAGAAACACAGACTTAGGTAGAAACAAGACGGCAAAACGCAGATAAGAAACAGAAAATAATATTTTTCTTCAAAAGCTGACTTAATCTTGTGATAAACCGGTGTATTTTCCAGTGATGATAACTTTATTTTTTGAACTGACAGGCAAAGCTAAAAAGTTTCCTTTTTATCAGCAGCAGGCACTTGTGTCAAGATACAAAACCTATTTCCAGTGCATAAGGCAGCTAACATTATCCAAAGCTAATGCTTTATATAAAAAGAGGTTAAAACGTGGTGTATGGCGCAGTGAAGTGAAATAAATACCAAAAAAGCTGAGGATAAACTAGAAGTTAGTTCTGTTACCCCAGCTTTACCCAGTCTCACAACCACACAAACGTGGAATTACTAAACGTCTTTTTTGTCAAATTGCTGAGGTCAGCCTTTTGACAAAAAGCATAATTCAAGTAGGACTTGGACTTTATTTATTAATTAAATAATAAATAATTTATTTATTAATTAATTACAACATGAGTTCTGATTGGGCGAGGTCAGTTGTTCACGTAGCAGAGCTCTGCCTTTGGACCCAGAGCCAGGCCCTGAATGTGGAAACACAGAATGCGGTAAAAGAAGCGTTCCAAAATGCTCTAAAGCGAACCGGTTTGGGGGTCAGGGCCAATCGAAACGTGGCTTACGTGCCTGTCCCGGGTTTAGTATGTGCTCTCAGTGCGGCACAAGGCTGCAGTGTTCTGTGAGACTTGAGACTGAGCTCTTTGTGCGTCTGCAGGCCTGGAAGGCACACCTCATGGGCCGCGAGGGCTGTAAACACAACCCCAGAAGAACCGCGCTGTACCAAAGGACGCAGCCCCTACAAGGTACTGCTTTCACTACTGCATTCACTACGGCATTCACTACGGCATGTGTCCTCCCTCCTGCACACCTCCGCCTACTGCACACAATTGTAAAAGTGTTATTTTATTTTTTTTCCTTACTAAATACAGCACAGTCATAGTGCTCTAAAGGACGCATTGTGCAATTTTCTGTTGAGCGTTTAACCATTGTTCCCTCATCAAAAAAACAGCTGGAGTTGTCGTTAGCTTCATTCACGCTAGTTTCATTCATCCTGTTTACAAGCTTGTCTTCTACGCTCTGTCTTTGAGCCTCACAATAACACTCAGCACACTGTTTCAAATTTCAAATTTGTGTCAGATTTGTGAGGTCAAAGGTAGAGATCCGAGGTCTCCTGTGTTGTTTTTAAGACCATAAATCATCACAAGCTTGTTCTGAGCATTTCTGACCCAAATTTCATTCATTACAACTGTGTGCCAACATTAGCATGTTGGGGCGAGCTAGATTTGGTTTATTTCCCCATGGTAATTCACTCTGCTGCCAGTAGATGGAGTGCTAACATCAAATCCTGACTGATAGAAAGTCGTGTGGTTTTCAATAAAATTCATTTAATTTAAGTTCTAAAACACGAGCCAAAGCAAGTGTCATGAGGGCCTATTTTTCCCAAACTGCCTGACTAAAATGAGCCCCATTCAAACAGAAGCAGTTCCTGAACACTTTGGAATACAAGCAATTGGCTGGACTGTGTGTTGCTGACCCTCTGTAGTTTCTGCCTTTGATGTATGATTTACTCTATTTATAGAATATATAGAAACCAGCTCTGCACAGAGAAATATCACATTTTCAATGAATGAGTAAAGCTGGTGTTGGGGGTGGTCGGATTGACACTAGTTTTGACAATTCCTCTTTAAAAGCTGAAGTTAAAAATCCAGGTAGAATCCATATTAAAAATTCTATACGTGTTTTTTTTAAGATACGTTTTTTATTTGTGGATTAGAGTACCAACTGACCCTGATTCATCCCACAATGGTTGATTTGACTGGAAATAAGTGGGCTTTTCGTTTCATGTTTAACATATTTAGCAGCTTGAGTTCCCCTTATCAGATGGTGGACAAAACGGAATAAATAAAGAAAAAGTATTATATATATATGTAAATAAAAAGTACAAATAATGCAGAACATGTGTGTTTTAAGTATGTCTGTTGAATGACTTTGCACTTAACTATTCAAAGTAAACGTAAAGTCTGCTCCTCAGAGCCCTGGTTACATCAGGTCATGCGTGTCCTCCACACTGCTGCGCTCTTACACACACCAGTGCGGTGTGACTCTGACCTCCCTCCGCACAGGGCTATGATCTGATCTCTGTCCTGTACAGGCCGAGCAGTGGACAGCAGCAGGATGAAGCAGGGCTGGACTGTGGGGCCCCGAGGACGGCCCCTGGGCAGAGGCAGCAGGATCCCAGCTCTGGCCCCGACTCACAAGAACGCACCCAGCAAACGCTGACCTACCCCTTTAAAAGTGACATGTGTCATTCTGCTAGTAATACAAAGTTCCTTTTAAAACGTAATCACTTCAACTTCAATATCACTTTGGACTTTAATGCTCCGATATTCTACTTTGTTGCTCCTACTACTTGAGCAGAGCAGTTTAAATAAGGCTAAAGTCAGTAAGTTTTAGATTTAACTCAGGTATCAGCACCGCTCAAATGTAGGAAGCAAACAAAACACGACCCTGATGTGTTTTTGTGGAGGAGTAACCAATGAGGTATAATGAAAACTAGACGGATCCTAAATTCTGTTGCATCTGACCATCTGTGAATATAAGAGCAGCAGAATTCAAGAGAAACGACTGTAAAAACAACAAATTCATTGAATAAAGTGTTTAATGGGACATAAAGCCTAAATATAACGCTGGTACAATGCATCAAATGGCCACATTTCTGTTCTAATTGTGCATGGTCCCCTTTTCAAAGAAATAAATAAATATAATTAAAAAGTAAACATACAATGGTTTATGTACGTGTAATATTTGTGGTCCTGATACAGAACTCTACCTGTCTCTGTTGGGACTAATGCATTTTCACCCTAAAATCACTGCACTGGTCCATATTTGATCATTTTAGAATCAGACAATGTACACCATTGATAAGTGCCTTTAGGCTACTACTTTTTTCCACATTATCATAGAACATGGACAAATACAAATGCAACAACCCAAAAATTATGACATTATTAAAAAGTATTTTAGAGAAAATTATGATTAAAAGTCCAGCTGTTTGTATGAGTTCATGGTTAGACTTTTACAGTCAGTGTGGACATTCCATAGGTTACCATGGCAACAATTCCTCTAGTTTTTAACATCATTTTTTGGGAGTACTTCTAAAACAAGTTCAAGCAAGAACAATGTCACTTTTGCAGAACATGGTCCTTTAGGTGTCATGAAAACCTTACAGGAACATAGAGCATGAAGATCAGTAAAAGCTCTACTGAAGAGCGTTGGGTTGGAATACGTTTGAAGAACAGTGCGGGCCACAGTGCGGGCCACAGTGCGGGCCACAGTGCGGGCCACAGTGCGGGGAGCGGCGATGTGTGTTTATAATTATATTAATATCAGTCATGATAACCTGAAGCCCTGAATGTATCATGTACTCTACAGTGTACATGTACTCTACAGTGTACATGTACTCTACAGTGTAAGCTGTGCACAATGTGGTGATTATTTTGTAAAGATATTGAAAGTAAAGGATAAAATAAATGGATTGAACGAAAGGTTTCTGGTTTCATGGCTGATGCAGGTTAGGTGGAAACCAGAGGAGCATGTGGAGATAAACTCGGCTGAGGTTTTTGGGCCAATATGTTGGACCGATTTATATCATTTTCCCCAAGTAATCTGTTTTGGAATTACAACAAATGTATCCAACTCCTGCTTTCACTGCAAACCCATCCGAGCAGTGCAGGCAAATGGCACTTTGTCACAAACACAGCTGGAGTTGTCGAGCTTAATTTGCTCTTGTTTGATGAATCTTCTTCACAGGCTCGTTTCCTCTGCTCCTTCTCTGAGCCTCACAAAAACACTTTGTTTCCAATTTCACAGATTTTGTGATATTAAAGGTAGAGATCTGGGGTCTGTGCTGTTTTTAAGTCCATAAATCATCGCAGGCTCATTCTGGGCATTTCTGCCTCAAATCACATTCATTTAAACTGTGTTTATATTAGCATGTCGCGGTAAGGTAGCTTTTGTTTATTTCCCCATGGTAATTCCCACTGCTGCCAGGTCATGCTACCACCAATCCTGATGAGGGAACGCCTGACTGATACATTATTTTAAGTTCTAAAACTTGGAAACTTTCACTGACCATGAACTGACCATTCAAAATGTTGCATGTGACGAAGAGTGGCCACTCTTTAATCAGACTTGAAACATCAAAAGGTCTGTATCACACCAATGTGTTTGCTAACTAGCTTGCGCGGTAGCAGAATGTTTAGAAATTTGCGATAAAAAAGTACTACTTGAGGAAAAGTGTGTTTGAGCCTAAAGCTGCAGTAAACAGAAGCAGTGACTCATCTCCACCCAAATACCTGATGGTCATGGAGATTAGATCATGATTTTTTTTTCCTTTTGTTTTTTATTGCTCAGCCTTGTACTTTTACCAGGGGGAAACGATATGTTTACCCAAGGCCCAGGCTCTCACAAATTCTGTATAGTGCATTTTTCACATGTGCACAGAATGTTGGCTTTTGATCCGCGCACACAAAAGACCCACATCATTCACTGATGCTTATGGAACATGTGAAACGCCTCCTTTATTGTGTATTTGTGAGGATTTTTTCTGTGAATGTATCAGTGAGTTGTTGGTTAATAAAAAACTTCTGAAAACCGGTTGAATCTATAGTGTTGTTTACTCAGAACACATACAGTCATTTGAACAGACACAGTTGGTGCCAGATGCATTTCCTCTGCAGTTCTTTTGGTTGTGGTCTCGTTCTTTAAGGTCACGTGTGAATGCATCTTATGGTTTTATTGTAACAATTCACACAAAATATTGTTCTTATTTCCCGTTGTGTCGTAGGCTACATGGAGGGACTAGTTTGACAAAACTCCGGCATCGACAGGTCCAAATAAAAGGCACAGGCACTTGATGAATGGCACTGAGTCAGGTCCAGTCTGTCCAGTCCCGCACGGAGGGTCATAGCATCGATAAAGCATCTTCTCAGTTTGGTTTGAGTTAACATCTCCGTCCTCACTCCGCGCTGTGAGCCGCTCCGCGTGCGCTGGACTCTTCTCAAAGATGAGCCCAGACTGAAAAGGAGCTCTGTAGAGTTGGAACATGTGACCGCGGGCGCGCATCGGCACGGTTCTGTACAGTTCTGCGCGGTTACGCACGGTTCTGTACAGTTCTGCGCGGTTACGCACGGTTCTGTACAGTTCTGCGCGGTTACGGTTACGCACGGTTACGCACGGTCCGTGTCCATTTGGAGCTCCTTCAAATCCGAATCCGTGACCTCTGTCCTGGTCCCAGAGCAGAGCAGAGTGTCCCTGCGCTCCGGTCAGCGCTGTGGGTCACGCTCCGTGTCCTCATAGGCGGTGGAGCGCGCGCACACCAGGCTGTCTCCGTGCGTCACGTTCCACATTACGGAGCAGCTCGTGCGCGCTCAGTTTGTGCACCACAATGAGCTGTTTGTAGAAGCACGGCTCACGGTTCATGGGACTGAGCCTCCGCCGCGTGACCCCAAATGTCCTGAAGCTCGCGTGCGGCTCCGGAGCCGCGCCCAGCCTCTGCAAGCACATCCCCAGAAACACATCGTCTATGGGGTAGAGAGGTACGGCCTCCGAGGCGCGGAACAGACCGCGCGCCAGCGCCCCGGACATAAGGAAGCCCCCTCCGCCCGCGTACGGGGGGTACGGCCCGTCGTACAGCTCTTTGGGGATGTAGTACTTGCTCTGACGGTTCCGGATCGGACCCGCTTTGGAGATGATGTCACCCCCACGAACAACTGCTCATCGCGCCGTTCCTCGGCCCTGAAGCGGATCAGCTGCAGCAGGTTGCGCGTGTTCACGTACACGTCATCGTCCCCTTTGAAAATGAAGCGCGTGCGCGGGCAGTAGATGTTGAACCATTTGAGGAAGTTGACCTCTTTGAGCGTCAGGTTGAAGAAGGTGTCCATGAAGTCCCACTGCAGGATGTCCCCGTACAGCTGGTCTTCGTACTCCAACAGGCGCTGCAGGTTCCGTGCGTCCTTCCCGGTGGACGCGGTGCCGAGCAAGAACACGGTGCGGATGCTGCCGGACTCTGTCTCTTGCTCGCGGCCCCAGGTCTGACGCACGGCCTCACGCCGGTCGTGCTGCTCGATCACGGACTTGACCACGATGAGCAGGTGCACGTGGCCGCGCGCGCACTTCTCCGGATGGTTGATGCGCAGCGGGAAGTAACGGCAGTGTTTGCGCAGTACGAACTGGTGGAACCGGGAGTCCAGGCGGCGGAACCAGTCTTGCGCGCGCACGGACGTGTTTTCACTGCAGTTCAGAACCTGCGCGTCCCAAGACGCGGCGGTGGTGTTCGGTGAGTGCTGCGTGCTCTGGTCCGCGGGTGCGTCTGTGGTCACACTGTGTTGTTTGAAGGAGAAGCACGGGTCGGAACCGCACCAAGCTCGTGGTGCCGTTCTCAGCCCCAGCACGTCCTTCTCCGCGAGCCGGTGCAGCATGAGGAAGGACGCACAGACCAGGGACAGGCTCAGCACCGGCTTCAGCACAGCCACAAGGACCCGCTTCCTCCGGATCCAGTGATTCATGTCTTTGCGCCCCTCGCGCATCAGCCGGACTCCTGGAGCCGCGTCACGGCCCCAGGTGTGACCGGCGCGCACGGTGCAGAACTGTGAGTGAGTGAGTGAGTGGGACGGTCCTGTAGAGCCAAGCTGGACCTGCCCACACCTCGCGCAGTCACGTGACACGACCCGGGGACACTGGACTTTAGCGGGACAGTGCGCGCGCGGAGCACAAGTCTGTCAAAGTTCTGAAGCTCAGACTGAAAGGAGACGAGGCCGGTCCAAACTGAGCGCAGTGTCCGTGGTGGGACTTGTTCTCACTGTTTCTGCTCTTAAAGTCTTTCCACAGTGATGCGCTGCAGACCTATAACCTCTGACCTACGGGTCCAGTCAGCGAGTCTCTGGTGACACCCAGCGGAGCGGCCAAGTCAACGCAGGCGCATATGTGCAAGTCTGTCTCACCCCCTGCCGCGGTGAGACAGGAGGAGACCTAAACACGACAGGGCATTGTTTTTGATCATCTGTATCTTCTTTTAAAATTGTTGGCCCAACAATATTGTCTTTATCCTGACAGTGTTCATTCATGTTTTTTCAGTTTTGATTTTATGGCATGTGCTTTATTGTAGGCGACAACCTGTACTTTATGTGTATTAGAGCTCCTACATGTCTCCACTGTGAGGTATAATGTACAAACTGACATGATTTCATGAAAAATCGTGCATTCTTATTGTGAGTGGGCTCGCCTCTCCACAGATCTATTTTTATTTTATAGTAATTTTTAAATAGTTTCTTAATGCATGCCCTTTTTGATTGAA
Organism: Chaenogobius annularis; assembly: GCA_015082035.1. Classification (NCBI taxonomy): domain Eukaryota; kingdom Metazoa; phylum Chordata; class Actinopteri; order Gobiiformes; family Gobiidae; genus Chaenogobius; species Chaenogobius annularis. Next base: position 252,669 of record BJKM01000505.1, on the reverse strand, counting down.
TATATGTTATTTTTTTATTGCTCAGTGTTCTATGTTGATTCTGATTCTGATCTGACCTGACCTGTAACATGGCCTGATAGCGCCACCTGCTGTTTTCAGGAAGATGGATGTAATTCCAAACAAAGCCATAACCTATGATAACCTCTCTGAGATATAGTCCCCATGTTCTGACTGATGGACAAAACTAACAGCAGAACTTTTTTTTTTCTCTAATGTCCAAGTTGTGGAGAAGTAAAAGCAGTGTTAGGTTATAAAAATGCTCTGATCTCACGGAGCACTATTCAATCCATCATCTGGAAATGGAAGGAGTCTGGCACAACTACAAACCTACCAAGAGATGGCCATCCACCAAAACTTATATCTGAACAAGGATAGCACTGACCAGAGATGCAGCCAAGAGGCTCATGGGAACTCTGGAGGAGGTGCAGAGATCCACAGCTCAGGTGGAGGAATCTGTCCTCAGGACAACTATTTGTCATGCGCTACACAAATCTGGACTTTATTGTTCAAAAACAGCCATGAGAAGTCCTGTTTGCGATTGTCCTGTTGCTCAGAAATATTGAAAAGAGATCAATAAAGTCCTACAAACTTATCATCTCACTCGATTTCAGAATGTATTTGGGCCTTAGGCCTCCGGCCATGGGAACATCAAATGAATAACTTTGGAATATACTCCTGGCAGCAGGGAGCCAGGGGGCCATCACAAAAAAATGTATGACACAAACTGAGCCGACAATCAAGGACAGGACCGACATTATCACGGACATACGTAAAATGGGGAAATAAATCACATTTGGACATACTTTGGACTAAATGGGACGTTTTCTTTGGACCTGGGGCGCCTTGGATTCATGTAATGAGGAGGTTTTTCTTGGCTTCTTTTTTTGCTTGATATGTTCTCTCTGGTCCTTTTCCTGTGGGGTTTTTTGGTTATGTGTTTTAAAATGTTGAATAGAAAAAAAAGAAAGAAATTAAGTCCCATTTGCAGTTTGCCAGAAGCCATGTGGGACACAGCAAACATGTGGGGGACACACAACCATGTGGGGGACACAGCAAACATGTGGGGGACACAGAAAACATGTGGGGGACACGCAAACATGTGGGGGACACAGCAAACATGTGGGGGACATACAAACATGTGGGGGACACACAAACGCAAACATGTGGAGAGGAAGAGGACACAAGAAACATGTGAGGGCAACAGCACATGTAGGGAGGGAACACAGAGACATAGGTGGGGGACACACACCAGATCGCGGAGGGACACCGCAAACTGGGAGGACACAGAAACATGTGGGGGACACGCAAATGTGGGGTGGCCACGCAAACAAGTGTGCGGGGACATAACACATACGTGGGGGACACACAAAACATGTTGGGGACATACAAACATGTGGGGGCACACAAACATGTGGGGGCACACAACATGTGGGACATACAAACATGTGGGACGGACACAACATGTGAGGGGGACATACAAACATGTGGGGGACATACAAACATGTGGGGACACAAACATGTGGGGACTACAAACATGTGGGGACATACAACATGTGGGGGCACAAACATGTGGGAATACAAACATGTGGGGGACAAAAACATGGCACCGATACAAAGCCATCGTGGGGGACATACAAGGGGACGACAACGGGGGGAACTAAAACATTGAAAGGACTAACAGGACTTAAACACTGTGGGAGGGGCATACAAACATGTGGGGGACACACAAAACATGTGGGACACAAACAGGGGGCACAAAACATGTGGGGGGCACACAAACATGTGGGGGCACACAAAACATGTGGGGGGCACACAAAATGTGGGGAGCACACAATCATGTGGAAGAAGGGTTCTGGTCTGATCAGACCATGAACTTCACTTTTAGGCCTGAAAGTAAAACGTGTTGTAAAACTAAGCGGACACATGACTGTGTGTCAACACACCATCATCCACTGTATCACACATGTGGTGAAGACAGTGCATCGTGCTGTGGAGCTGCTATTTTCTTCAGCAGTGAGGACAGGGAACCTACAGCTCAGAGCGTTGCCCTCAAAACAAATTTACCCTCATTTTTCCCATTTAATTATAATATATTTAGTAGATTGGTTGTCCAGTGGTTACTAATGCATTTATATTCTTTCGATATTATTCCCCTTGACAGTTCTGAGTTATATGCCTTCATAAAGATTTCAGTCAAAAGGTTATAATAATCGTTGGACGCTTTGTTTTATTTCTTGATTATAATAACTTTGATCATAAGTCAGTCACTGAAATCAGATCTACTGTAAATACTGTCTTTATAACAAAAAAATAAGCAACAATTTAGAATTTAGACATCAGTTACAGGGTAAAAATATCTTAATTAGTTAATTAACTAATTTGTTAGTTAATTTGCTTTTTTCTCTTATCAAGGATGGGGAAAAAAACCTAGTCTTCAAATTGTATTTGAGCTTCACAAAAAAAATATAGTAAAGTATCTGTAGGTAAAATGAGAAAACTATTGTGGGCTCAACATTTATGTCAAGTAAAACCTACAAATCAGGATTTTCATTCATTAAGTCCTAGTTGTAAGTGCCTATTGTAATCTCCTATGAAACAAATGCAGTACTATCCAATCGTACACGTGTTTAAAGCAGGGTCTGAAAACACTCACATGTATCTGTAAGTACTTTTACTTTGACAAGACCAGTTCAGATATTTTGATATATTCTGAGGTGAATCCCAGTTTCTCCATTAAAATCACATGATATTCAAGAAGTATACTTTTTGGAATTTAGAATGTATTTTGTATACAAACCTTTAAAGTGCAGATGACATGTTCTCATGGATAGCACCGGCTGCAGTAAATGTTAATCATAGTCTTTAAAATTACATGAGCCAAGTTGCAGTTTGTGAATAATTTATTAAATGCTGAAAAATCATGGGAAGTAGAGCTGAGTTTTCAATTACAGGACATGACAATTTACACACAACTGACACCATTTTCTGACAGTTTAAATAATCATTTAACAAAATGAAAGATGTCATCAGCTATTATTTAGACCCATAACCACTGCCCCGCAAAACTCAAGCATTTTTCTTGTGGATTTGAGCAGAGGAGTGCTCTCACCACAAGAGCTCTTAAAGCAGTCAGCCTCTGTAGCAAACATCTCAGTACAGAGGGGGGCTGTGGAGAGGGGTTTTAAGAAAATAAACCCCAATAAGCATCAGGGCCTTACATAATATTAGGCTGACGGCTAAACAGTTTCTGTAAAGTAAGCATCATCTGTCCTATTTTGAGAAATAAGGTTACAAATCCATCATGTAAAATAGACAGCTGTGATGAGAAGGTTCATGAGACTTGTTCTCAACAGACTCTTCCCGTCTTCTCCTCTGATAGTGGAACAATCAAGAAAGGCCAAGCGGTTCTCCTTAACATCTTCTCTTGTAAACCTGATGAATGTGCGGGTCACTGCATTGATGTGCTCTGAGAAGGCTTCCAGCTCTTGTTCTCTAATTAATTGTCACAAAAGTGTCATCCACGTAACGGTACCAAAGACTTGGAGCAATGCCTGAAAAGGAGGTCAGTGCCTTCTTCTCAAAATGCTCCATGTACAAGTTGGCCACTATGGGAGAGACGGGCGAGCCCATGGCACAGCCGGTCTGTAAAAATGTCCCCGGAATTGAAAGTATGTGGTGTTAAGACAGATGTCTAGTAGTTTGCATATGTGTTCAGGTGTCAGTTTTGGTCCTTTCCTGTAAGGTGGTGTCTTCCTGCAGTCTCGTCCTAACCGCTGCTACTGCCTCAGAGGTCAATGGGGATGCAGGTGAAGAGGGACACAACATCCCATAAGAAACCATCAGGTCATCTGAGTCCAATTGGAGATGTTTTCACTTTGTCCACAAAAGTGTGTGTGTTTTCCACATGATGTTCCGAGTTCCCCACCAATGGTGCCAAGATGGTTGTTAAATGCTTACAGGTCTACCCCACATTGTATGTGATGGAATCTGTGCTGCACACAATGGGTCTGAGTGGAACATTCTCTTTGTAATTTTGGGAAGTCCATAAATGCATGGAATGGCTTCCCCAGGATACAGTCTGTAATACAGAAGCCTGTCTATCACCTCCTCATTTTTCAAGCTTTAAGTCAAGGGTAAACAGTCTATCACCTTCTTCTTGTAGCCACTGGTCGGGTCTCTTTTCAAGAATCAGTTCGATATTAAACGTACTAAAATGTAAAACAGGCTGAAACAGTCCTAAACGAGGAGGCTGTCTAAAAGGACTTCCAAACCGAGTGAAGGGCTTCGATATAATGGCTCTCTCAGCTGTATTAAGAATCACAGTGCAGTGCTCCCCTTGTCTGCTAGAAAGAATGTTTATGCTGTGATCTTTTTGCAGTGCTGAGAGTGCCTTCCTCTCCTCAGATGTGATATTTGAAGGAGAGGACTTTTGGCGCTCTTCAGAGTAGCTGTGACCCATAACCTCAGGTCTTTTCTGCAGCCTCAGTTTCTGTCATCTTGTTGTTCCGCCCTGATGGCTGTTTCTGTGGCTATGTGATGTAGTCTTCTGTAGGGGATGTGTTTAGATTAAAAAGAAGTAATAGAAAAGTTTAGCCCTTTGGAGAGCACGTCAAAAGAATGCAGTGGACCCACACATCAGGTTTACAAGAGAAGATGCAAAGGAGAACCGCTTGGCCTTTCTTGATTGTTGCACTATCAGAGGAGAAGAAGGGAAGCTCCAGATACAGAGACTAAAAAGTATATATGGAAACCACCACACACACTGACCAGTACCTGCTCTTTGGCTCTAACCACCCACTACAGCATAAGCTGGGAGTGAATCAGAACCACTACAACACAGAGCACAAGAGGTGCCCACCAGCTCAGAGGGCAAGAGGAAAGAGGAAACACACGTCCGGAATGCTCTCTCAGCCTGTGGATACCCGACTTGGCTCTGGACAAAGTGAAGAGAACCAAAAAGCAGGACAAAAGGGAAAAAAGGGAAACAGAACCAAAAGCGAAGAGTGAAAAGCAGGCAACACGTCACCTAAGTCGAGTAATCTGTGCAGCCTAAGTGGAAAACCAGCGACGTTTGTAAAACCCTGCAGGGGCCTAAAGGGACTGTCAGAAAAACTAAAAAAAAGCGGAAAACGTAACCGAAAAACAAAAAAGGACAAGTCTTTCCCATTAGACTCCAACTAAATGTCGTCTAAAAAAAAACGTCCGAGACTGAATATATTTAAGGACAGATTTCAAATCCCTGAGGTTATTTACACATAACAACATGAAAGGTAAGATAAGAGCGCATAAAAAACTGGTTCACACCTACCAGAGGACAAGATGCAGCGACACAAAAAACAGACTAGAGCAAAAATGTAGTGCTAAATATAGGTGTGCTCTTCTATCCAATGCAGTGAATACAATAAGAAAGTTAAACAGGTAAAAAAGAGCAGGGTACATAGGGGACTAAACAGACTAAACTAGAGCCATGAGGAGACTTCACAAGGTGTCTCCACTATCCCGGGACTCTCTTTAAAATCAGCACAGAAGACACGCAAGTTCAGGACCCCAGAGCGCATGTGTACTCATCATTCATCTCAAAGCCACAAACCACTCTATTGAAGACAGTGAGGTGGAGATTCTGAGCAGGAGAGAAAAGATGGTTTGAAGGAGAAGAGGAGTTAAGGAGGCAATCTTTGTTAAAAAAGAGAATCCTTCATTAACCTTTCCAGTTGTTTATAATGGTCTTGCTGAAACCCTGGAGACGCCCGGGGCATTCTGATGCATAAATAGGACACAATCAAGAGGACTCAAGGTGAGGCAGGGAACAATAGAACAATAGGCCCATCCCAGTTTTCAATGGGCCATTAGCAGGAGGTCCCGCCCTGTGGGCAGGGCTCTCACAGAGTAGGATATAAAACAGATAAACAAGAGTTCTCAGACTTGTTTCTCTGATTGAGAATGACTCTTGGATGAGAGTTGAAACGTTTTGTTTTTTCTAAAACAGAGTCCAGATGACTACAACTGAATCTTTTTCGACAATAGTTTCAATATTATTGTTTATTTCTTTCTTTCTTTTCTGTAGCAAAATACAGCACTTTGTAATTTACAATTGTGACAGGTCGACCATGAAGAGCAACCAACTTTACTGCATTTCTTCACAATAACTGCTACTTACACGTAACTGCGCGGATACAGGTTTTTTTTACTCCTGCAGTGTCGATGTAAATGACCTGAACTGGTTTTGTTGACAGTGAGCCTTCTGTAAGACAGAACTCTGACACTGCCTTTAGTCTCCTCCTGTACATCTTCACAGGATTTCCCCCCGTCTGCTCCTGTCAGCAGTACTTTGTCTCATTTGTTTGAAGTTCAGTCAGAGCCCTGAGGAGGAGGTGTCAGGGGAGGGGGAGGGCGGCACACACAAGTGAAAGGAGTGTCAAAGGTTAGATTATGCTGTGGTTAAAAGGGTGTGGCTCCTGGACATGACTAAGGTGTATAAACTGCAGTCAAAATCAAAATTGGAGAAGTGGAATTGGAGAAGTGGAAGTATCAGCAGCCAGAATAAGAAGTAGAGATATTAACATAGAAATTAAGAACAAAAATGAATAGTAGGTCATTTGGTTGTGTTTGATGCACAGATTAATGCTCAGTGATTTAATTCCTGCATTCTTTCATGATGTCCTTTGTGTTGTACATTGAGACTTTTAAAAGTATATTATCAATCAAGTAAGGGTGGAAATGCACGGTCTGTTCCCAAAAAAAGTGGCCACTTAGATTCGCAAACGCAGTAGGTCCTCTCCTCTTACTGGACAACTGTTGCAGGTGATGATTTTTCAGCTGCAAAACGGTATTTAAACCCTGATTCAGTGAGCGGCTTCTCATTTCTGAAACAACCGTGTGGAAAGACAAATCCTGTGGTCATGGAAAATATGTCAGTGTGTTTGAGAAGGGTCAAATCATCTAAGGAGAAGCAGAACCTAAAGTACTCCAGATGTGAACCCCAGTGAGAGTGTTTGGGACGAGCTGGAGAAGGCTTTGTGCAGTGGTCACTCTCTCCATCATCAACACAAACATCTGTGTGAGGAACAATGACACACTGGAGGGAAATAAGTCTGACAATATTGCAGAATCTTATTGAAACTATGCCACAGCGAAAGTGTGCTGTGATCAAAGCTAAAGGTTCTACCAAATATTAGAGCTTGACCCTTTTTTTTTCTGTGGCCACTTTGTTTTTTGAAAGGCGTGTGGGTTCGGGTTGTGGTCACATGGTGATACATTTCTGTTAATTTGAAGAGACTAATGATCTGATTTTCTTAGTTTTTAACATCAGACTTTATGCCCCCTGGTGGCTGTCTGCTATTGTACATAAACTCTGTGACGAAACACATCTACTCATGGAGGAGTCAAATGTGGGAGATTGGGCTTGTGGGAAATTGAAAGTATATGCAGAAGTGCAGCAGGGGAACTTGGTGAGCCAGGGATCTTTTATATCCAGTTCCTTTTGAGGATTGGTGTCAGGAGTGCCTGGGGAGTTTTTTTTGGGGGGGCCTACATTAGGATTGGACTTCCCTCCCTTTTGCGATCTTTTTTGATCAGGTGTTTTTTGTTTTTTTTTAACCTTTTCAGTTGTTCTGTGTTCCTATGGTTCTTGTGTATGTTTGTTGTTTTCGACCTGAGAGATAAAAAATACTCGAGAGTTGTCAACGGTGAGATCAATACAACCAACCCAATGGCGTCGGAAGTGTTACAAAGTAGCATCCTTCAATGTGAATGGCATACTGAACTGAATTCAATAAAACAAACACAAATGTTGACAAAAATGAAAAGAGAAAGAATAGATGTTATATTTTTTTACAAGAGACTCACTTGAATGACACTAAACATCAAAAACTAATGAAATTCTGTTCTAACAAATCCTCTTATTCATCATACAGAGGCAAACATAGAAGGGGAGTTGCAATATTGATCTCAAGCCAAATCGTTTTTGAACAGTTTTTTGAAATTAAGGATAAATAATGCAGATATGCACTGATTAGAGGGAATATTAATGGAAAGGTTTTTACAGTTTTAAATGTGTATGCTCCACCAGGGAGTGAGATCACTTTCTATGCTGATGTCATGGACGTGACTGTGAACTACTCTGAGGAAACCCTAATTTGCGGCGGCGATTGGAATCTCCGGATTCAGCCTACACTGGATGTGTCGAACTCAAGAGGCACTGGAGGAACAATTAACAAGAAGTTCCGTCTCTTATTGAAGACTATAGGACTGATTGACATATGGAGGGAAATGAACCCTAGGGCACGCCAGTATACTCATTTTTCTAGAATTGGAGGAAAGACGAAAAAACACACTTTGGAGGTTCAATGCCAGCCTGCTTAACCACCCTTTATTTAAAGGAAAAAAAGTCCAACAACATTAAGACTTCTGGAGATCTGGAGGAAAATGATACTGGAGAAATCTCTCCGCCCATCCTTTGGGATGCTTCCAAAGCAGTCTTGAGAGGACAAATTATAGCTATAGCCTCCGAAAAAAAGAAACAAAGGGAGAAAAAGCTGAATGAAATGCAAGGAAAATTAAAATTGTTGGAGGAAAACCATGCCAAAAAGGGGTGTCCTAAAATGCTGCAAGAAATTAAAAAGAGGAAATAGTTAAGAAAATGCTATATACCAAACAATGATATTATGAGAGTGGATCAAAGTTTTCTAAATTACTTTCTTGGCTACTTAAAAAACAACAAGCTGAAAGAACAATTTTTAAAATACGAGACAGACAAAATTATGTAATCTTAACTAAACAAGACAAAATTCAATCAGCATTTGAATCCTATAAAAAACTTTTTTCAAAAATTCCAGACAATAAGGAGGATTATATTAACTCCTTTCTGGACACCCTCAATTTGCCTTTTATCACAGAAGAACAGAATAAAAAATTAGGCGCTGAAATTACATTTTTGGAAATACAAGGCGCAATTAAAAGATTAAAGAACAATAAATCTCCGGGGAGCGATGGGTTAACCTCAGAGTGGTACAAAGCTTTAAAAGACATGCTTACTCCTTTCCTTTTGGCAACTTTTAATTGAGCACTTAAACAAACTCAGACCCCTCCTAGTTGGAAAGAGGCCATCATATCCCTGATACCAAAAGAAGGTATCAGGAATATGATACCTTCATGTCCCAGAGTCAGTCAAACCAGACTGACTCTGGTTTGAGCAGTGCTGTGAGCAAATACTCCCAAACTTAATCCATAATGATCAGACAGGATTCATTACCAAACGACAAACACAAGACAACATAATCCCAACAACTAAATATAACAAAATAAAGCCGTAATAATTAGTTTGGATACTGAGAAAGCTTTTGATTCTGTTAGCTGGCCATATTTATTTAAAGTGCTGAACAAATTTCAAATCGATGATTTAATTATAACAAATATTATGTTATTATGTTATTATGTTATATAATATATGGTTCTTTACGATGGTCCACTGACTCTAGAAAACAACAAAAAAGAACATGGGGTAATGAGTCGTCAGTAAGGAACACTCTGCGCCAATTGTCCCCCCCGTACCTCTGTTTGCTTTGTATTTGGAACCTTTGGGCTCTCACATTTATTAGACAATTCAAAAATAAAACAATTCATGGTGTTACAATCGACGGGACGGAACATAAAATTGCCTGCTGCAGATGATGTTCTATTGTATTTGACCAAACCAGAAATTTCCATTCCCAATGTGATGTATTTTCTTCAAGAAGTCAGTCCAATGTCTGGATACAAACTAAATGTACAAACAATTATTTCATCCTGGCGCCCCCTTCTGACCTTTTAAATGGCAAACAGAATCTCTTAGATATTTAGGTGTGGTCTTCCATAGAGACCTATCAACAATTCTGGAGAAAAATTATACCCCTCTTTTATTACTATAAAAAAGACCTTGAGAAATGGAACCTTATCCCCTACTTAAGTCTAAGTCAAAGGGTTGACACTATAAAAATGAATGTTTTGCCCAGGTTTCTCTATCTGTTCCAGACTCTTCCAGTTTCCATCCCCAACCGGCTGTTTGATGAGTGGAATAAAGCAATCTCAAGATTCACATGGCAGGGAAAAAAAACCTGTATCCGATTCAAAACTTGACAGCTATCAAAAGAAAAATGAGGCTTGGGTTTGCCTTGTTTGAAAAATTACTTTATTTCAGCTCAGATCAGAGCTGTACTGGTGTGACCCAGAATATGAAGCTCAATGGAAGAATATTGAGATTGGTGTTGTGCCGGGAGTTCCTGTGCAGTTCCTTACTGGCAGATGACAGACGGTTGAGTCATTTGGGGGAGGTGGAGAACCCCTGGGTGACGTCTGTTCTTACAACATGGAGGGAGCTGATCAAAACATACAAACAAAACAAAGATGTTAAAATTCTAAATTGGTTTATGATCCAAATTTCGCACCTTACAGCACAGACTCAAGATTTAAAGCCTGGACAACAAAAGGTAAAGTCGTTTACCAGATTGTAAAGGAGAATCATCTGAAGAGCTCTGATGAGTTGAAAGAATCCTTTGACTTAGAGAAACAGGACTTTTATAGGTATTTCCAAATAAGGCGTTATTATAACCAAGAAATCAAAAAGAATGATGCCCATCATAGCCCTTTGACTGAAATATTTATGAAAGCATACAAATCAGAACTTTCAAGGGGATTAATATCTAAACTGTATGAATGTATTAACAACTTGGGCAGTCACTCTACTGATTACATTAAGGGTAAATGGGAAAGAGAGGGTCACTTTGTTCTGGCTGATGAAGAGTGGGAAAGTATATGTACATCTCATTGGAGAACCACAAAATCACATGTTTAGGGGGAATTCTGTTGGAAGAATGTGTCTCGTTTCTTTATAACCCCATGTCAAAGTGCCCATTACTCACAGGGAAATGCAGACTGTTGGAGAGGATGTGGCAGCCAGGGGGCAAATCACTGTCATTTGTTTTGGGATTGTTCTGTTGTTCACAAATATTGGACTGAGATCAACAAAGCCTTACAGACAATGTATGACATCACCATCCCACTGGATTTCAGAACTATGTATTTGGGCTTCAAAAAAATGGATGACACATAATGTACCGACGATCAAGGACTGGACTGACATTATAATGTACATACGGAACATGGAAAAAATGACATTCAGACTTAATCTGAATATGGACAAATTTAACAGACTTTGGACTAAATGGGAAACTTTTCTTTTGGGGTTTTCTAGGCCATGATTTAATTTAATTATCTCAATTATTGATTGGATTTCTGCTGTTTTTATTTTGTACTTTCCCCCCCTCTCTGGTCGTGTTCCTTTTACTCTGTGTTTGTTTTCATATGTTGGTTCAAATTTAAAAATAAAAACATTTGATTAGAAAAATAAATAAATAAATAAAAGAAACAGGTGCTGAATGAGGTGGGTCTGGAGCAGGCTGAGAAAAACCTGGAGATGCAGAGGAGCAAATATCAGAAGGAGCTGCAAAACCTGAAAGCAGCTTTGGAGGAAATTAAGCACAATTCAAAGAAAGAGAGGTCTGAGGATCTGCAGAGCCCAGGCAGATGTTCAGGAGGGAAACCACATTTGACCTGAGACCAAATCATGCTCCACAGATCAGCACCACGACATACTTGGAGAATGTCCTCATAAAGAGTGAAGAAAGTGAACCAAAGACTCGGAAGCTTGCAAGCCTGTACAAATTGGTCAATGATAAACCAAGCTGCCTTAAAGCCAGTTGAATCGTTACACAAAAGAGCCTTAAAATAATAGATAAATAAACCTTACTCATATCATCATTGCCCAATACTTCCAAAAAATAACAAATTCAAAAAATCAAATTAGCTTGTTCAATGTATAAATGTTTACATGCTCTTTCTCCACCGCCCCTGAATTTGACTAAATTCAGATCTAAAACAAGCGACAGAGTAACAGCTTCTACTCGAGGTGCAGTTCCTTTGAGTCAGTCAAGTGCTGTCAGTCAAAGGCACAGAGCCCTGGAACAGCGTCCCAAAGCTGCTCTCAGAGACATTGAAGACAACCCTGAAACGTTGGCTCAAGAGGAACCAGGTCTGTAATCACTGATTCTGAAGTGTTGTTTACCTCTAACATTGTCGCTTGTATTGAACGTGTGTGCTGTGTGTGTGTTATATATGTTGTTTCTGTCCTGACCTACCGGGGAGCTCAAATGGAAAGCACCCGATGGGCTAATCCTGGCATATTTACATTGTATGTTCATTAATATGCACTGTCCCTAAATGCTCCGGCTCCGCCCCTTCTCCGCCCCGGCTCCGCCCCGGCTCCAGCGTCACTCAAAGCCCTTCTCCTGGTCTTCTGCGCAGAGGATCGAGGCTCTAGAAACATTAAAGGCTGCAGTGATGCTTTTTCTCTTGCAATTATGAAAACACAATTTAGACATTTTTAAAAATTTGAACGACTTTAGCTTGGTATGTATGTTTTAGTGAAATGAGTTGTCTAACCTGCTTTATGCTCTTTAAAGTCAAATTTTACAATTACAATCACAAGATGGCCGCTGTTTTTGCCACCACATCCGAGCCAGTGTGTGTCTAGCTTTATTTATACGCATTAAGAGCCACATCATCCACGATAGAGTTCAGTCCTGGTTCAGTTCGAGTTCAGGTTCAATCCGGGTCCTGCGTGCTTACGGTCAGCCACAGATCCAGCCCCGGGTCCAGCAGCAGCAGGCGGCGGGAAAGAGGACAGAGCTGGCCGCCGAAGGAGAACTCGCCACGGCGGTGCCCCACTCACCGAGCCGCCGCCGAACATCTGAACCCTTCCCCCGCTCCCTCCCTCCGCTTCCATCTGCTGCTCCTTCACGAGGTCTGCTAATCAAGTGCTAACGCGGCTAACCAGCTGCAGTGCACAAGCTGCCAAGCTCTGTTCACTGTGCAAACGGTTTGACGGTGTGATGCTTTAGCTTTAGTGTGTTCTCATGTGTTCAGGCTGTGTTCATGAAGCTGCAGAGGTTTTCACGGTGACTTGGATCCATCTTCAAGGCTTTGTTTACATTAGCACGAGCCACGAAGCTAACGAGACTAGAAACAGCAGCTGAATGTCATGCAGTGTGATGTGGAGTTTGAGTGTTGGCCCTAAAGGTGCACTTCGTTACTTGGAATTTTCCACAGTATGGCATGAAACTTATCTTTCTTAACTTGAATTAAAGTGACAGCTATTTATGATTTTCTCATTTAGATTTTATTTGGTGTTATAAAATCTGTGTAAGTGCTTTTTACAACGAGCAAAGTATTGAAATTGGCAGGTAGTAGTGACTGACATTAGAGGGTGCCCAGTGTACAACATAGTTGCTAGGTAACATTAGGCACAGATCCTATTGGTGACTTGCTCTGATGTAAGTACTATGTACAAGAAGGCTCGTGAGATCCAAGCGGGATCAATAATGGAGAATGAGCACCTGTCAGCGGTGTAGCATCCCACCCGTCACCGCCAGTAACGCATCCCACCGTCACCTTGCCAGCGGTGTCCGCACCCCACCGTCCCTGCCGCCGGTGTCCGCACCCCACCCGTCACCTGCCAGCGGTGTCCGCACCCCACCCGTCACCTGCCAGCGGTGTCCGCACCCCACCCGTACCGCACGCCGTCAGCCACCTGCCAGCGGTGTCCGCACCCCACCCGTCACCTGCCAGCGGTGTCCGCACCCCACCCGTCACCTGCCAGCGGTCCCACCCCCGTCCCTGCCAGCGGTGTCGTCCCACCCGTCACCTGCCAGCGGCGTCGTGGCGTCCGCACCCGTCACCTGTCAGCGGTGTACGCACCCCACGTCACCTGCCAGCGGTGTCCGCACCCCACCCGTCACCTGCCAGCGGTGTCCGCACCCCACCCGTCACCTGCCAGCGGTGTCCGCACCCCACCCGTCACCTGCCAGCGGTGTCCGCACCCCACCCGTCACCTGCCAGCGGTGTCCGCACCCCACCCGTCACCTGTCAGCGGCGTCGTGGCGTCCGCACCCGTCACCTGTCAGCGGTGTACTTGTGAAAATGACTGTGAGACCAGTACTACCAGTACTTCCACTGAGATGTGTGATTTATGGCAGACGTCTCTGCTCTGGCCCGTGAAGTGTCTGCCTTGAGTATGAGCAGTCTAACGGGCCGTGCACTTTAAATTCTAGGTTTATGGAGCTCAATAGTCCCACGCTCTTCAACCCCCGCTGAGGATCCAAAAGTACAACATTTCCAAAAACGTATTCAATTTCTTACAGGATTTTGACCCATAGTCTTTGTTGGACAGGACAGTGTAGTGTGAAATGGATACGAGAGAGTGAAAGACATTCAGCGTGCTACGTGCTAACCACTTGGCCACTCCCATAGCTTTTCAAAAGTGTAAAGGCACAGTGGAGGCTAACCAGCGATGTGCTAACTAATGTAATGCAAAAAAAACATTTTTAAAACTTTCAAATGTTTTAAACTTGGCGGTTTATAAAGTTTCACAAGTTTTAAAATAAAATTGTGTAGGTCTTGTGGTCATTAGTTACCACATACTGTAGAAACGGTTGCGTTTATTGTGGTATGGATACTTTTGCAATATATTGTGCTTTACCCAGAATCCTCAGCGTGTGTGTCATGTCCTTTGTTTACATTCACAAAGTACTTACGGGGACATAAACATCCTGCTGGACGGTTTGGGATTTTCTGAGCAGTTTGTTAATTTAGTGTAATGACAACAGGAGGCAGCACATGAGCCGAGCTTCCTCCCCGCGACCACAGAGCGAGGGGTTTGGTAAAGTCTGAGCTCGTGACCTCCTCAGTCATGTGACTCCAGTCAAAACAAACTGGGCTGTTATGTGCCAAGTGTAATGGAATGAGCTTCTGAATGAAGTCATGATTTAAGCTCTAGTTTGTTGGGCTGTGAGGAATCAGCGTGGTGCACAGCCAATCAAAATGGGACAAATTCTGTGTTTGAATTGCGATTATTAAAAGCATGTCTTGTTTATGTTCAATTAATTTCAGGAAATTAATGTTGAAAGAATTTTTTTTTTTCTTTTTTTTTTGACATAGTAACAACAGGACAGGACTTTCAAACCCTTTTTGTGATATAAAACATTCTACAGTTTATCTGCTACAGCTTCATTCCAAAATGGATTAAATTCATTATCTGCCTAAAAATTCTACAAACTCTTTGTAATTTGCATTACTTGGTGTTATTTGTACATTTTTGAGGCAGATAATCAATTTAATCCATTTTTGGAATGAAGCCGGAACATAACAATGTGGAAAAAGTGAATGTGAATACTTTCTGGATGCACTGTATATCAGTACTCTAATATAACATAATGACTGGTTTGGACATATTCAGTGTTGATGTTGAGCTGAGCCTGATGCTGCGGCTCTGACCTTGTGCTCCACAGATGCCTGGGCAGCTCAGGTGTAGGAAGAGGAGAGGCAGCTCCCAGTCTAGAGGCTCCAGGAAGGTCAGTCTTCACAAACACTCCAGCACTGCTCACATCGCTGTGAGCAGCACTACTCACAGCGCTGCTCACAGCCCTCCTCCATGGCCTCCCCTAACTCCTCCCAGCCCCGGGTTTTTGCCTCTGTGACAGCACGAGCTGCTCAAGCCAAAGTCAGAATCATGCCACACATGGATGAGGATGGAGCTGTTCTTCAAACTTTCTGCCTGTTCAATGGTGGTCTAAAGGGGCTGTGCGCCGCATGTAGCTCCTGTCGGCCCGAGCTCTGTGAGATAAAACAATCAGCACTGTTGGACTGAGAACCACAGCTAAAAGTATGGAAGTATGGATTTAGCAAAGAAGTTTCTCGAGCGAGATCACAGTACAATACGCGTCTGAAGCAGCAGTTCTCTGACAACAACCCCGCCTCCGTGTGGAGGGGGCTCCGGCTTCTCACCAATCATAAGCCCCGAGCCCCCTCTGCTGCAGACAACCAAAAACTGTCTGAGCAACTTAACATCACCTACTCCAGGTTTGAGGTGACCACCCCCTCCCCACGGTGGCCACCTCTGCCAACCCACTACTCATGAACACTTCTTAAACACCTGTCACTTTAACTGCAATTCAATCACTCACTTCCACTTTCTGCACTACAACTGTAAACATAACTGTAAAATCTTGTGTACACAGTAAGTCTATTTTTATTTTATACTATAGTAATTTAAAATAGTTTCTTAATGCATGCTCTTTTGATTTCATATATGTTGTTTTATTATTGCTCAGTGTTTTATGTTGCACCTTAACGCCAAGTTCCTATGTTTGTGAATTTTGTTCATCAACAATGGCAATAATCCCATTCTGATGACTTATTTTCAAGTATGACATCTTTTTGTGTAATTGTTTTGATTTGAGATATTTTAACTGAGAATGTGCCACTGCACATTCAGTACATACCGGTACTTTTCTATGCCTAGTGTAGTGTTTGTTAAATCATGTATCAGGCCCATCCTAAAAGATAGTTTTACAACAGTATTTTTCTCAGGAAATACAGCGGTCCCACCACAGGACGACAAACTGGTGCGTGTTCACAGCGTTTTGAAAAGAGTAGGGTTTTACAAAAGTATATAGTAAGTATGATATGATAATGATTTATTTTGAGCTGTGTCTTTAAACCTGAAGCCCAGTTTGTCCTGGAGCAGAAACGACAGATGTAACTGTCTTTTGAAATATGTGATTGTTCTTTGGATTACAGCATTATACTTCTGATATGTCTTTTAGATTTAAATTGAGATAAAGTATGTATACATTCTTTATTCAAACTTCAGTTTTAATAAATAATACTGTATATACACACTTGATGTCAACACCTTTATGAATGTCTGACACATTGCTTTGTGCCTTGAAGGTGGAAAAGTGCTATATAAATACACTATATTATTATTATTATAATAACATTTTAAAGGACATCGCGCCACCTGAATACTGCACCTCTGTCTCCCCGTCAGATGGTGCTGAAATGGATGTTTGCCCATTTGTGTCCCAGGATATGAAGACATATTTCTGGATTTCTTGAATAGCTTTTTTTTGCCTGTCCTTCAAAGACTTGTCTTCAGAGTGTGGCACATTGTCCTTCTCTTCACAGAACGTGGTGAGGGCGTCTGTGGACAGTGCGGCCTGGTCAGGGATCAGCTGTGAGTGTGAGCAGGGGTCAGCCCACAGGAGGTGCTCGGCCTCACCTCAGCCTTCGCCCCGCCAGGACAAGGAGAACCAGCAGGACAGCATGGACATCCAGGACTACAGCAAGCACTTCCCTGACGACGACAGCAACCAGATCCTGCCTGTGGAGCACTTCTTCGGGAACATGGACACTGTGCAGGTACTTTTTATACTGTACATTTCCTAATCAAACGTGTGATGAAGTACGTGTGCTGAACGTGTGATAAACGCGGACTAGCCAAGTTGCTAACGATTGATAGCATGAGCATCGAACACCGCGTCGGCTAATTGTAGTTCTGTCGTTTGAATGGTGAAAAGCCCTTAACTGGAACTGAAAGTATTGAAGACTTTGGGATGACTAAAGATGACTAAATGTGTTATAGATTTAGTCAACTAAATCAATAGTCTTTTTGAACAAAAGCAGCATCGCAGACAAGGCCGCATGTGCAGTTTCTCTGTTATGATGCACAGATTATATGCACGACTCGTTTTTCTACTACGTCTTTGGGCCACGGGAGAATAACTGTCCACTTTCATGTGGTCGTCTCTGTCCTCCCCAAACTCTGATCCTTGTTCAAAATGTGAAATATCTGCTCCACAGCTTTCTAATTGGTACATTATAGATTTGCCGGAGCTCCATTCAGAATGGGTCACGTGATGTAGTGAAGTTCTTTAGATGGACCTTTCCGTCTGTGGCAGGCAAGGAGTTCAAATATTCAAAATTAAGTTACTTGAGTTATTCTTTTGTACAAATGCACCAAAGGGTGCATTTGACTGGAAATCCCAAGTGCATTGCACTCTGCTGGCCAGGGATTTCATTTAGTAATGTGCTCTGTGCAAAGCCCCCGGCACCGCTTCTGCCCGTGACGCTAGACTTCAACACACTGTGATTATCCACCCCGGACTCGTTATCTGTTGCGTAATTTTTAAATATTGATTATTTTAGCACGGCTCTGGAGCAAACCCCATGAGGATAGAACTGAGGCAGAAGGGGGGAATTCACGTGAGTCAAACGGAGGTAGCGACGCGGGGCATTGCACAGACATCCAAATGGAGCTTTAGGATGGGGCTCAGGTTCTGTTACTCCCCTGGGGCTCAGCGCATTATTTACTTTGACAACGTGCAGTAGCACGAGGTCACAGTTGAGTTTTAGTGTTTCTTCATGTGCACAGGACATTCCTCCGAGGCTGTCCGCTCCGTCTACAACCGCCTCCAGAGCGCAGAGGAGGCGACGCTACTTTGCCCTGGAGGACAGCGAGGGGGAGGAGGGGAGAGAGGAGGCAGGGGAGGGGAGAGAGGAGGCCAGGTGAGAAGGGAGAGAGGAGGAGGCGGAGGAGGCGGCGGAGGAGGGGAGAGAGGAGGCGGAGGAGGCGGAGAAGGGGAGCGAGGGGGCTGAGAGGGGAGGGGCTGCGGAGGGGAAGCAGCCGGGCGTCCCAGCACCAGCACACAGAGGACCGCCCCGCAGAGGGACGCTGAAGCTGGGAGCCACAAAGACACGAGTGCCAAAGACTGCGGGTCTGAGGGTCTGCGGAGAAGTGACCAAATCCCATTCTGAAACCAAAAGTGTGGACTGACATCCACTGAGGGGGGCACACAAGAGCTTATTTTGTCATATTTATTCTTAAACCTGATGAAAAGCACTTTAATTCAGATAATGCAATTCACATTAACGAAACGGCGCTGATGGTCAGACAATCCGATCCAGTATATTTGATCTATTTCACAACCTTTGGTTTAAACTGTCATGAAAACTGTTCCACCTCTGGTTCTGTTCAGAAGTGGATCTCCAACACACAAACCGAAAGAAAATGTCTTGTTTTTGTGTGATAAAATATATGTGTTGATAAATAAGAGTGGACATAAACGCAGTAGCTGGCGTGTGCTGGCAGTGCCCCGAGAGCGGGGCAGACATTCAACTCCACATCCTGTAGACGGCAGCAGGACGTCACATTATTGTCCCTGCCGCGATGGAATATCATGATCACAATTTAGCGCATTTCCATAGCAACTGACCATTTAAGATGAAATATAAAGTCCCCAAATCGGCTCTAAATACTTTTTGCTTGACAAATGAATTGTGGATTTAGTCAACTAGATTTTGGTTCCAATAAACACGAAGCTAAAAACCTTTTAGAGGGAAGATCAAGACTTAAACATTTTTGTCTTTGTGTCCGTCCGTGCGACTGCGGCAGCATCACATTATTGTCCACTTAGAGCTGTGCGATAAGACAAAACAAATGGAACTCATTTTTTGGACATATTTAGCATGAACCAAATGTGTGCTTCGTTTTCTTGTGTTCATTTTATGAATAAGGATCATTGCCATGGTGATTAACAATTTAAAACTAAATATTTTACCTTTTTGAATTGGAAAAAGTCCCAAAATGTTGGATATAAGAGTAAGTTGAGTTATTACCCATAAAATAGATCTGACATTTGAAATGGCTCCTTGAAAGCAGAGGTCCCAGTGCTAAAGCGTGCGGTGAACCAGATGAATGTTGCGTCCAGAGTCCTCTTGAATGATTTGCACTAACTGTCATGTACTCTGTCCTTGTATTGATGCTGCCTTTACTCTCATGCCTTATTTACTCGTATTCATCTCAATGCAGCTGTTTAATGACCATGTTCAGGCTTCACTGTAGATGACTTGATTTTTGTCATTTTATATAATCATGCCATGCAAGAACAAATAAATGCCTTTTCACAAGCCAGTGTTTTCTTTCTTTTATTCTGAAAATAAACTATTAAATAGGCCAACTTCCAATGTCTCTCTCCTAAACGCAGTGATTATATATTATATATTATATATATATTATATATATATATATATATATTATATATGTATATATATATATATTATATAATAATATAGTGTTTATATATATATGATATATGTTATATATATATAATATATGTATATATATATGTGTATATGTATATATGATGTATATGTATATATATATATGTTATATGTGTATATGTATTATATATATATGTTATATGTGTATATGTATATTATTATATGTGTATAATATATGTATATGTGTATATATTATATGTATATATATTATATGAATCATGTATAATATTTATATGTATATATGTATATATTATATATATGTATATATGTGTATATATATATATATAGGTGTAATATAGATATGCTATATATATATATATATGTATAATATGTATATTATATATAAGGTATATAATTAATATATGATATATATATAAATATGATATATATTATATATATGAGTATTATATATCATTATATATATATTATCATATTATATATAATATATATATATATATATATGATTTGGCTCAAAATGTTGTCAATATTATCCCAGTTTGCGTTCATTTTAAATTTTTCTTCACTTTAGAAAATTCCATAAATGTTACCTAGCAACCATGTTTACACTGGGCCAATGTACACAGACATTCATTTGAATTGACAAAAAACCCGAATTGTTCCAAACTTGGATGAATTCTCCCCAGTATGATGTCCTTTTACACGAGTTTAACTTTTTTCTTCACAAAATGACACTAAACTGGAGAGAAACTATCATTTATACTTTTTTAATCCTAAACGGCTTTCATCACACCAAATACAGCAGTCACCTGAAGGCTTTGCCCAACAGAAACCGTGAAAAACGGTGTAAACGGCACTCATGTCGTCACACGCGCGCGGTGTTCACAGACTCATTCCTTAAAGGCCCAAATGAAACACATGATGGTCTTTCACTTTGGGTGAATCTTGAATTGTGTAACAACAGATTATTCATCACAAACTCATTTACACACATTCATACACCAGCGTACGTCATCTCTGGTGGTTAAGCAGGTGAAGTGTCTGGCACAACGGCACAACAGTATGCACTGGCCTGAGCTGGGATCAAGCCGTTGTGTTTTCATTTATGTTCATCGATTATCCAAAAGTGAGGTCCTGAGCCAAACGACTCCTCACTGCTAACTGTGACCCCAACATGGACCAGCCTGATCCTTTTTTTCCGCCACATAAAACTGACATAAATAAGAAAATCTTAACATCTGTTTCAACCTAGACCAGGAGTGTCTTTTCTCACTGAGGACCGCATTTTGAAACTCATACTGAGCAGAGGGCCACAGACAGCCCAACAATGAAGTGAATCATTCGAAATGTTGCATTTGGCATTGTTTGATGAGCCTCACCTCTAATAAGACGTGGAACATTAATATTAGGTTGGTATAACAGCGAAATGCTTGAATTTTTCCGGTTTTCCAGTAAAAAGTACTACTTTTTGTAGTTTGGATCAAGCCTGAGGGCCGTAGTTTGGACATGGCTGACCTAGACAGACTCAAAAGGAGACTATTTGTGTTGGATAATCAATAATAAATACAACTATGAATGATATGGAGCAGGTGATTGGACTCTTCCGTCCGGAGCCTAAACACTGGAGCTGGTGGAGATAAAACCTGACAAAACAAACTCTAAAGGTGGCGCTGGGGTGGAGGAGGGCTGCAGGAGGGCTGCACGAGCTGAACTGCTGAATGGTGTGGAGGAGGCAGAGTTTAACAAGGCTGAGCGGCGATTGGCTCAGCTCGGCCTATCAGAGCAGAGCAGGGCGGTGGAGGTCCTGTAGGCTGTACAGCTCAAACTTTACTCATCTTCACTTCATCATTACCGGTGTTCGAGAACGCACTCGTTTAGGTACGGTTTTAGACCACATGTTTACATTATTAAAGGAGACACATTATCAACTTGTTTCAACAGTGTTTCTTCATCATTTATTCAAAGTTTTATTTGGATTGATTCCTACATGTTTGAGTTAATCCTGTATTAACCTGCAACTGAGGCGCCAGTCCTGCTTATTGGAGTGAAACCTCACTGAAGAGGCGGGGCTTATGAGCAGTTTTGTTTTACTGAGCCATTTTAGATGGTTTACAACAGGGGTGTCCAAACTTTACTCACTGAGGACCGCATTTTGAAACTTATACTGAGCAGAGGGCCACAGACAGCCCGACAATGAAGTGAATCATTCAAAATGTTGCATTTGGCATTGTTTGATGAGCCTCACCTTTAATAAGACTTGGAACATTAATATTAGGTTGGTATAACATCATAATGTTGGAATTTTTCACATTTTCCAGTAAAAAGTACTACTTTTTGTTGTTTGGCTCAAGCCTGAGGGCCAACAAAAATTGGTCTGAAGGCCGCATTTGGCCCCCGGGCCACAGTTTGGACACCCCTGGCACAATGAACATATAATATAGTTCAATTCTAAAATACATGTGACAAAAAAAAAAAAAGAGCATAAAACGTCTGCTTTAAATGAAAACTCAAAATATGCGTTTTAAAAAGTTGATACAGTGTTTAGTTACACTTTAAAATACTGCATCATCAGATTGTGTGCACTTGGAGTCCTTCTGAAGGTTTGCAGTCACAGTGGTCAGACAAAAACACACAGCCCTGTTACTCCTAAAAAGGCTTCAGCGCCTCCTCTTCCCCCGGGCCGCTTCTCTGGCCTTCCCCCGGGCCGGTTCTCTGGCCTTCCCCCGGGCCGGTTCTCTGGCCTTCCCCCGGGCCGGTTCTTTGGTTCCCCTGTAGATCTTTGTGGGGTCACAGTGCAGGTTGTGGGCTCCCTTCTTGTGGCAGGTGATGTGCACCAGTTTGAGGTTGTGGCGTGTGAAGAGCAGCCTGTAGAAGTAGTCCACGCTGATGCCGGAGCTGGGACGCTTCTGGTGGCACTGCAGCAGGGCCGGGACGATGCTGCGCTTCTTCTCAATCCTGTGCAACAAGCGACGTTACATATGACAGACAATCTTAAGGTTTTTCACTGACATAACTGTCCAAGGCTGATTATAGAGATACTGCAGGTGTTTCGAGTCTGTATTGTGTCCCATTTTTTATTTATTATTTCGTATGCGTTCATTTATTGATTTTTTTAAATTGATGTTTTATCGACATTTCCATCATGATATTTTGTTTGTGTCTTTATAAATGTGTATTCATGTATTCTTCGGGCACTCATGGAAAGTAGAGTTTTAGTTTCCCCTGTATGAAACAATTATATTATTTCAATTTCTATCAACTGGATTCTGGTTGTGATCAATGAATATTTACTAAATGTTGCATGCTATGTCTGGTCTAAATGATGAGTTTGTTGTGAGGGATGACCTGTGGTCCAGGTTCCAGGTGCTGAAGAGGACCCTGCTCTCTCTGCTGCTGTACGGGTTAATGGAGTGGAGCGAGGGGCACAGATCCTCATCAAACGAGCCCTGCAGAGGACAAGCAGCCAAGCTCATCTGTACTGCATCATATACATTTCCATTTGTAATTTAAAATGTTTCTAAACCCAACAATAAAACAACTGGAATATACCTCCATTTAGCTCATGTAAATGTATACAGTGGTTGCATTCACTTTTGCACAAATACTGTATATGTTTTAGCCTCTTTCTCCTTCTTCTTCTTGTACCTGGCAGGTGAACCATCCCTGTGGGGTGCACATGCGCCTCTGCTCCTCCTCAGTGCGGTCGAAGTACGCTCCGTTGTACTTGTCCTTCTTCAGCATGTGGCCCAGACTCTGCAGCGTTTTGTCAAACTGTGCTCTGACCCTGGCCTGCTCTAGGCTCCTGGAGGCCTCGCTCACCTGCCGGACAAGACAACATGCAGTCTAAAGACGGCTCACAAGGACACGGGACTCAGCCAGAACGACCATCTCATTGTATTCAGTGTTCCGGTACTGTGTGACGAGTGGTAATGAGCTCAGCACAGGGAAATATCACATTTTCCATCCCGCCAAGATTTATGGGGTAAATATAAAGGAGCAAAGCTGCTGTTAGGAGATTGACTCTCATTCCTTTTTCAAAGCTGAGGTTAATTTAAATGTGATTAATGGACTTGTAATAAAGTTTTAAAAAAGTCCAGCTGGAATGCCTTCATAAGGCCTATTCAATTGTTTTGAATTGTAGGCATTTTTTAAGAAACTGACAAACTGACTGAATTTGAAAATGAGCTTTATTTAAATGTATATGCTTTATTTTTAAACCTTCCCAGGAGCTCGAAAGTTCTCCTTTATCAGATGGGGACTAAAGGGAATAAATGAAAACAACAAATACGTTGTGGGTTTGGACGGAATCTAGAGCTGCTCTACCTGAATTTACAAAGCAGCACTAGAGGACAATGAGGAGGTCGTCCTGGCTGACCAGGCTGTGAAGGCCCAGGGCGGATGTGGAGAGGCACCTCCTTCATGTAGCTGCGGATCCTGCCTTCACAGTTGAACTTCATGTAGGACGACTTGGTCTTGAATCGAGCATCCACTCCTGCAATGACGGCTCATTATTTGACTGCTGATGGAACACTTTTTACCAAAAGTGGGTAAGAGTATTGTCACTTAAAAACAAGATTCCTGTAGTATATACTAAATGTAGTAATGCGTGTGTACTTTTGTTAGAGTTGTGGTCACCTTGGAACCAGTCCTGGTCTTGTTCTCTGGTCTCCTTCTCAGACGTGTCCTCCAGGTTCTGGAGCATGTCCCGGAGGAGTTTGTTTCTCTGTGGAGAGCGAGGGTCAGACAGCAGAGCGAGGGTCAGACAGCAGAGACATAACTGGCCGCCTCCAGCAGCTGCTGCCAGGTGCTCTGTAGACAGCAGGCGCTCCAGGTCACTCACCACTGGAAACACCACACACGTACAACACACGTACACACACACACACACACACACACACACGTTAGCAAGGAAAAGTGTACAGAGAAAAGTCAGAACCCTGGTGCTAATCCACAAAAAGTCTGACACACGTAAAGAAAACACATTTACTTTCTTGACGTTTTGGCAGAATCACATGACTAAATCTTTATTTTCCTGCACGCAACTCGCCCCGTTTTCCCCCCAGACACTGCTCTGTATTCACTTTGTGCTCCAATTACATTTTCTTATACTTTATTAACCAAATAAAAGGTTGGCAAATGGTGGTTGAAGGCTTTTGAATTGAGAATATTTACTAATAGAAGTATATTAATCATGAGTATCCTTTTTTCCGCATGTGTTGCCTCCATTCTGGTATTTTGAACAGTTAGATGAGATTAAAAGCATTTAAAATAGTCCATAGTCAGTTTTGAGTTGGTTAAAGGCAGTACTTGCCTCCTTTCCAGCTCTGGTCCCGGGACAGCAGCACCAGCTCACAGTGCTCGGGCAGAGACCCAAAGCCCCTGTCTGTGAGCAGAGTCCCATCAGAGGACAGGCACATGTGCGCTCCGGACTGCGCCACCTGCAAACAGGTTCAAAGATTGTTTCCTCATGAGAAAAAAAGCTATGTTCAGTTTTTGCTTTCACCCACACAGACTGGAGGGTGACGTGTCTTGCTGAAGTACACAACGTCAGTATACATTACAGGTCCCCCACCAGGTCCAGTGCACTCAGGGATTCACAAAGTACCAACTTAGACCTGCTTTTAGTCCATGTTCAAAAATCTTAGTCCTAGTCCAGACCTGGTTTAGTAGTTTTTGGAAGTAAAAACCTAAACCACACTTTAAATCCTGTAGTTTGGACTTCTCGCAGCGCGGAATCCGTTCTGTTCCAGCGCCACACGCGTCATTGCGCGCGGAGCACGGCAGAGCGGACTCTCAGGACAGAGGAAACTGCGGATGTAACGTGCGGTGCCGAACCTTGAAATAGTGGCATGCTTTCTGGATCAGCTCGTTGAGGCTCCGCGCTGCCACGCCGTACCTTCCGACTGTCGCTCACTCCGCGGACCTTCACCGCTTTGGGCTTTCCGAAGAGCCCGAACATGGCCGAGCCTGAGCCGAGCCTGAGCCGAGCGAGTCCGAAACGTTTGGGTTTGTTTCCAACTTCTCTTTCTTCTTCTGTTTGGCAAAAGAAAGTAAAGTCGTGTATTATACTGCCACCAACTGGTAGGTCCTAAAGTACGAGGGCGTATCAGGGCCAAGGATGTATTATATTAACAGGTATTAATTATATCAGGGCCCCTTTCAGAAGAGGGAAGAAAAGATGGCAGACACATGGCACACATGGATGTATTATATTAACACGTGACACAAGAATTAGAGGGAACATTGGTCCACATTCCAAATTGAGATTGATCCTTCCCCTCTTTAGCGCTTAAGGATATGATGGCTTCCCTCCAATATTCCCTCTAATTCTTCATGTGTCTGAGCAAACACACAAACTCTCTGAGCGGCCCCTTGGACCACTGTGAGCGACATCAGACTGCACTGTGGTCACGCCAGTATCACATCAGTCCAAGTTACATGCTTTGTGAAAAGAATCAATGTACAGCATAATGTCAGTTAGATTACTTTTAATAAAGCGATTTAATCAATTTACAATGAAAAAGACCCAAATCTTGTCCATGACCTGTGGAGCCATGGACTGGGTGAAAAAAGTGGTCCGGGAGTTGAAGGCAAAACGGCCCACTATGGCTCTATAACTTTACAGTAATATTTACTCCTGGGAGTCCTATTCCTTGCATATCTATTTATTTGATAGACTCAGTTGGCCATAGCTGTATATTATCCTACTATATAGTCAGCTTGATTCATTTTTTTTTTTTATATATATATCAACAGAGCAGAATATTGGTTTATATAGATTTTTTGTATTAATTTGATATATTTGCACAAAAAAGTCCATTCGGTCTTATAAGACCACCTCCCCAAAAACATCTAACAAACAGGCAAGTACATTTCTCACATTAATACATTATGTTTCATATGGTATTAAATATTTGTATGAATCAATGTCAATTTTAATTTAAGTGTGCAAATGGATTCAAGAGTAGAGGCTAAATGAGTGTCGGCCCCCTGTATTTGAGTGTTCTTTGATTATTTGTAGTTCTGCACAAGGGAATATAATAGTCTCTGCAGTGTCTCTTTGAATATGCGTGAACATCTGAAGAATACATTAAAAAGTTGTCATAAACTCTGGGAAAAGCATTGGACATGTGCACATACTCATGAATACAGAAATACAATAGATGCATAGATATAGTCAAGAAGTTGGATTTTTTGAACAAAAGAGCAGATGAAGACATTCATCATGTATGGTAACCATGTGACCATCCATGATGTGTGGATAGATTAAACTATAATATCATGCAAGAAGCATTCTTTACTCAAAATACAAATAGATTTCATGCTTTCTTTTACAAACATATTGGGTATGTTATTTCCATGTTTTTGATCAATAATGAAGCCTAGAAACTTATTTTGAGCAACTTGGTTAATTCTAATACCATCAATAGAGAATTTAAAGTTTTTGGTATTAAATCCATCAAATCTGTCTTTTGTATATTTAGAGTTGATTTGTTTTAAACCACTCTGAATTTTTTGATAATTCTTAATTTGCTTCTCTTATCAGACAGTTAAGATTTGGATGAGATAGCAGAAAACATGTATCATCTGCAAACATAAGAGGCAAGATATTTTTTACAAAATATTCTTTGATCATTCCAATAAATTATGAATAAAAGAGGTCCCAAAATGGAGCCCTGTGGGCCCCCACACATTAGCTTACCTCTATTTGAGCTTTGGTTGTTAATGTAAACGAATTGTTCTTGATCCTCCAAACTGAGCAGCATGTTATTAGTATAAAAGTGTGTGTGTATGTGTGTGTGTGTGTGTGTGTGTGTGTGTGTGTGTGTGTGTATGTGTATGTATATATATATATATGTATATATATATATATATATATATATATATGCCAGCTCTTGAGCTTTTTCAAATGTATGGCTTTCATTCTACTTTATTCAGTACAACAATTATATCACACGACATTGTTTATTCATATTGCTAGAAAAAAATCAGTTTAATCAAGAAACAATTACTGAACCAATACTTTTACAGTTATCACTAATGACTTGTTAGAACAATGTCCAAAAATATTAATGTAAAAAAGGAAAGAAAAAGAAAACTGTATAAAGTATAAACCTCAAAATAAAAATAAAAAAGAGTTTTTGTGTTTTATTGCTAAAATAAAGAAAAATTACTTTTAACTCCTACCGACTGAAGACATATTATATATTCATTATATCTAAGAATGTCACAATACAAACTTATGTTATGATTATTGTGAGAATAAATATGACAATTATTGACACCAAGTTTGTTAGCAAATTTTGTGAATTAAAACTTTGTGATTTATAAACACAATTAACACACATTTAGGCTTCATTTTCTTAAGTAAGGATTTCATAGAAATGACCAAAAAATTGCTTTAAATATAAAATAAATGTTTCTCAATTTTTAAGATTATATTGTGGTCACAAAATATATTTACTGTAACAATTATATCCCGATTATTGTTGAAAAAGAAAGGCAAAATTAGAATATTGAGTGTATACTAGAAAATAATCTAATGGAGATGCTAATAAAAGAAGATTCATTTTACTTTTTTACACAGCATTTCAGAATCAGAATCAGAATCAGAATCAGAATCAGAATCAGAACTCAGAACTCAGAATCAGAACTCAGATCGGAAATCTGTAAATCCACCCTAGAAGTCAGCTATTTCTAGAACACACCCACATGTACGGCCAATTGGTCTTTGTGTGAATCTTGACATTGTTGAAAACATAACCTCAAATTTCTAGATAGCAAGTCATCACTTCCGGTTGTGAGTCTGAGGACGCGCCCTAATTTATCTTCATTCAATTATTTCGGTTTTTTTTTCCACTGTAGCCCCTCAAGGTAACTACTGTTGTGATTTTGGGCGTTACAAAAATAAATTTAATTAAATTAAATTATTTTATGTATATTTTGAGGTGATTTTGTACATTGCTTTGGTTGCTTGTGAGTTACTCAGGGAAACAAAGTAATCCAATAACTTTTTTAGGACCTGGCTTGTAGTTATCAAAGACGTGGGGCCATATTTTGCCCGTGGAGGTAGCATTAATGTGAGCACACCAGAGCTCATTGCGTCACACCTCGCAGTCGGCGCAATTGATGACAGCACAGGCCGTGGAATTCTAAACGAGAGGCGTGATTATCACGCCTCAAGGCGGCCAAGTCCAGCCTGCTTATTCCAGCGCTAAGGTCGGCAAGATAGCAAAATAGCGCCCTGGCCCCGCCCCCTGGAAAAGGCTAACGTTAACGCTACCTCCGGGGGCAAAATATGGCCCGTGATTTGTTGCAATATCCCGTCTGCAATCAAGCACAAACATCGTCTTCTGCACCATCTTCTTGTGGGCAATCTCATTCAGAATAACTGTTACTGTTTCTTTTGTAACTGAAGCGACATTCTTAGTTTGAAAGAACCTCAAGCAAGCAGCTCATCCGAATAAATGGAGTTAAAATCCTTGAGAGCCTGCCGCAAGTAAATCACTGGACCCTTCTCCATGGAAAAAGACTTCTAAAAGAGGCAGGGCCAGCATTATTGGCAGATAGTTACATGTTTGGTAGTGTAGTAGTTCTACTAGTCCAAGTACTGAAGTGTTATTCATGTGTTATTCATGAATGTGTGGATGTTTAATTTGTATGTTTTAATAGTTCTGTGGGGCACCAACCTTATTTAGGCAATTAACAATGAACAAATGAACAAATATCTAAATGTTCATTAATCTGAAGGTTACGAGAACGTAACCGTGAAATTGACCCCTTTTCTGGAAATCAATTAACACTTTAACAGCTGTGGTTTATGAAAATGTATTGACCAAATAATTAAACAGATAAATATGAATATGGAATATGCAAATTAGTAATTAACAGATGGAGACACCAAATACAATTGTTCTAGATCTATCGAGTTGTGTGTTAGAGTTAATGTCTAAGATGATCTTATCAGCCGAAATATGTGCGTCTATACAACCAGAAGCAGGAGCTATGTGATCCAGCCGATATGGGCCTGTTTTTCCGCGTTGAAGGAGCTGACTCCTCCAGGGTTCAGCTTGGGGTCACGCTGGGTAGGGCATGGGCCACGCGGTCCAAAACGCTGGCTCTGACGTATCAGGCTGATGAGCAGCTGGATGAGAGCCACTTTACTCCTTAATGAAAAGGCTGTTGCACTGATTCACAGATGAGGCCAAATTGAAGAGTGTCTTAGGTCAAAATGTTGTTGTAGACTTGACAAGTCAAAAGTCAAGTCAAGTCCTTTGATTGAGTTTGCATGTTGCAGTTTAAAGCAAAGTCGGGCACAGAATTACTTATCAGGAGAGAGTAAAGTTGGCTTCTGCGAGCGTGTCTCTCTGGAATGTTCTTTGTCCCCTATGTTACCTTAGCATTGCCAGGCCAGGGGAGAGCCCTTCTCCCAGGTCCTTCCTCATGGACCTCTTGATGGAATTAGTTTGGTCTCTGTCTCACTGACTGACCCTTGGAGGACACATGCTGAGTCACAAGGACTGATTGGGGGGCTGAGAAGGGAATAGGTAATTCATTGTCCAATATCTAAAATAATTAATGTAATCAATTTTGGAATGAAGCTGTAACATCAATGTGGAAAAAGTGAAGTACTGGGAATACTTTCCGGATGCACTGTGTATGTACAATTAACAGAACCCTGTTCAGCACGCTGAGCAGTTGTTATCAATTCTTATACCACTGACATGACAAAAAAACCCCAAAAAAACAACTGACCGACCGACGACCCGCAGCCTAACCCTAACCCTAACCCTAGTTTGCAGTACCCTCTAGGATGGGACAGTGTCACACCAGGTCAAAAAACATATTATAATAAATATTATAATATTCTATTCATAGAAAATATTTTATAAGTGCTCTAAATATGTGGTGTCTGCACATAGGAAGCCTCCACCACTTGATTCAGTGGTGTCCAGGCTCAAAAGGTCAGCCACGAATGGATAAAAAGCCCATCCAGTCTCATTGAGGTTAGTTTGTCACAGATGCAACATTAAAGGCCAGACTAAGGAAGGATATTTGACAGGCAGGGTGGAAAACCCACTCCACAAAACCAAAATTTCCAAGTTGGACCACATGTGCAAACGGACTAAGGCTGAAAGGATTAATCGAGTAAATCGATGACAAAAAAGCTTTGATTATTATTTGATTGCCTCAATGATTTATTGAGAATGAATGAACAACAGTGAAATCTTTAATTTTCTTTCATTCTCATACTATTTCTCAAGTTTGTGGCCAGCTTTCTGAAAGACAAAATCAATTTAAATGTGAACAGCCACATGATATTAATATTTAGGTCTATTTTTGGGCTGTATATTGAATAAAAAAAAACCCCGTACTTTTACTTCTAAAATTGTCCCGTTAACCAAATAATCTTGACATCCCTAATTACAGGCAAAAGCCCTTAACACCAGGTGCACCAGAACAGGAGCGAGTCAATTCTGAGAGCTGTATTCAGTCTGTCCTCAACCAGCTTCCCTTTGTAGTTCGGTTCTGAAGTCCTCAGACACACTCCTGAGGCGGAGGCTCCGGTTGTACAGCCTCACACACCCAGAGCCCAGAGTATGAGCATCCACAGCAGGAGAGAACCAGATCAGCAACACATCTTCAGGCTGTATCTCCTGGATATTAAAGAGATGTGTTGAACCCCTAATCGATAACATTTATCCGTAAGATTCAGGGCTGAGTTACCAAACTACACAAGAGTAACACTACTTCAAAAGTAAAAGTACAAAGTAGTGGTCCAGAACAGTACTCAAGTAAGAGTGAAATTAAATTCAAACTCCTGCTCTAGTAAGAAAACCTGTCAAAACGTTTGATCTAGAATTTGAAACCAATGTACAAGGAAGAACAAAACATTAAATAATGTACAGTGAAAGGACAGACACAAAAAGGAAAAAACTCAATCATATCTGAAGAAGCAGTGCAAGAAACATGAATGTTCAAATTATTGTATGTTGTCAACAAAGAGTTTTTAATCAGCTCAGCATTTAGTTTGAATAGTGAGTTTGTGGGTGAGTTTTTGTCACCTGGACTTACGGTGAAAAGACACTTTTACTAAAGCAACAGAAGCCTGATGGAGGGCATCTGGAGGAGACAAGATGGTCCTGCAGCTGAGAGCCTCTGCAGAGCTGGATTTCATGTCTGAGAACTATTCTGTAAAGAAATAAAACCAACACTTTATTGAAAGTTTGTCCTGTCTGTGTGTTGTAAACTGTGTAAATACTGTATACTGTCTATTGTATTGTATGTATAACAATGTCTTTGCATTGTGTGTTTTGGACCCCTCAAAAATGAGATGGCACATCTCAAGGGGATTTTCACTAAATAAAGTAAATAGAGCATATACATATAAAGTTATAGAAAAAGCCCTGCCATTCTTCTTTTCAGATAACTTTGATCAATTAAATAGTAATGCAGACATACAATCTTTCCATTTTATTTCATCATTTTCAATTAAGGAGAGGGTCCATCGCAGAACCCACTATTGTAGGCTCAAACCAACTTTCCCATTCCTATACATTTTAGATATACAAATCTGTATGAACATTTCAAATAAAAATGATTCCGAAAACACAAAGAAATTAGTTACCTGATATTTTTGTACTGAATTCTTGATTAAGCTTAACTCAGAAGCAAATAACTTATACTGGTTGGCCCAAAAATCTGAATATTTGGAAAATAATGCCTGCCCTCTGTTGGAGGAATTAACTTCTTGTTGAAGTGTAATTATAAGAACTTGCACTGTAACTTTCACAAACAGGTGTTGCTCTCCTGGAGGCTGATTCACTATAGAGATTTCTCACCAACCAGCTGTCACCTGTGGAACGATGGTGACACACTACACAAAAACAAATCATTTTTTAAATCTGTTTATCTGGACAAATCAATCCATTAATGAACAAGGTCAAACCTCAAAAGGCTCCTAATCAGTTCAAAAACCACAATACAATATAGATTACAGTACATCAATAAAAACATTAAAACACATTAACATTTATTTAAAATATTAAAAAGCAGATCAAATTCACTCAGTCATAAAAAAGCTAATAATGTTATTGAATTGATGTAGCTGGTGAAATTCCGGTCTGATTTCTCACTTGATTTATAGATTTGAGAGCGAGAGACTGGAGGTGATTCCTAACACTTTCTTTTTGTTTCTGTGGGCCAAAGACAATAACTTCTGTCTTGTCTGAATTTAGTTGGAGAAAGTTGTTTTGCATCCACTTGCTGATCTGCTGAAGGCAGTGACAAAGTGAATCGATTGGTCCATATTCACCCGTCGTCAGTGAGACATAGATCTGCGTATAATCTGCATAATTGTGATAGGAGACACCACTGTTCTGTATTAACTAACCTAACAGCAGCATGTTCAGGTTAAACAGAAGGGGTCCCACAAGTCAACACCATGTGGTCAAAGACAGAGTCACCAATCTCAACAAAGTACTTCCTGTTTTCAAGGTTAGGCCTTCAACCACTTTAGGGCCGTGTGAGTGATGCCCACTGAGTCATCTGTCTCTGTAGAAGGATGGTCCCGTGATGGACATGTGGATATAACAACAAAGAACAAAGAAGTTTTAGAAATCGGTCCCGGAGCGTTCCATTGTAGAAAAAATATTCAGTTGTAGTCATCTGGACACTGGTTTTAGAAAAACAAGACATTTCGACTCTCATCCAAGAGTCATTCTCAATTTGTGGATCTAGTCTGAGAACTCGGGCGAAGCCTCCTGATAATAACTTGTCCTGTTTATCTCTTAGTTTAACTAATCTTCTTTGCAGCCAGCCAATAAATCCTATTGTTGGCTGGCTGCAGCTCCTTAATTTTCTTTTTAAACAAAAATGGCCTCAAACCATAATAATAATAATAATAACATTTTATTTAAAAGCGCCTCTTTCAAAAACCATCTCTTCTCCTGCTTAGAATCTTCACTTCACTGTCCTCAAAGGAAAGCTTTGTGGCTTTAATATGAAGATGCACAGGGCTCTGTGGTCCTGAATTAGCATGCCTTCTGTGTTGATACAGAATTTTGTGCAGTGGCTGTTTAGTCTCACCTATGACTTCCATCTCTGCAGGACCTGTACGTCTCTTAGGCTCTGGGACGAGCAGGTCGGATCACAGCTGACCCTTCCACCCTGGACATGGTCTATTTGAACCACTCCCCTCAGGCAGGAGGCTACGGTCCATCCGGACCAGAACCTCCCGCCACAAGAATAGTTTCTTTCCCTCTGCCGTTGGACTCATGAACACTTCTTAAACACCTGCCACTTTAACTGCAACTCTTCATCACTCACTGCACTGTCACTTTCTGCACTACAACTGTAAATTAACTGTAATCTTGTGTACATAGTAATGCCTATTTTTTATTTTAATTTTATACTATAGTCATTTTAAATTGTTTCTTAATGCATGCCCTGCTGATTTCATATATGTTGTTTTTATTATTGCTCAGTGTTTTATGTTGCACCTAATGCTGAAACAAGCTCCTATGTTTGTGAATTTTGTTCATTGACAATGACAATAAACCTTTTTCTGCTCTTTAGAACTTTCCTCACTGCATTGGATTGTGTAAAATACTGTGTGTGTCCGGTATGCACTGATTACTGATAGGTCTTCAACTGAGTCTTCCTTGGTCAGAAGGAACAGGCGAACTCCAGGTTAAACTTCAGAACATTGATTGAAGGAGCAGATATTGGGGTGAGGAGGTTTCGTTTACATAACATCCTGATGCCAATAAGAGTGTGTAGGGGCGTGTGTGTGAGTGTGGTTATCTGAAAAGAAAGACAATAAAAATGTATGCTAAAAATAACACGTGTAGCCCTGCAATGTGCTTTGGCTGTGAACATCAGCTAGTAAAACTCACATTTGTGCTCAATCTTACAAGATAGACATTCATACATGACCACAAACAATACTTGCATCATGTGGACGCATACGTACTCATACATACAGGATTAGGCAGGATGAAACGACACCGGCACGATGCTCCGCTCCTAACACCATAATAGATGGCCATATGGGTACTTTTGGGCAAATGCTACAGCCACGCCTCCTTTTGAGTGAAAACAAACAGTGAATATTTACAATATTTATTGTCACGAAGAAACTACCGGTAAATGGATGAATGAGCTTGTATTTCTAAATTACAGACACTGGGTGGTGCCGTTAGTTCACCCGAAGCAGAGGAAAGCTAGCGCTAATCGCTAATAAAATACAGGTTTGACCGGAGACATCTATAGTTGTAGCTGTTGGGATACGACACCTCTGGCCTCTGGGGTCATTTTGCCAAAAGGATTCTGGTAAGCTTAACAGACATCTCTTGACCCTCGCTGTTTTTTCTTTTACCGATCCTGATCAGATATCGGGATTGACTTAAAATATTCATCCATCCATGGCTGCTGTGTCGTCAGTATCAATATTTTGTTGTATTTTGGAGCAAAACATTAGAACTATTTGTAGAAAAAGATTCAGTTGTAGTCATCTGGACTCTGTTTTAGAAAAAACGATACGTTTCGACTCTCATCCCAGAGTGAATGGTTGAGAAAGACTCATGGATGAGTCGTATCGTTTCTCTAAAACAGAGTCCAGATGACTCCAACTGAATCTTTTTCTACAATGGAACACTCCTGGACGAATGAGGGATTACACCGACATTTGAACTATTTGTTTCTCCCGCCCATTTGTTAACACTGCTTGTTTTCACCCAAAAGGGGGCGTGGCTGTAGCGCTAACCCAAAAGTACCCATATGACCGGAGACGTCTATCTTTGACCAACACCACAATAACATACGGACCACGGCCTTAAAGAATTACAATAATCCTTGGTGCATTATGGGAGGTGTAGTATCATCACAGGACTTTTAACAGATCGAATACACTACATTGCTCTGTTCTTGTGTGGGCATCTTGTCCTTAGGATGAACCAGTTTTTGTCCTAAAGTGTGGCCCGGTTTAAAGTAAACAGGGAATTTGTACTGTCATTTCTTTAAGATCCGTATCACAATGCAATGCCATGTTAATAAGGTTATATGGTGGTATGATCACTTGAATCCTGCAGTAAACTGTATTGCCAATTCAGTAAGAGGCCTGAAGGCAAACTATAATTGGTCTGAGGTCCACATTTGACCCCCAGGCCATACTTTAGATACCCCTGCATTACATATTTGATTTTCTATTACATGAAAGTTTTCAAGTAAATATTTGAGAGGGTATTAAGATAGGTAAATTAACATGTCGGTGTAATCCCTCATTCGTCCAGGAGTGTTCCATTGTAGAAAAAGATTCAGTTGTAGTCATCTGGACTCTGTTTTAGAAAAAAAAACCCCGTTTCAACTCTCATCCAAGAGTCATTCTCAAGGTAAGTTAAGTTATGTGTGACAAGGAGAGATGCATTGTACCAGGTTGTAGCTTAATGAGTGACTGGATTGTCAAAACATGGAAATGAATTTCTGTGCGCGGCATAGCATGGTCCCAGACTCTCTTGAATGTGAACAGAGGCGCTGACTACAAGAGAAAGAAATCAAGGAGACATTCAACTTTATCACATTCATCCAAATTTCGTTCTTCAGTATTAAAGTAAATAAAAACACTGCTTTTGAGTATTTTTGTTTTGTCAAAGAAAATAGTCGTTTGACTTCCTTTTGAATTCAACAGAAACAATTCATTATTTATACAAACACATGTATAGAGAAAATAAAGCCGTTTACATATAAACACATAGTTTCCACACTTAGCTCCTTAGCGTGAACGTTACTATAGCAACCAACGCCGGTCTAAGGTAGATACCAAATCACAGGTTATGGACTACGTATGAAATTAATTCAGTTTTGTCTTGCTACCTTAACTATGCACATTTATTCTAAATCAGACACATATTCTTACGTTACTATTGTATCTACGTCACAAATATATTTGCAATTCGTTGTGGAGGTGATTTGCACCGTCCACATGATCCCTGGACCCCCGTGTACAGCGCACATGGTACAGTCCAGTGTCAACATGGCGACGATGGCGCGCTGAATCTCGAAGACTGCCAATCTTCACGTCCTTCAGCTCCTTTCCACGTGTCACACATGGTGAAAAGCAGAGGACACGGTGGCGGCGGTGGAGCGGTGGAAACACGGGTGGAAGGAGGCGTTTGACCGTGGCCGTGTTGTCCCTCCATCCCGCCACACGAGCCGCCTGGCCGGGGAGAAGCACCTGAGCGAGTCCCTGGGCTTCGAGCTGAGCCTGAGCCGGGTCACGGCGCCCCATCTACCGGAGGTCAGACAACAGCGCTATGTGACCCTTTAAAAGTCTGTTCACAGAAACGTTCTAAACTCCGAAATGGCGGCAAAAGTAAAGTGGAACATAATGTGTTTCAATGGAGAAACTGGGATTCACCTCAGAATATCACAAAATATGACAAGTCCAGCTCGTTTTGTCAAAGTAACACCACTCAGATCTGAATCCTGATTTAAACACATTCACGTCAGTATTTCACTACTTTTATTTATTTAAAGTTCATACGACAGGTTAGACTACACATTTCACTAAAACGTAGTGAACACAATTATATTTCATAACTAAACATTTTGTCTATTTGTCCCAGTTTGACCATTTTTGTCCCAGTTTGTACATCCACGTTGGGACATGAGCAGCAAATGTCACATATAGCTAATTCCACTACTGTTACCTAGCAACCATACTGTAAACAAAATGGTTGGGTGGTTGGGTGGTTTGGTGCCGTATTTCTGATTAAGAAAGGTTTTCGATGTTATCAGTCTGAAATGGATTGAGTCCTATCCGGCCACTTCCCTCAACATGTCACCTCTCACTCTGTCCACCGGGCTTCCCCAAGGGTCCACATTAGCACCTGTATTATTCTCACTCTACATTGTAATGTCTCCATACAGATGTACGCTGACGACACTCTAATCTACACGCACGGCAATCGCAGCTCTCAAGTGACTGATAAACTCAAACTCTATGGTTCATGTCTCGCCCTGGTTAGAATACTCCTGTCTTAAATTAAATACTTCAAAAACTGTTGCCATGGTTTTCACCAAATCCAACAGGTCTTCTAATAAGACAGTGATATCAGAATCAGAATCAGAAAGGGTTTATTGCCATCGTCAATGAACAAAATTCACAAACATAGGAACTGTCTCAGCCTTAAGGTTCCACACTAAAACACTGAGCAATAATAAAAACAACATATATTCAATCCAAAGGGCATGCATTAAGAAACAATTTAAAATGACTATAGTATAAAATAAAAATAGGCATTACAGTTACAATTAAATTTAAAGTTGTAGTGCTGAAAGTGACAGTGCAGTGAGTGATGAATAGTTGCAGTTAAAGTGACAGGTGTTTAGAAGTGTTCATGAGTCCAACGGCAGAGGGAAAGAAACTAGTCGTGTGGCGCGGAGGTTCTGGTCTGGCTGGACCGTAGCCTCCTGCCTGAGGGGGGTGGTTCAAATAGACCATGTCCAGGTGGGAAGGGTCAGCTGTGATCCGACGCACGTAGCTCCTCCACTGCCTCATTGGTCCACTTCTTAGAGGTCCTCACTGCAGGTTTGGAGAGCTTCAGCCTCTGCCTGTACGTGGGGATCAGGTGAACCATGGCGTGATCTGAAAAGCCCAGAGCAGCTCGGGCCACAGCGTGGAAGGCGTTGCTGACTGTTGTTGTAACAGTGATCCAGCGTGTTCTGCTCCCTGGTTGGAACTTTAATAAACTGTCTGTACTTTGGTAGTTCGTGGCTGAGATTCCCCTTGTTAAAATCACCCAGGATAATACACAAGGAGTCCGGGAATGTCCGCTCCACACTCAGAATCTGGTCCACGAGCGCGCGCTGTGCCACGTGCACGTTTGCGCTCAGTGGATGTAAACGACAGCCAGAATGAATGAGGTGAACTCACGTGAAGAGTAGAATGGTTTGCATTTAATGAAGAGATATTCCAGATCAGGAGAGCAGTGTTTGGAGATCACAGTCACATCTGAAGACCAGGCGTTGTTGATGTAAAAACAGACTCCTCCACCGTGTGCTTTAGGGCTTTGAGAAGCGCAAAGCCCTCAAGCCGCACGGTGCCGTCCTGGACCGGCTCACTGAGCCACGTCTCCGTGAAGCACAAAACAGGAGATGAAGAAAAGTCTCTGTTTCGTCTCATCAGCAGCGACAGTTTGTCCATTTTGTTTGAAAGTGAGCGAACGTTAGAGAGGAAAATTCCAGGTAAGGGCGTCCGAGGACCCCCGCACTTTTCCTCGCCTCTGGCTTCTCTCTCTTTTAACCAAAAGAAGGGCTGATTCTGCAGCAGAAGCTAAAAAAACTAGAACCAGGTCCGTAGGAGTTGTGGTTCGGAAGGACAAAAGCTCTTCACGGGTGTGAGAGCACGCAGACACACAATTTACAAACAAAAACATACTGAGAACTTAGAACTTATAACAGCTGCTTTAAAAGAAAGTCACCTTCACCTGGGGCCCCTCCTGCTTCCCTCTATCTTGACTCCTATTGGCTGAGCTCTGCTGAGCAACATGTGAACTTTCGTTACTCAGTTTGCATTGGTTTGGTTTTATTAACTCTGAAGTTACTCCACTCCTCTGAGTAAGTTCATCTGGATTCTGGAGTCCAGCAGCAGGCCTCTGCGCACTGTTTCTGAAATCAAGACATTTTGACTCCCATCCAGAAGTCAATTTCTATTAGAGGTTGTAGCCTGAGAACCTACAACATTTCCTGAAGCTAGAGAAGTCCTGCTCTAAGGAGAGG
Source organism: Chaenogobius annularis (assembly GCA_015082035.1). Taxonomy (NCBI): domain Eukaryota; kingdom Metazoa; phylum Chordata; class Actinopteri; order Gobiiformes; family Gobiidae; genus Chaenogobius; species Chaenogobius annularis. The sequence continues at coordinate 212,940 of BJKM01000505.1, read as the reverse complement.
TAAGAGGGGGGTCAACGGTCTTTTCCGGGCAGTTGAGAGATCTCCACCGAGGGAGGACTCCGTTTTCTGGTGACATAAGCTACCTTTTGTCTGACTCTTTTATTAAGTACCTGATTAGCATTTGATTGGCTTGCTTTCTAACTTCTAACAATTTATGCTATTGTGTTACTTGTTATTGAATTAAAAAAATCAAATAAAAAATCTCAATTGATCATCAGAGCCAGCTTCCATTCATATTTCAGGTAAAGAATATATTACACTGAAAAAAACTTTTAAAGCTATTTTAGGTCATTTTGGGAAAAAGCCTAAATCAGTGTGGCGTTTTGCAGTCTTTGTCATGCACATGTGTTGTCCACAGGAGGCGCCAGAGGGCCAGAACGTCTCTTACCAGCTCCGAGTCTCACTTTTGGACAGTCTTCAGCAGCACTTCTTCGGCCAAACCTGGAGGAGTTGTCCACAGAAGCTGAAGAATGGCAAGATCTCCTTCAACCAGGTACTGTCGCCCTCCATGTTGATCCATGTGAAGGAAAGAGCGTACGCGTGGGGGACTGAGATCCCACCTACAAGTCTCCCTGAACAACTACTTTTACTTTTAGTTTGCTTCATCCGTTTTTGGACACCTTGTTGATATTATATTTTACCACCTAAAATAATACATGAAAAACAAGTTATTAAATCATCAATGCTTTCTGACCCTACAAAATACCCCTTGCTGCAGTACTGAAGAATGGAGCTGTTTAAAATCAGGCTAAAACAATAGCTGCTAACTTCAAACTTCAAACTTAATGGACACGCGTTATACAAAAGTTTTTGGAGTGTTTTTAACCATATATAACATTGTGTTTCACTAAAGCTTGTCTTCTCTCTTCTCTGAGCCTCACAGATTTTGTTTTCAAATTTCCCAGATTTGGGACGTCAAATGTAGAGATTCGGAGGTCTGTGCTGTTTTTAAGTCCATGAATTGTCACAGACTCGTTCTGAACTTTTCTGCCTCAAATCATTTGTTTGTCAGTAGGGATGTCAAGATATCAAATGTTAGTGTTACGATTATTGTCCGAAAAAACATCACGATTATAGAGTGTGTGATCAAACGGTGAAATCTTTCATTTTCTTTCATTCCCCTGGTCTGACATGCTAGTGCTCCTCAAGTTTGGCTTCATGAAATGTCCCTTTCTGAAAGACAATTTAAATGTGACAAAAAAGTCAGATAAAAAGAATTGTCACTATTATTATTTTTTTGGGTTGTTCCGATGATATTGTGATCTGACTAATCATGATTATCGATTAACCTAATAATGGTGATATCCCTATGTGTCAGTGGCATCAAGTATACACTTATATAATGTACAATATACGGTATTGCACTTCAAAATGTGCTCTCATGACAGACCTAATGAAAGAAACTCCAGATCTGTGGAGAGGTGAGCCCCCTTTCCCACGGTATTTTGAGCAATAAAAACACCTGTAATTGAATAAATGCATGATTTGGCTTCAAGTTTGAGAGTTTAAAACCCTAAAGTGGAAAGTAATAAGAGCTCCATGAGACGAGCAGAAAAGTCAGACTGTGCGCTGTTGAACCAGTGGTAATGACTTTTCTTTTAATGCCAGTTTGAGCTAAGATCTGAATTTCTCTTTGTGATCAATCCTATTTTTGTTCTAAATCTTGATTCTAACCCTTGCCCGCTGACTCCTCATCTTTGATGATGAAATTTCCCATTACATGTTGAAAATGTTGGACAGATTTGTGAGCTGTGTTGGATTTGTGATACAAAAGGGCAGCTTTAGGAGAGAGCAGAAGGTTCTGTGCTCCTGCTGAGGCCTGTCCGACACACTTTACACTCTTCACTCACTGTTTAGGGCTGAATCATTTTGGAAATATAATATAGTAATGACAAGCATTGTAGTAGTGTTTAAATATGCAATTGGTTTCTGTTCGAAAGTTCATTTTTAAAATCAGGTGGGACACATGTTATTTTGGAGATCTGTAAAAGTATATTGACTATGATATAAAATGATCTCAAATTGAAACAAACATTCCCTAAGGGTGTGCAACGTTGTTTTTTCTGCACCTTTATGCTTAGTTTTATGGTTCATGTTTTGTGTGATACGTACACATTTGTATCATCTGACTACTGTTGCAGAGATGCAAAATAAACATGTTTGTTTTTTTCAATATTGCCTCCTAAGGTCCAGGAAGAGTAACACTTGTGACCACATTTCACATGCATAATTACAGTCTTTGCAATTTGCCAATTGAGAATCAATCCTTCAAGTTTGCCTCAGGAGCTAAACCGTGCCTCACTTAGAAGCTCGCCGAAGCTCTGGAATAAAATGTCCCCGTTTACGCTTGGAACAATTCTAAGGTGACATATTAAGGTCATTATTTTACTCTTAGTTCATTGTAAACTGCAATACTGATCTAAAATGGCTAATAGAATAAGGTGTTTTGACTTCCTGTTCAAAACTGCAGACTTGATCCTGTCTTCATAGTGGCATTTCACCGTAACAAACACAGATTGTTTATTGTTATGGATGACACGGACTGGACGGAAAACTGACATTCGAAACATGTAACAAACTACATTCAGACTTGACCTTTTTGAAGACTATTTTCTTTTTTCCAAGAAGAATAAAGATGAAATTTACTTTCAAACCTCAAATGGTGCGATGACTGTTGAGCTCCTGATTGATGGATGCCAGTCCTTTTAGTCACATTCTCATGCTCCTTATCTTCAGTCGTTCTCTACCCACAGTCACTGTTTTGTATTATCATTTTAAATATTGAAATTCTTTATCTGAAATCCTTTGAGCATCCTAGAAAAGATTCCCACACTGCCATTCTTGCAGGGCTCTTTTCTATAGCTGTCTTCTGGTCTGCTGCCTCTCCTCCAACACGCCGTTCTCAAGACGTTCTCAAGACGTTCTCAAACACGCCTTATCAAGACGTTCTCAAGACGTTCTCAAGCCGTTCTCACTGCTCAGCCGTTCTCAACCGCCAACGTTCTCAAGCCGTTCTCAAGCCGTTCTCAAGCCGTTCTCAAGCGTTCTCAAGCCGTTCTCAAGCCGTTCTTAAGCCGTTCTCAAGACGTTCTCAAGACGTTCTCAAGACGTTCTCAAGACGTTCTCGTTCATTATCTTTGTGGGGTATTTGACTTAAGAGTCATGTAAGAAGTCATCTATCCTCCAAACATAAGTCTGATACTATTTCACTGTCCATACTTTGTATACTCATAATAATAGTGAAACTGTGATGTTTCTTATGAATGCGGTCTAAATCTGACATAGTGCCCCTGGTGGCAGCATGTAGTGTGGATTTTCTATTGAAGAATAAAAAGGAAAACTTGAGCAGAGTTGTTACAAGAAAAAACAAATCTGTTCCTCCCAGAGTCCCGTCTGTCCCAGAAGTCAAAACGGGAAACACATACTTTATACCACCCAAAGAGGGCGTGAATGCCACGTCTACAGTAAAGAAACAGTTAACAGTAAATGTGGACAAGGCCTCGACAGATTAGCTTCATAACAGAAGCTTGTTCTTTGTTTTATCTTAACAACATAAAGTCCATCTCTAGCACATCCGGTGATAGGACAACGCAAGTGTGGCATGGCATTTCCCCCGCACAGTAGTGACTGCACTGTGATCATGTGAGCGAGGACAGAGGCTGCTACAGCTGCACAGATCCACACTGAATTTGAAACGAGCCTTTTTGATCAACATACATCACACACGCAGTTGTGATTCATGTTTCATTCTTTATACGACAGACCTGATCTGCTGTTTCTCCTGGAGTGAAGCATGATGGGTAAGCCTCCTGCTTTGGGTCTGTGAAACAGAATCTTATATTATTCTCAGTGATCATACTCTGATTCTGTATTATTGTATGTTCCAGCTGTCTTCTTATTCCTGCGCTGGAGCCTTAACACAGCATGAAGCTCTGTCATGTGGATCATGTTCACAAAGAGCTAACAGAGTACTTTCTGTCACTTTCAGTAATAAGAACCCTTGAGCTTCGTCATGGTTCATTCACTTGAAAATAATCATACATGAAAAAAACAGAAACAAATATATGCATCAAACAGAAATATTAAACGTTATTAAGTGATCAGTTTTGTGCTATTCAACAATCAGAGTAAAAAAGTATAGACTGTGCTTGAATGTCTATCTGCAAATTGAGGTGCGTCTCCTGTCCGTCCAATGGAGTCGGATCTCTCCTTCACTGTGGAACTCCTACAGGTTTCTACTTTTTCCAAAGAGGTTTGGTAGTTTTTCCTGGCCGGAGAAGGAGGGTCTAAGGACAGGGGAGCTTGGGACATCTGTCTAAGACACAGGACCTGCTGGGACATTTCCAAGTCCTATGAACATTGTTTATTCTGTTTTATTTCTGTTTTTTCCACTGTCGCCCCTCGAAGAAACTGCATTTGTGATTTAGGGCGTTACAAAAATAAATTGAATTGAAGATTCTAAAATGAAACATGGGCATGCAAATATAAATGTGTAGACTAAAATATATCAGTATGTACAACAACACAGGGCCGCTGCTAGCCATTTGGGGCCTCTAAGCAGAAATGCTCAGTGGTGGCCCCATGCCCCAACCCACTTTGAAGGTGAACAAAATACATAGGGTTATGTTTTTTTAAATAAATGTAATTTTGTAATATTGCATAAATCAACCAAGAAGTTTTCAACCGAAGTAATATACATTTTCTGTATTTTTGATGCATTTGAGATACAATATTAACACATTACTCACCCCCCTACCCCTGCTCCGCCCCTGCTCCGCCCCTGCTCCGGCATCACCTGAAAGCCCTTCTCCTGCTCTTCTGCAGAACAGTTCGAGGCTCTAGAAAACACTACAGGTTGCTAACTATTAACACTATTTTTCATTTATAAAAACATGATTTGCACATTTGTAAGAAGTTGAACCACTTTGGCTTTGCGCACTTCGCTGCTCTCTTTTTCATGGTTTTAATTGAATATGAGGCCGATTTTCATCATCTTCAGACTATTTTGCTCCTTGTAGTTCGTATATTCCCAGCTGTGCCCCTGAGCGAACTGTGGCTTGTGGAGCTGGCTGTGCGCATCTCAAATTTGGAGAGAGAGATGGGCGACACTTGAGTTCTTCAGTTCGTTTTGAATTAATAAAGAAAGACAGCAGGATCAGAAGAATACAGCAAAACAAAGACATCTACAGACATGATTTGGCAGATGGATTGTGATAATGTAACTTCATTATTATCAATTCAACACGTTGACAAACATTCTTATCGGTATCCACTCATACAAGTTTGTAAAGCATAATATTACTGTGTCACACACAAATTAAAGAAAACACTTTCAGCTTGCTATAGTTTCCATGATTGACAACTGGGGAATTGGGGAGTTGGGGAAACAGATTTGAAATGGCTGAATTTCTTTTCACAAACATGAAATAAAATGCTTAAAAGCCCACCTCTGTCCAATCATAATCAAACACTTTGACTGTATTTTTATATTTTGGTATTTGTGTGCATGTTGGCATTCTAGGAAAGGACACAGTTTAAAGCTCATGATGCTGGACTCTGTTTGAAAAGGCCTTGTTTTGCTTCTACCCAAGCACGGAACACACTACAGGATATTTTGCTTGATTTAGGCCTGAGTTTGGATAAGCGATTTTGTAGCTGTGGTGCTCTTCGGTTTTGTGGCGTCAGCGCGACATCTGTGTTCTAATAACCATTAAACACACTGCTGCCACAGCCGAGCAGCTAACGGAGTGACCAACACACCCACATACAAACACTTATTACTCACGTCCCGTAAAGCTACAAAGTTCAACTGCAGCGTTCTCATCCATGCCAGTGTCCACAAATGACACCCAGACACCCAGTCCACAATGCATCGCTATTAGCTCGCACCTTTTGGCTCTGTAGTCTTTGCACTCAGAGGATCATGAGATTTGAAATCTCATTTGATTCTCCTCAAGTCTGTGGTCTGCGCTTTTTGTCTCACGTTTATATTGTTGAGTTTAAGGCTCAAAAATCCTGTAGTGTGTTCCAGCCCTTTGTACAGGGGTCTCCAATTATATTTTCCAGGGGACCAGATTTTTCGAAGGGCTAAGGTCCGGGGGCCGGACTACAAAATCTCACTACTATTTTGTGTCTTATCTCTATAAGATCCACAAACAACTCACAGTGGCACCATTCAACAACAGAACTCAACACAGGACTTTACTTTCAGAGAAGTAAAAACATCAGAACTATATGACATGACTAAAAACAGGACAAAAACAACCAAAACCCAGTGTTTACCAGAAACCTGACTTGACAAGTGCAAAGCAGACCTGGGACAAGACCAGGTTCGAACTAAGACTAAACCAACCATATCTACCAAAAAAACAGGGATAAACTATAAAGTAGGACTAAAACAAGGACCAAAGCAGGACCAAAGCAGGACCAAAGCAGGACAAAGCAGGACCAAAGCAGGCCAAAGCATGAAAAGCAGGACCAAAGCAGGACCAAAGCAGGACCAAAGCAGGACCCATAAAGCTAGGACCAAGCAGACCAAAGCAGGACCAAAGAGCAGGACCAAAGCAGGACCAAAGCAGGACCAAAGCAGGACCAAAGCAGGACCAAAGCAGGACCAAAGCAGGACCAAGCAGCGAAAGCAGGTAAAGCAGGTTTAAAGCAGGTTTAAAGCAGGTTTAAAGCAGGTTTAAAGCAGGTTTAAAGCAGGTTTAAAGCAGGTTTAAAGCAGTTTAAACAAAGCAAGACTAAACCAGGACTAAACCAGGATTAAACCGAAAAGCTAGACTAACTAATGACTCAAAATGTCTATAAAGCTGATTTAACAAGCATCGAAGGCTGCAACATTTTGATAAGTTGAAACTGTTTATAACATGTTGTCTTTAGTCGTAAATTGTGTGTCTTCTCATCTTTGTTGGCGTGGGAATTCTGGGTGTTGTGTTTTTCATATTTTTTCATTTTGTTGTTTCTGTGGAACTTGCGAACCTTCATATTCGTGCGTGCGAGTTGCAGTTCAGTTCCGTACAGTCTAAAGCCATTCTTATTTGACTGCGTTTGTGAGCGTGATACTGAGCCCCAGCCTGCTCCTCCTGACGACTGTTGTCTGAAGGATGTTTTTGCTGTTCTCGCCCGTGCTCTGGAGAGTTACATAAGTCTTTACAGAGAGAGAGCAGTCATTTTGTCACCACTGCCACCACCAGCTCCACGCGTTTGATCCCACTCTCGCTCACTCATGGCCTCGTTTCTGTAAACCTGCTCCCACTCGCGTCGTCCAATCCCATTATCCATCAGGCCTAATAATATCAAGCACGCTGCTGTATGCTATCACAGAGGCTGGGGCCGCTGCTCGCACTCTTATTGGATTCCGCAGGCTGTTTATGAGTGTTAAATCGCTGTTTGATATCCAAATAATGTCAGAGAGGGGATCGGGGCTTTGTACAGCGCGGCGGTCATGATGGATAGGTTTTAATATGTGCGCGGCAAAGATTCACAGTGATTAAGGAAGGAAGGAAGCAGAGCAGCAGGCAGATTTATTTTGGAGCTAAGTGTCTGCGCGTTGGGTCTTCTTCTTGTTGTCTGTTGTTTGCACTTGTTTTTGTCTGTGTACAAGAAGAAAGGATCATAGATTTTCATGAATGAACCAAGGAAACGGCAACTAATTGGATTAAATGTTTATTGAAAGAATCTGTAACTCATTTAATCAATCATGTCAGACTACAGAGACTAACTACTACTACTATACCGGCACTCTAAAAGAAAGAAAAATGGCAACTTTGACTAAGAATCCTGAAAGGACTACAAGACTGAGGAATACCAAAAGCCACAGCAAGAATAACACGAAAAATATCTACAAAAAGAACCTTGAAAGACGAAAATTGGACAAGAAATGCGGTTGGAACCACAGGAACAAATTGTGACCGTAATGTTCTACACAGTCACGCTATAATGATTTATTTTTACTTGTAGCTCATGCAGACCTATGTGTGTGCAGCGCAGTGTGCAGTGCACAGCGCAGTGCAGTGCTGTGCAGTGTGCAGCGCAGTGCAGTGTGCAGCGCAGTGCAGTGTGCAGCGCAGTGCAGTGTGTAGTGTGCTGCGTGCTGTGCAGTTTAGTGTGCTGTGTGCAGTTCTGTGTGCCGTGTGCCGTGTCCTGGCCGGAGGGAGTTTCCCAGTATACACCTGATCTTCCCCATGATCTTCCTGTCAATCCGCCTGTTTCGGTCAGTTTTATTTGCTGTGAATGAAAAAAAGATAATGGGCTTGGAGGATAATATAATAATAATTAGCAAAAAGAATTTATACTGCTGGCAGTGTTACCCAGAATAATCAGATAACCCTTTAAATAGATGATTTTATACTGTTATCATCATGATTTGATCATCCCATATAGACTGTAAGAGTTTTGAAACCAAAACAAAGTGGTTGCTTATTTTTTATTGTATTTTTATTTTGTTATTAAGACTAATAGTTAGTATTTAGAATTATTGCCAGTTAATCATGAAATGTTACAGTCCCTCATTCTCATTCTGAACATTCTCATGACCGAGTCAATGGGTCCAATGGTGATAAACACACAGTTTAATGTCTGTGTACGTGAATAAGCTAGTCAACACTGCACACCACTTTAGACATTTACTCAAGCCACTAATTTTTGTCCTCTTCTCACTTAACGTCCAAATCCTATGCAGCAGCAGTAGCACATGGGGCTGTTTGCCCTGTGTGTTTCTCTGTGCGACCTGTAGAGGGCAGTGTTGGTCTTCAGGCAGCAAGTCGAGCACAGGCTGAGGTGCAGTTGTGTGTGTTGTTTGGTGTGTTGAGTCGTTTCAAAACAGAGCAAACGCCTGTGTGATCAGGCTGACAGAGCCGCAGCTCCAGTGAAAAGGCCATGGCTTGTGTTCTCTTCACCGGGACCACTGCCCTTTTTAGAAACGACGATGACCCTCAAAGGAAAGAATCATAACTAAATACTATTATCACTCTATTGTACAAATAGCCAATATAAACTTCAATCAAAGACCAATATTATGCAGAATTGACCTTTTCTGAGTTTTTAAACATACCAAAAACATACATGAGATGGGGGTGGGCGATATTAACAAAAATGTACTGTATATGATATTTTTTAAATATTAGTTTAAACCAACAGAAATGTGTTCAAATGTGTCTTTACACACATTAGTTTGGGTCTAATACCAGACAAATGTGAACTGTCTGTAAAACCAATTACAAAAGTGCAGAAATATCACCTTTGTTGAAAGTTTACTTTTATTAATATTATTACTATTATATATTATTATTATTACTACCATTTTTGATCAGGTCTTTTTGCTGCATTTTGTAACAACCATCTGAAGGTTCCCTGTGCTGTTTTCTCCAGACTCCTTTTAGAGCATTTCTGCCTCAAATGACATTTGTTACAACTGTGTGCTACATTAGCATGTCAGGATCCGCTAGCTTTTGTTTATTTCCCCATGGTAATTCAGTAGATGGAGTGCTTTTTAATACTTGCATTATTCTAAGAGATGCCAAATCAAAGGTACAAGAGCAAGTTTATAGGACAAGAACTAAACAAATAATGCAGAACATAGTTCCTGCTTCCGAAGAGTGCCCCCGGGGCCTTCCCAGCCATCTTGAATATCTGATCAAATCAGGCATTAAGATGGCTCCACTCACGCCCAATATAATAAGATCACGGGTTCTGATATCAACGATGATAAACTCTCCCCTGGCTGCTGCTATACAGACAAAAACTGCCCCACCTAAATTCCCCCGCCTTTCACCTGGTCCCAAACTCTCACCGGCTTCAGGTACACCAACAAAAGCCCCCCCCCATCTATCCCCCCTCACCTTTCACCTGGTATCTCCCATTAGCTAGGATGCACTGGTCTCAGTGTTACCGGGACTTATAGTAATAATAAAAATCAAACCAACCCGGGCCCTGTGTAAAAACAGCCTCCCCTAGTGCTATTTCTGTAGTAACATCACACAGATGGGAAAACAAAATGTGAGTCAGGCTGCCCAATCTGAGAAATTTTGATTCATATTCCCTGTAAAAAAGATAACACCCAGTCTCACTGAAACTAGTCTGAAACTTGCTGTGCTAAATGTCAGATCCTTATGTAACAAGTAATTCTTAATTAATAATTTTATTTCTTCTTATAAATCTTGATTTTATGTTTTTAACTGAAACATGGCTTGACAAAAACACAGGAAATTTAGTTCTAATAGAATCTGCTCCACCCAACTTTATGTTTAAATCTGAAACACGAGAAAACAAAAAGGAGGAGGTGTGTGTGCTTTTGTTAGAGATTAAATAGTTACCCACAGGTTGTCCTTTGGGGTGTTTTCAACATTTGAGTATGTATCCTTTAAAATTGAGCTAAAACAGTCTCCATCCATTCTCTTCATTGTTTTATACAAGCCTCCCCAGCACTGCCAAAGTTTCATTGATGATTTTACTGAGATGCGTTTGGTCATAACAGGTGGTTTTCAATGTTCATGTTGATAATATTTGTGACCGAAACGCTAAAGAGCTTCATGCTGTCCTTGAAACTTTCGGTCTTACTCAGCACGTGAGTGGCCCACCCACAGCAGAGGGCACACTCTAGATCTTCTAATTACAAAGTGGGTTAATGTTGGTGTAATCCTCATTCGTCCAGGAGTGTTCCATTGTAGAAAAAGATTCATTTGTAGTCATCTGGACTCGATTCTCATCCAAGAGTCATTCTCAATCAGTGAAACAAGTCTGAGGACTCCTGTTTATATCCTACTCTGTGAAAGCCCTGCCCACAGGGCCGGACCTCCTGCTAATGGCCCATTGAAATTTAACTGGGATGGGCCTATTCCCTGGCATTTGGCTGTCTCACCTTGAGTGCCTGTTTAGCATCAGAATGCCTCGGGTGTCTCCAGGGTTTCAGCAGACCATTATAAACAACTGGAAGGTTGAATCTTAAACCTCCATTACGATTTAAGGAAGGATTCTCTTTTTTAACAAAGATTGCCTTCTTAACTCCTCTTTCAAACCATCTTTTCTCCCTGCTCAGAATCTCCACCTCACGTTCTTCAATAGTGTGGTTTGCGGCTTTGAGAGATGAAGATACACAGCGCTCTGGGGTCCTGAACTTGCGTGTCTCTCTGTGTTGATAAAGCCTCTTGTGAAGTGGCAGTTTAGTCTCCCTATGTAACGCTCTTTACAACTTTCTTCACTGCATTGGATCGAATACACTACATTGCTCTGTTTTTGTGTCGGCATCTTGTCCTTAGGGTGAACCAGTTTTGTTTTAACGTGTTGCCTGGTTTGTAATAAACAGGGACTTAGTGTTGTCTAAAAATTCGTTGCAGTTTTTTCTGACAGTCCCGAGACATAAGGGATAGAGACACCCCTTCTTCTTGGTTCTGTTTCCCTTTTGTCCCTTTTGTCCTGCTTTTTGGTTCTCTTCACTTTGTTCAGAGCCCAAGTCGGGTATCCACTGGCTGAGAGAGCATTCTGGACTTGTTTTTCCTCTTTCCTCTTGCCCTCTGAGCTGGTGGACACCTCTTGTGCTCTGTGTTGTAGTGTTCTGATCACTCCCCGCTTGTGCTGTAGTGGGTGGTTAGAGCCAAAGAGCAGGTACTGGTCAGTGTGTGTGGTGTGGGTTCCTATATACTTCTATCTGGAGCTTTCCGTTTCTTCTCCTCTGATAGTGGAACAATCAAGAAAGGCCAAGCGTTCTCCTTAACATCTTCTCTTGTAAACCTGATGTGCGGGTCCACTGCATTGATGTGCTCTGAGAAGGCTTCCAGCTCTGTTTCTTAATTGTCACAAAAGTGTCATCCACGTAACGGTACCAAAGACTTGCCTGAAAAGGAGGTCATTGCCTTTCTTCTCAAAATGCTCCATGTTCAAGTTGGCCACTATGGGAGAGACGGGCGAGCCCATGGCACAGCCGTGAATCTGTCTGTAAAAATGTCCCCGGAATTGAAAGTATGTGGTGTTAAGACAGATGTCTAGTAGTTTGCAGATGTGTTCAGGTGTCAGTTTGGTCCTTTCCTGTAAGGTGGTGTCTTCCTGCAGTCTCGTCCTAACCGCTGCTACTGCCTCAGAGGTCGGGATGCAGGTGAAGAGGGACACAACATCATAAGAAACCATCAGGTCATCTGAGTCCAATTGGAGATGTTTCACTTTGTCCACAAAAGTGTGTGTGTTTTCCACATGATGTTCCGAGTTCCCCACCAATGGTGCCAAGATGGTTGTTAAATGCTTGGCCACATTGTATGTGATGGAATCTGTGCTGCACACAATGGGTCTGAGTGGAACATTCTCTTTGTAATTTTGGGAAGTCCATAAATGCATGGAATGGCTTCCCCAGGATACAGTCTGTGATACAGCAGCCTGTCTATCACCTCCTCTTTTTCAAGCTTTTGTAAACAGTCTATCACCTTCTTCTTGTAGCCACTGGTCGGGTCTCTTTTCAGACGTTCGTCGTATGTGGCTGTGTCCTCGAGGAGGCTGTGGAATTTGGCTTCATAATCAGCTGTATTAAGAATCACAGTGCAGCCCCTTGTCTGCTGGAAGAATGTTTATGCTGTGATCTTTTTGCAGTGCTGAGAGTGCCTTCCTCTCCTCAGATGTGATATTTGAAGGAGGAGGTTTCTGTTTCATAATCGCTGTCCTCCGTGCTCTTTCACACAACAAAACTCTGCTTCCCAGTCACACTTGTACATTTAAATCACGCAGCTCTCTCCTCTGTTGTGCTTTGAAACAGCCAATACATACGTGGAAACAGCATGGAGGACCGCAATTATGAAACAGAAAGTCCGTGTGATGACGGTGCGAAGACACAGAGGCTAAAGTGAACGGCACTCGGAGCTAATGCTGCAAAATGACTGCAGAGTGACAGCTCAAAACACCAGCATCACTGACCTCACTAACATAAAGTTTTACAAACAAGTTTCTTATGTTAAGTGATGTGACATAAACGCAAATTCATTCCTATCTACTGTAACTGATTACAAACAGTCTGTTGACAAGTTAATTTGTCCTTTTATATATTCTTTATATACAAACAGAACAGTTTGGATTGAAGTGAAATGTTGCTGTTTTGGGGACAAACTTATGTGAAATTAAGTGTTATTTTAAGCAGAAGCTCCTTATTTATTAAAAATGATTGAATATGCTTTTAAATGGTTTACAGAATGTACAAAAAAATGACTGATTTCTCGATGAATCAAAGAAAAATATCGATAGATTACTTGATTACTAAAATAATCAATAGCTGCAGCCCTACAAAAAACGCAGATATTTTGTTTCACGCAATATCAAGAGTTTCATGTATTATCCTCAAGTTTGGCAACTTTATAAAGCTCTTTGGCCTAAATACATTTGTCTTGTTGCAGCAGCAGCACATTTTGCAAAAACGACTGTATCATAAGATAAATCTATGATTTCATTGCGATATTTGGACTGCTACAACTATGTTTATTGTTAAACATTTTTCAGAGGAGCAGATCCGAGCAGACCCCTGGTGTAGTGGTACGATTGCACAGTTCTGGAGGATTTCTGCTCATTTGCAGCTCTAACAGTGTGAGACTGGCACAGCTGTGTGCTGTAAGATTAATAAACAAATCACAAAGACTGCAATATAATGTCCTTTGTTTGTTCATTTATAAAGACACACACATATATATATATATTTTTACCTTGACATGTTTGGTGAGCAACCTATTTATGTCTTTATAAATGAACAAACAAAAATATATTTGAAAGAAGACATGATGAACATCATCAATGGAACCAAATAATCTCTGCAAACAACAAAATATCGTGTCCGCTTTTGTTCTGTGTGATCTGTTTTTTTGGCTCCCGATCCAATACCTGTCTTAATGTTTGTCATTTCCAATCCCGAGCTCCAAGCCAATACAGAACTGCTGCTTTTATTCACTCTGTTTGGTTTGATCTTGTGCTTTTATAAAAAAACTCAATGTTGAATTTGGGTCCAGTTGAATTAAATTACCACCAGTGTAGGCCTCCTTTAAAATATCCAAAGGATTTGTTTTAAACAGCCTCAGATCATTACACTGTGACAGAGAAATTACATTAGGTTTTACCCTGTGTAAGGCAAAGTGTTTGTCACTCTTCACCCCCTTCCTCACCTTTTCACCCCCCTCCTCCACCTCTTCCCTCTCATCCTCGTCCTCCTACTTCTCCTCCTACTTCACCTCCTCCTCCTCCTCCTACTTCTCTCTTCTCCTTCTCTCCTTTCTTCTCCTCCTTCCTTCTCCTACTTCTCCTCCTACTTCTCCTCCTCCTCTTCAGCGGTGGTCACCAGATACTGACTGGTTTTCTGACCCCTCCCCCAAACCCCCCAATAAAGCAAACCCAAACATTTCAGAGTGTCCTTTTATTGTGGCCAGCCTAAGGCACACCTTTGCAATATTCATGCTGTCTGATCATCATCTGGAGATGCCACACCTGTGAGGTGGTGGGAGGGATAATTAATGAAATCAATTCCTCAGTAAGACAGATTTTGATAAATTTTTGCACAATCTTTGAGAGAAATGGGTCTTTTGTAGATAGAAAAAGTTTTGTATCTTTGAGTTCAGCTCATGAAAAATGGGAGCAGAAACAACAGTGGTGCGTTTATATTTTTGTTCAGTGTGGGTGATACATTTATATACAGTGGCCTGCAAAAGTGTTCGTACCTCTGAAACTTTTCCACATTTCGTCTCGTCACAACCACAAATTGTATTGGGATTTTTTGAGAAAGAGCAACACAAAGTGGCATAACATTTTCTATAATATGAAAAACTGAAAGTCCAGTGTGCCAAAGTGGAGAAAAATATAATATAATAAATGTTAATATTTGTCAGCTGGAACCATATTGTTTTAATTAAGAATATAAGATTTTTGCCTATGTCCCGTAACCACTGTTCAATACAGGGAGGAGGGGCGCCCCCGTGAGGCAGCACCGCGCTCTGCCTCACGGCACAGTATAATGCATGGCTGTATGCGGTGCAGATAATGTGTCCTGTCCCTCTGTATATAACAAATAAAACACCCTGATGTGCTCTGTACTTCCATATACTGGATAATGTAAAAGTTAACTCGGTGAGGCAAACAATACGCCTGACTCATGGCAGAGGGCGCTCCTGAGCCCATGGACTGTTGCGCTGTCTTCTTCGTTCTTGAACTCGTTGATTTCTTATTTACAATCCGGCTTGTAAAGGCAAGACCATAAACTTTTATTTATTTTGGCTTGAAATAGGCTGGAATTTGACTCAATTGGAATTCATTTTGACCTTAAATCAAATATGTCACATGTTGGCTTTCTTCGGCACAGTGGCAGAGTGGGTAGCAGAGTGGGTAGCAGAGTTCCCATGGGTCTCTTGGCTGCATCTCTGATCAGTGCTGTCCTTTTTCAGATGGAAGTTTTGGTGGACGGCCATGTCTCGGTAGGTTTGTAGTTGTGCTATACTCTTTCCATTTCCGGATGACCAGGCAACCTCGTTTTGAATAAAACAAATGGAAATCATGTATAATCCTTCCACATCACAAATGTGTGCCTCTTTGTGTTGCTCTTAAATAGATGTAGTGTTTAGATATTCCGTTGAAGAGTTCTGATTTGTTAGTGTAGTTGGATACAGGGCAGTCAGGCGCTCTCAGCCCTTGGCTTCAGTCTCGTGCCCACAGGAGGAGCACACGCTACACGTTTAGAGAGAAGAGCTGAGCAAGAAACAGAACTGCTGTGGTTTTGAGTACTAGTGCAACTCGTAAACAGTGTTTCATGGTGATGTAAGCGGTGCGCTCTGCGGCCACCGGGGGCTCATGGACTGGGTAAGTTTGAATGCATGCTTGCATGTGCTTCTGTGTAAGTTTGGATAGGTCCAAAAGCTTAGAGAGAGCCAGTGTCTGTTACCAATCCATTGGTTAGTGATTCAAAATTAGTACCCTTGCCATAGCAATGAACAATTTAAAACTAGATATTTTGGATGGGAAAATGTTACTACATACTATAACAGGAAGCTGAAACCCGTGTATTGCAACACCGTAAACTAAAGGTGCTTTTACACCAGGCTTAGTCTTGGTTTAAACCCAGTTTTGTCCTGATGGAGACTTTGTTTGGTCCTGTCTGACTCCTGGTCTAGTCAAGGCTAAGTTCCAGGGTTATACCTGGTTTAGTTTCAGTGTTGATGTGGTGTTTGTGCAAGTGTAAATAAATGCTAAATAAATAAGACCATCAGAACTGTCGGTTCATATCCTGCACATTGATGACAAATCAGGCAATTCATGATGTACTTGTTGCCTTGTAATCTCACAAATTCATTTGTTAAACAATGTAGAATTATTCTTAATGTGACGGCCCCTAGCCATCATAGTTGGGGTGGGCTTTGCAATCAGAGCCACCTGGGCCTAGAGGGCCCCTGACTGTACAGAAGTGGGCTAGTCCGGATGTCCCTGTGGCATCTCCTCTCTCCAGAACACCGGTCCAGACCCTGTGAGCCGTGCTCTTTGGCACATGTTCTGTTTTGTTAAAAGTCTTATCTACTGTCTTATCTATGTGTCGATTAAAACGTTCAGATGTTTTTCTTTTTTTAAGAAGTTCATGATTTATGATGAGTCCTGGTAGAGCAGCTCTACAGAAACGTACAATGTAGTGTGACCACAAATGAATGATAAGCCAGTTTCTCCTCAAAGAAAAAGTATTTAATGGGATTTATGAACACACTTCTGTTTTTGTCATGATGATGATGATGATGATGATGATGATGATGATGATGGTAATGATTAATGGGTTTGAAACACACAATGTTACTCCTTCATTCATTTACAATGGAACTTACCTGACAATGCGAAAACTGTCTGTCTCCCTCAGCCTGGTAACAAGCGAAAGTAGTACTCATGCAGGTCGACGAACACACGCAGGCCAGCGACACAATCCATGAAAGTGGAACGATTTTAAACTTTTGTCACTGCCCACACTACCGCCAATAACCAAGAGTTTCTTTGAGGGAGCAAACATGAGAACTGTATTAGCAAATCCCAAAACAACATGGAGGAAAAAGATACTTGCAGTGTTGATTTCCCCCACATTTTATATTTTGCAAAACTGCTGGGATATGCTTATCATAGAAAGCTGTGGCCTGTCTGTTTTTCTTTTGTCTGTCAAGCAGAGGCAATGCTGTCTCTGTCAATATGTGCCAAAACAGGTGACAGTTTACACAGCTTTTCAACTCTGAAATACATTCATTACTAACAATACTTTTAAAATTGTGTAATTCCCTCAAACTTCACTGCCGGTTAAATTTGTGGGAGACTCAGGATCTGCCTGAACTGGAACTGTGAAGTGTTCACAGTGGACGCTGCAGTTAAATTTTAAACCTTGGGCGATAAATGTGTCTGGTCGCTGTCATGTGTCAAGCCCATAATACAGTAATGAGCACCCAAAAGTATTTAAGTACTGATACAAAAAAGTGAGCGTACTGAGCGCTAAGGAAAGCACAATAAGACCTGATCTAACTGGCTTGGGTAAAATCTTTATAACAAGTAAAAGCATTGGCCCAGCCAGCACCAGTGGCCAAATCTAAAATTACTGTGTCTCAACTATATATGAATTGTTCTAAAATATATCTAAAGAAGCCCGTTTTCTCCTCACTTCTGCTGCTGAGCATGTGCAGAGAAGTGAAGCAACAGCAGCGCCAAGTTTCAACAAACGGACTTAAAAACTATCTTTTGTCTTTGTTTGTAGCTAAGGCTTTGTTCACGTTTGTAAGGATTAGACGTTAGTTAGAAATGCAAGCAGTCATTAGTCAATATACAATGCTAATTTTTGTAATCAATTGGTCAATGAAGTGAGCTTATTTATCCATTTAGCACGTCAATGAGGTATGAGAGTTTAGCTCAGTAGGACAAGAGTTGGCCCTTCACGTGGGAGACCCAGGTTTGAGGCCCACTCTTGCATAATAGATTCCCCCCCCCACTTTTTAATCATCCGCTAAACATTACTGAGTCTGCTTGCCCATCCACAAAAGACAGCGCACGCCACTGGTAAACACACTGTCATCTGCTCAGTAAAAGCATTCCAGCATGTACAGCACTCGTCTGCACTGACACGCTGAAAGACTCCTTGGACATGTCCGTCCGTGGCCTCTGCCTGACAATATGAATGAAGACCTAGCGCTTATGCTTTCACTTTTTGAATAGGCTCTTTGTATAAATCCTTACTTTGGCTGGGGCCCAGAGGAGCGCGTTTCTCTTCTGTGATAAAAGCTCCGATAAATGAGCAGCCGTAAAACACCCACTGTTCCGAGTGCACGCCTCCATTTTGTGCACAAAGACCACACTTACTGTAAATGTAGTGATCCTATAAAAGCTTTGAGTGGAACAGGCAGCTGATTAAAGGAGATGTGGGCTGCCAAGGCGACACGGACACAATGCGTTGCAACTGCTAACTTCACACGTGTGGCTCTATATTGGGACAAGTTTAACCTGGCTGGTGCTGCTCAGACACTTTTCTATCTTTTTATAGATTTTCTATATGTTGATGAAGTCATATTTTATTTCCCAGGCTAAGGTGGGCATTTCAGAGTTGGAATATATATATTTTTCAACCCATCAGAAGTATGTCTTGGTTGAGGCTCAAATGGTTTCACTGTAATTTGTTTGAGCAGTAAATGCGTATTTTCTTTGGAATTTACATTTGTTTAAATTAGGACTAGAACCAAGATGGCCGCAGGTGGTGTATATGTGTCTGTTATGAACCGATATTATATTATGCATGATCTGTAAAATTATCACATTTTGAAAATATAATATATTTTTTACGATCACATCTTTTTGCTACGTTTAATTGTTATATTCAAGATGGTAATGTTTTTCTTCAAAACAACAATTTAAATATTTTCTTGATGAGATCACACTGTTATAAATTGGAAAATAAATTACTTGATATTTTTCTTCAGGGTTCTTAAGTCTCAAAACTTTAGATATTGATACTAATACTAGTATCAACTTGATGGAATCAAATTTGACCTTTCGTGAGCAGTTTTTACAAGCTTGGGCTTTAAACAAGTAAAAGACAACTTAGAAACAGAACAAATAAATAATGATCACTGTGATATCGAGCCTATTCCTTGGTATCAAAATCGAATCAAAAGTTTTGAATTGTGACCAAACACAGTCAAAACTGGCACATATGCTGCTTTTTCGTTTTTTATTAAATTTTTTAAAAGATGAAATGAATCAAGCCTGACTCTAAAAACTATTTGGCAGTAGGTTCCTGGAATGGTGCCACAATTTGGCATTAAACACGTATCTCCACAGCACGCCTGACTGATAGAAAGTCATGTATGCTTTCGGTACTAAAACATGAGATGACAAAAAAAAAGGTGTAAGAGCAGGCTTAAAGGGCAGAAACAATACAAACGCTACATGTATGTGTCCTTTTAAAAAGAGATGGAATCTATTTTATGGTGAATGTTATCAGACACATACATGGTAAAACATAACAAAGACAGTCAAATACATAATACAAATGTTTAAATAAGCTGCAGTCCATCCACATGTGCGTGCACATTTTAACACATTTCTGATGACTTACCTATTGCCATGAGGATGCTTAAGGATGATTCTTACCAAACCTTTGAGAGAATTCCTCAATATGAACCCTAATGTTCTCGTTCAGGATGTGGTAGGAATGGCTTGTGATGGTGTTTTACAGATTCAGGCACAGCTCCTCCCCAACAGCTGCTCAGCCCCCCACAGAGACGACTATTAACAGCGCCCTACTGAGGCATTTACTACCCGCGTGCGCTGCTTCTGCTCCACAGCTGAGAGGGTCCACATGTGCACCACCTCGTCTGCTCAGGCTCTGACATTGACCGTAAAAAATATGGATAGCTAATAGTCACTCCGCCCCATTCATGATTCTGATGAAGTCAAAATGGCCACGGGCAACCCCGGTTACCCCTCCTTCACAGAATATATTCAAAATCGAGAGAGGGCCGGTGTATTGGTGGACAGATGTTAAACCTGTGTGCAGCAACAATATCCCAGGCGAACTCTTTAGATTGGAGCTAGTTGTGATTAGCCCACAGCAGTAGCCACATTTAGCATGTATCCACGATGTGCGGCGGGTTAGACCCTGAGATACTCCTCCACTAGAGGCAAGCCACATTTTGACGGTTGAGAACCATGCCTTGGATTTGGAGGTGTTGATTTTCATCCTGCACGTTGCAAGTCTTGGTTTGATGAAGCCATTAGGACGTCATCATCTGCAAACAGCAGAGATGAGATCCTGTGGTCCCCAAACCAGACCCCCAACTGTGTCCATAAATTAACAGAACTGGTGACACAGGGCAGCCCTGGTGGAGTCCAACATGGACTGTGAACAGGTCTTACTGCTGGCAATGCGGACACAGCTCCTGCTTCGTTCATACAGGTCATGCACTACGAGGGACACGGCCGAACACCTTCTCCAGAGCCACAAAGCATATGTGGAGTTGTTGAACAAACTCCCATAAACCCCAATAGAGATTATAGAGATCCAGTGGACCTGGATGCTCCACAACCTGGATAAAGACCACACTGCTCCTCCTGAAGCAGAGGTTTGATTATCGGTTGGAACATGGTCCTCATTTTCTGCTTCCTCCTCGGAAGACGCAATGATGGGATTGAGGAGATCCTCAAAGTATTCCTTCCACTATCCGACAACATCCTCAGTTGAGGTCAACGGCTCCCCACATGTACTGTAAACGGTGTTGGTGAAGTACTGCTTCTCCCTCCTGAGGCGTCGGACGGTTTGCTACAATTTCTTTAGTCTCGTAATGTCATGCAAAGGACAACTAGCCTAGAAACAAGTGCTAAACAAGTGCTTGTCGCTCACAAATACATCAACCACAATTTTGAGCTCATTCAGGCAGGCTTCACTCAGGCACTCCTCGTTGCAAAACAAATAAGCCAATAAATATTCAGATCAGTCCTATATTCTTCATTAATTTATGGAGATTTTTATTTATTGTTCTTCCAGTGCCTCATGAGTTTGACATTTCTAATGGAGGTTGAATGGGAAAATTCCAATCGCTGCCACAGATTAGGGTTCCCTCAGAGTGGTTTACAGTCACATTAAATAGAGTAAAACCTTTCCCTTAATAGTTCCTTTAACACTATTTAAAATTATTTATAATTTTTTGTTAGTTGTGATGTTCAATGTTCAAAATGTGTCTCTTGTAAATATATAATGTCTATTCTTTCTTTTTTCATTTTTGTAAAATTGTTGGATCGTTTGATTGGGGTCATTATGCCGTTCACGTTCAGGATGCTACTTGTGACATTTCCGATGCCATTGGGTTGATTGTATTGATTTTGCCATTGATAATTTTCAAATGTCTTTTAAACTCTCTGGTCAAACCCAACATATAAACACAAGAACTACAAAAACATGAAACGGATGAAATAGAAAACAAAAGGGTTCATGCTGAAAACAAGCACCGAACCCCAAACCTGATCATGTACAAGATCGTAAATAGGAGGGAAGTCCATTCCTAATGAAGGGCCCCCAAAAACTCCCTGGCCACTCCTGGCTCCAATCCTCACAAAGAACTGGATAGACTACCTCCCCACCACGCCCCCCAGCCGTCCTCTACATGTATTTTTCAATTTTCCCACAAATCCAATCAGGCACTCCAATGATTGGATGTAACTGTACACAGAGTTTATGTAGTAAAGCAGACAGCCAACATAAAGTCTGACGTAAAAAACAAGCAAATCATGTCACTATCACATGTCTCTTCAAATCGACAGAAATGTATTACCATGTGACCACAACCCGAACTTACATACCCCACACTGGTGGCTCCATCTCTTGTCACTGTTCAGTTCGGTGTTTTGCATCTTCCTGAGGAGCAACTCTGCCTCTCCCGGTGTTCTGAACAAATGTTTTTTACCTTCAAATGTCACCAGAAGAGTCGCTGCGAAAGAAAACCAATGTCTCAGTTTACTCTTCCTGAGCTCCTCACATATGTGGTGGAACTTTTCTCGTTGTTGCCGAACCTCGTATGGGAAATCCGGGGCAAAGAAGTCACACACATTAGTCCTGTGCACTGGCTCCCTGTGGTCCGGGAATAGACTTCAAAGCAGCTCTGCTTGTATACAAGTCTCTCCATGGCCTAGGACCAAAGAACATCTTGGACATGTTAGTGCCATTTGAACTATTGCTGACTCTGCGGACCTCAGGGACCGGCCTCCTGCTGGTGCCCAGAGTCAGGACTAAACATGGGGAATCTGCGTTTCAGTTTTATGCAGCTAAAATCTGGAACAGTCTTCCTGAGGATGTGAGACAGGCCTCTACTCTGGCAATGTTCAAATCTAAACTAAAACTGTTCTGTTTGGCTGTGCATATGACTGAAATGATTTTTGTTTGCACTCTCCTCTTTTATGTCTTAAACCAGGGGTGTCAAACTCATTTGGGCCAGGGGACACTTTTCGACGCTCAGGTTTGGGTCGCGGGCCGGACATAATGTAAAAAATAAAACAATAAAAAATATAACAAATGTTATATAGCCTAGTAATGGTTCTATGTGGACTAGGGCTGCAGCTATCGATTATTTTAGTAATCGAGTAATCTATCGATTCTTTTCTTCGATTAATCGAGTAATCAGTTAATTTTTTGGTACATTCAGTAAACCATTTAAACACATATTAAATCATTTTTTAGATAAACGTTATAGCTCATAGTAATAAACAAATACAAAATAAGGAATTTCTGCTTAAAATAACACATTTTATTCTTAATTTCATATAAATTTGTCCCCAAAACAGCAACATTTCACTTCAGTCCAAACTGTTCTGTTTGTATAGAAAGAATATATATAAAGGACTAATTAACTTGTCATAGATTGTAAACAGTTACAGTAGCTCTGTCACATCACTTAAAATAAGACATTTGTTAAACGTTATGTTGGGTGGGACCGGTGGTCCTGGTGTTTTGAGCATTTTGAGCATTTTGCGTTTTGCCGTTTTGGCTCCGTGTGACTTTCGCCTCCGCGTCTCGGACTTTCTGTTTCACAACAGATTATTATAACATAACCGCGGTCCTCCGCGCTGTTTCCATGTGCATTGGCTGTTTAAAAGTACGACTGTGACTGGGAAGCAGAGTTGTTGAGTGGGGGAGCGCGGGGGCGCGGGGTCCGCGGTGAAGTGTCGGGGCTGGGGTGGGCGGAGCTAGATGTGGTGTTAGAGTTGCAGCTCGGGATTCTTATAATAGATCCATGGCTCTTTCACTCATCAAAACTCTTCTCAGTCACACTCGTGAGTTTAAAACGCGCCGCTCTCTTCCTGTCGCGCCTTCGTCAGAGCGGAACAAGCTCCGTGTGAAACAAAAGCGCCACAAGTCGTTCCGCTCGCCACAGATTCACGTGTTTTTGCTTAAATATGTAAATTAAACGAATCATCGAAGCAATATAATAATAATCGAAGCTTTTTTGTAATCGAATTATTCGATTTATTCGAGTAATCGTTGCAGCTCTAATGTGGACACTGTTGCACAAATGTGCAGTAGGTGAAAGACTGAGTCCATATTCATGCAGCAGCAGCAGGAACAGGAACATGGACGTGTGATATGATTCTGATATTAAATGTTTGTATCACAGACATGTTAATATTGCTGCACAAACTGAATATGAGCTCACTATTTTTACAGTTTAAGCTTATTTTAGTGACAAATGATTCATGTGGTGAATCAAATGAGAGCTCAAAGCTTCACTCTGTCATGTTCAGACTTTATTACACTCTGACCTGTGTTTTTTACCTGTGGCTCATGATCTGTCCAGGTTTTGCACTGGTTTGGATGTTTTCCTCACAGAGTTGTCAGCAAAGAAGTTTGTTTTCTTGTTGTTAGCTTCACATTAGCGCCGCTTTTAACACAGCTCTAACGTCCACAAAACCGCCTCTTTCTTTATTCCTCGTGTTTCCCACGATCTGCCCTGGAGCAGAGCGCCACGTGTGAAGCGGGCGCTACAGGTCATCGCTGCCGGTGTGTTCGATTTTAAATCTGCTGCGATGAATGTCGCTGGTCGCTGTCCCTCGGCACTTGAGCTGGCGGCACACAGCGCAGAGCAGCGCGGGAGGGGCCGCAGGGAGCAGCGCGGGGGAGGGGCCGCGGCTGCAAAGGATTGTGGGAATTGTTGTAGTTCTAGCGAAAAAAACGCGATATATCTATTGGAAATGAAAAATTTTAAACTAGAAATGTTCGGCGGGCCAGATGAAAACATCTGGCGGGCCACATCTGGCCCGCAGGCCTTGCGTTTGACACATGTGTCTTAAACTATTTGACGGATAGCCTGTTAGCCTCTTTAAATTAAGATATTGTGATTTCTGTCTTGTCTTTGTGATTTTAATGATTTTTTTTCCTGTTGTGTGAAGCACTTTGAATTGCGTTGTGTACAAATTGTGCTCTACAAATAAACTTGCCTTGCCTCGCTTGCCTTTGCACTGGAGGTTTAACTTTTGCAGCCTTCACGTTCCTTCACAGAATTGTTAAGAAACCTCATTATCAGGCCTCGTGGTTTATCAGTTGTTTCGCCCAGGCAATGTGCTCTTTTTATTGTGATGGGGGGACCTCAACTCCAGAGCCTGTAATGAGCTGGGATGATCTTCTCCAGGAAACTTTCAGTGTCATCTCCCTCCTCTCCCTCTGGTACCCCCACCAGTCTGAGATTGTTCCTACGTGAGCTCGACTCCGCTAGCCATGTTAGCCTTGTTAGCTTCTGAGGCGGGCTGTTTCCATTGGAGCCATGGGTCGACAGCTTTGTTTGTCTTGGTCCCGTAGCATTACCAGTCTTGCGTTTTCCTTGTTTACCCAGCTCTTGCTCGTCTTTTCTGGGATTAAATAATGATTTTAACGCTTTTTAACGCTGCAGCAACAAGCAAGTGCGTCTGTTTAGCTCGTCACCATAACAGGAAGTTCAATACACTGTGTACTTCCTATCCGAGGACACAAATGGATCATGTTTATGAAATATTAAATACCAATAACACAAACAAAGTTAAGCTAATACTGGTGTAAAGTTTGAACATAATAACTTTACTTTATGGTTCTAGATCATACAGATAGGTTTAAGAAAGTAGTATAACTGTTAAGTAGTATAACTATTACAAATATGTGCTGAAGCTTTCCTGTCTTTATCTCTATATTATATTTCATTGTTGTTTTTCTTCCCAGTATCACTGCATTTTCCTCTACAGGATTTACAAAAACAAATCTAGTGTTTGCAGTAAAACAGATAAAAGACCATAGCAGATATTTTAAAGCAAAGTGCGCTCCGATAAAACAAGGCACATTTTTCATTTTTGTGCTGCTCTGTTGCCTCCTCCAGTATCTACAAGAACAAGGCTGTGATGGATCAGGATGGATCAGTGCTCCTCTGTATCTCTCTGTGCCTGTGAATCTGCTGCATGTAAACGCAGGGAGTCCAGAGGCGCAGGGCATTTTATGGCTTGAGTAAAAGTACAGAAACACCTGGACAAATATTACAATACAAGTAAAAGTAGATTGTGTTAACAACTTTTGCTGCTTCCAAATTGTATTTGAGTTTTCTGTTCAGTCCACTCTATAAAAATTCGGGCTGTACTCAAAATCAGTACAGCAATATGTCGTGTTTGACTGTACACGCACATACAGAGATGCTTAACATGATACTTTTAAATACATTCATTATGAATTCCTACTTGTCTAGATGTCCAAAGTACTTTTTCCTTTTGGTGTCTTTTTCAAATTTGCCACCCCCAAAGCATGTTGTTCTTTGATTTTTGGGTTGCCTAACCCTGAGAAAAAAATCTAAATTTCCCCACACAGAGACTCAGCGATGCGACTGAATTGACTAGCGCCATCTTGGAATGTGGTATTTAGTACTTCTTTATTGCTAGTATCTCAGTTGTCCCGGTAGGTTCCATAGCAAATGACAACTAAGCTTTGCAAGTGTGAATGACGCAAAAATACTACTCAAGGTATGTATGTCTTTGATGAGGTTAAAACATAGTTATAACCGTGTCATTCACAACATTGTTAAAAGCTCAAGAAGGTCACTTTAGCTTAATGTGTCCTTAATGTATTTTGTGAGAAATGGTTTGTGATCACTGCCTTTTCCCCGTAGGTGCTGTACTTCCACACGCTACTGAGGATCCCCGGGGTGCTGCTTGTGCTGGAGCTGGTGGAGCTGACGGTCAGAGCAGACTCCTCCCATCAGGCCAGGGGGCGGGGCTTTGCTCTATTGCAGCCCTTTAGCACCACAGCGTCCCCTGGAGGTTTAGCAAGGTAACTTAAGTGGTACTGTAAATCTCACTTTCTATCGGGGCATTGATCTCTTTGGTAACAGAGAGAGTGAGAGAGCTGCACAGAAATAAGGAAATGCACAAGTGACAATGCGTATTCTTTTATGTCAATGTGCATGGATTTATAAAGGGGAGGAATGATATTTATATACACTTAGCTTTTACATGTGATTCCTAGATGGATCCTGTTGTATTACATTAAGCACACTATTAAAGTATGTACAGAAATCAAGACTAAAATTTAAGTGTGCACTTAAATGTTTCATGACTTTAGCACATTTGTGTATTAACCGTAAATGATGATCGAATGAACTTTCTCTGGTCTAACTCTCGTGGCTGTGATTGTGTCACATGAACGCTAAGTCCGAGTTTCCTTGGGATAATATTTGATCTCTTATTTCCTGGTGTACAATCATGATCCTAATAGTTTGTCATGTGTAAAGTATGCAGCTCTCCAATGCTTTTTAGTTCTAATCTGTCAGCAGGCCATGAGTTTTTTTTTATAAAACAATTTCTTCAGAAGGCAAGTAGGTACACAGTCAAGGTAAACAAATGCGTCACATTCATAACTATTCATCACAGCTTACTACTGTTTTAGACACTCAAAGTGGCTCTACAGCATGTCAGTGTGCAGTGCTGTGTCAGTGGTTTGAGTGCTGGATTCATAAAGAGCTTTTCTGTTAGCAGCTCTTTTTTTATCAGCAGAGTGTAGTGTTATGTACATGTCACATAAGGTCGTGTTAAAGGCTTGAGCTCTCTTTATTTGCCTGAAAGTGGTGCAAGTGGTGTAGTGGAGCTAAAAGCAAACTTAAATTACCCAAAGAATCCTCCATGTTGTGTCTCTTTCATTTCAGACTGAATCTGCATCACGGATCACCGCGGAGCCTGCTTCACCCCTCACTGAAGGACACAACCCACTGTAAGAACTCTTGTGTTTTAGAGGAGCTGTTCATACATACACTAAACTGCACTTTCATACAGAAGTGGGCATCAAACGTTTAGGTCGAGCCTCAAACACCTGATACTCAGAGCTTGTGTGTTGTAACACAATGAAAATAGTGCTGCTTGAGCTGGTTCCTCTGTCTAGTCTGATATGAGCTATTCCCTGATATTGGAGATAACTGATTGATTGATTGATTCATGGATGTTTGAGTAATCATTTGTCTTACTTTTGAGGCTTGAGTGCTTTCTGTCTTCACCTGCTTCCTATCAAGCTTCCCTACAGTAATGGCTTGTTTCCACTGGTTCACTTTGGAGCGGATGGGTACGGTCCAAAAGTGTGTCCACTGTTGTAGGTGAACTGTACCCGTCTATTTAAGTGGGCGGTTTTGTTTAGAATTCATTATTAGTTTACGGTTTAGTTTTGTATTGTTTTTTGTTGTCGATAAAAGTCAGGCGCATCACTTCCTGTTTTGTTATGCCAGCTCAGGAGAGACAAGCCTCATGGTCTGCAGCTAGACAATCTGATCGCATCCACGGCTAAGGACTGATGAATCAATGCCTTTTTTTTCACTCCATGTCATGGTGAAAGAGTCAACAGTAAAGACACAAAATACTACGTCGACTCGTCTCTTTGTCTTGAATGGAGTTTAGCATGGTGTTTAGTCTTCGGTCGTTGCACCTTGATGAGAAAATTATATGCGCCATGAGTGGTCTAGCTTCCAAACAGGCTGGCTCTCTTTGCCCCTTAAACACAGATTCAAGTTTATTGTAGCCATGGGCTCATTTCCATCCGTTGTCACACATTCTCTCTCACAACACACTCTCATTCATACATACTATTGTACGTGTTTTTAGTGGGCGTGGAAACCAGTGCCCCCGGAGGAAACCTACACAGACACAGGGGGAACATGCAAACTCCACACAGAAAGGTCCCACTCTGTGTGATAATTCACTCTATTTCCACTGATGCTACCTTACATATATGTAGAGCCCACAAAGCTAGCACTGATAAGCATTAGCTGTTTACTGTTTGTTGATGCACAGCACGCACAAAACCCAAAATATGAGATTTCCAGTGCATAATGCGTCTAACATCTAAAGCCAAAGCATTATAAAGAGAGGTAAAACGCAATGTAGTGGCTTTGTAAATGGCTGAGATTGGCCTCATGATTCAAAAAGTATAATTTAGGAATGATTTAGGCTCCATTAAAGAAAGTGTTTGGGTTTACTGATGTAGTAAACCTCTGCAAGGCCAGGCCTGCCCCCATTAGACGAAGTGTTCCAAAGTGCTCTAAACAAACTGGTCAGTTGAAACATGCTTAAGTCACTGCAAACCCATATGCACCTGAAACCGTCTTTTGGGAAAGTCCATTTTGCATAATGTGTGTTAAAGTTGCAGTACGATTACAGCAGTCGGCTGTGTGAGTGTGTGGCTGCTGGTCTGTGTGTCTGGCCTGACGCGGCCCCCCATCCTCAGATCATGTCAGATGAATTATAGAGCAGGCTCAGAGCGCAGGGCGCAGGGCGCAGGGCTCAGGGCTCAGGGCGCAGGGCTCAGAGCGACTGTTATGGTGACTGTATTATTAAGGCCACTGCTGTTGGAGGTGCTATGCTTCTTCTAACAGGCCTTCCTTACATCCACTACAGTTTAATCACACTCGCCCTTAATACCATGTCATTCATTCAGAGATGGAAAATAATTGCCTCAAAAATAATTACGAAAGTGGTTCAGCAAAAATGCATTTATTCAATAGATTATCAATGCCAATAATCAATGAAACCTGTTAACTTTCCTTCCTGTTATAGCAATGTAGAGTTTCACTAAAGCCAGCTTCAGTTCCTGTTTTTTCTCTATTCTTGTAACTGTTAAATCAGAATCAGAAAAAGGTTTATTGCCATTGTGAATGAACAAAATTTACACGCATAGGAACTTGTTTCGGTGTTAAGGTGCAACATAAAACACTGATCAATAATAAAAACAACATATATGAAATCAAATGGGCATGCATTAGATTTAAAATTACTATAGTATAAAATAAAAATAGGTACACAACAATTTACAGTTACATTTACAGATTTAGTGCAGTGAGTGATTGATTGAATTGTAGTTAAAGTGACAGGTGTTTAAGAAATGTTCATGAGTCCAACGGCAGAGGTAAAGAAACTATTCTTGTGGCGGGAGGTTCTGGTCCGGATGGACCGTTGCCTCCTGCCTGAGGGGAGTGGTTCAAATAGACCATGTCCAGGGTGAGAAGGGTCAGCTGTGATCCGACCTGCGGGTGAGAAGGGTCAGCTGTGATCCGACCTGCTCGTCCCAGAGCCCTGGAGACGTACAGGTCCTGCAGAGATGGAAGTCTGCAGCCGATCACCTTCTCAGCAGAACGCACAATGCGCTGTAGTCTCTGTTTGTCCCTGGCTGTGGCTCCAGCGTACCACACGGTGATGGAGGAGGTGAGGATGGACTCAATGATGGCCGTGTAGAACTGCACCATCATCTGCACTGGCAGCTTGGCTTTCCTCAGCTGCCGCAGGAAGTACATCCTCTGCTGGGCCTTCTTGATGAAGGAGCTGATGGAGGGCTCCCACTTGAGGTTCTGGATGATGGTGGCGCCACGGTGGTGATGGGGGAGTCTGCCATGGTGAGGGGGCTGGGGAGCTGTGACTTTCCTGAAGTCCACAATCATCTACACTTCTTTTGGGCATTAAACTCCAGGTTGTTACTGCTGCACCAGGACACCAGCCGGTCCACCTCCCTCCTGTAGACAGACTCATCCCCGTCTGAGATGAGCCGGATGAGGGTGGTGTCCTCCGCAAACTTGATCAGTTTTATGGAGTCGTGGCTGGAGGTGCAGCAGTTTGTGTACAGGGAGAAGAGCAGAGGGGAAAGTACACAGCCCTGTGGAGGGTTCAAATCAGGTTACAATTGTATTTATTTGAGTAGTTTACTGTACTATTTGACAAAAAAAAGAAAAATGAAATGGCTGTTGTTGACTAAAATTCTTGGCTGACTAAAGACATGTTCTGTGCATTGATTAGTGCCCGGTGTGGCACTGGAAAAGGATCTTGTGCAAAAACAACTCAATAGAAGTACGAGTAAACATCTTTATCAGTGAAATGGCTGATTAAACTGTCCAATCACTCCTAAAACTCCAGCTAATTCACTCATTCATTCTGCCATGATCCATATTTAATTTTTATGGAATAATTTGTTGACTAATTAAAAAAATTGTTGACTAAGAGACAAAAAGGTTTTTTTTCCTCTGCATTCTTTTAATTTTTTATTCTACTATAATTGCCTCTCGTGAAAAAACACTCCAGACATTCTTTTAAATTGAGTGCATACAGCAGCAGAAATGATAACTTGACTGCATCTGTTTTTTTTGTTACATAAACATCTGCGCACCATGAAACAAGAAAACATAATGAAACATGATATACTGTGGTAAGTAATTTGCTATTGAAAGAATTGAGTCAATTTTTTATTTATTTTTGCATGGGTACCGACTATTTTCAGTGTTTGTCTCCTTCTCCTGCATTAGCCCTGCTGTAGATGACATGACACTGCTCAAAGTTAAGGACATATTAGTGGGATGATTTAAGTGATGCTTTGTGAGGCAGATCTGTCTCATGTGCTAAGGAGCATCGTTTAAAGTCAGGCGTCATAAGGAGTTGCTCTTGTAGTCCGTCTCTTAGGTCTTCAACAGTCGAGGGTCACTTGTTATTTTCTTGATATCTTCTTGGCAGGTTCAAACTCTCAGCCTTTCTGTTCACCTTGAGAAAAAAAGGCATGAGACCATTTCATCTGCATAATATGAACCGATTGAGCATAACAGGGGCTCTTCTATTAGGAAACCTAATGGATGCTGAAGGGGCTACAAGGACTTACCCTGCGGAGAACATCTTTGACAAAGCCGTTTCTGCTGAGAGGGCCAACAAAGAACTAGGCCACCTGTTTATATATCTAAGCACATGGCACCAGCCCTACCCTACATGTCGTGTTAATAACTCAACTCAACAGAGTTAAACATTATGGCCTGGTCCAAACTCCAAGCTCATGCAGAAACCGCAGAAATTCATGATGAGCTTTTTTTCTGAAATTGAATTTTGACAGGTTCTGTTTGAACTCCACTGGAAACTAAAAACAAATCAAATAGTTTACAACCACACTAAATTGAGAAAATATTAAAATTCAGAATAGAGAGAGCACATTCAATTGTGAATAATATGGTAATTTAGCAAGAGCGAGTGCAGACCCCTGCTGTGGGCATTTGATGGTTTTATGATGAAAAGACTCAGATGGAATTTTCCACTTCACATTTAAGTCTGTTTGTCACTTGATACCAGAGCCTCACGAACAGTCTTCTGCCGCACATCCTAAATATGCAGCACACTTTTCTCTAAGTGTAAATGAGAAACTGCTATGTTCTGCTGACATCACAAGCTTTAAGACATACAATAAAATTCTATTTAATTGTGGAACCTATTAGGCAAAACAATTACATCACCATGGAGACCATGTGGCGGACCAGAAAACCTACATAGTGCACCTTAAAACAACATCCATTCTGTGACAAGGTTTGGCTCACAGGACCACAACAGAATGGGACTCACCAGTTGGAAATAACGTGTGTCCTGGTGGAGAGACACTGGCCCCTGATCAGCAGACCCCCAGTCAGCGGGCCCAGCCCAAAGGAAACCAGATGACCAAGGTCTCTACAGCAGCATATGAAGAGTAAACAGAATTGGAGTACTGACCCCTGTGACACACCGTAGGTTACTTTAGGCACTTAACACTGTGATCTTCTGTGATTTTCTGGGGAAATGTCTAAATATATTTGAGTATCATCTGCATAGTTTAAGTATTTCAAATTTGAGTTTTTAAGGTAACATACAGTAAAAACAGGAGTGGATCCCGGTAGAACTCTGTTATGTCATGGAAATGCAATTAGTTTTTCCAATACATACACAAAATTTAAAATATGATCTTTCAGACTTTTAGACTTTTTTCCTTCCCAGGTCTTCAATCTGTTAAGGAGTCTGTTTTTGCCAGACACCACAGTGGTCCTTGTTAAAGAGGAATGAAAAGAACCAAAGGAGATGTCAGAAATGTCCAAGTCAAGTGGATTTGGTTTTATATTAGAGTAAAGCCTGTAAAAGCAGTAAAATGTATTTTTTTTCTTAAGAAATTGAGACATTTCGATGCCATTCGGAAGTCATTCCATCAGACATGACTCCTGCACAACAGCCCCTGCACGGCTTTGTGTTCAATATAAACCAACAAATTCTCCGCCTCTGGACTCAACCTAATGGAAGGTCTTTATTTATCTTGTACTTAACTGCCTTTTTAGACACACTTGGTTAAGTAAAGATCAGAATGAACTTTTGACATTGATTTCTAGTGTGAAAAAGTACAAGCAACAGCAGCAGTGAAAGAGCCCAAGGAAAACACATTTAGTGAGTCAACAGCAAACAGACTTTCCAGAGTCTCCATTCATCTCCGTCAGCTGGAGCAGGAGAGCCTTGCAGCGACTGTCCTGCCTCTCAAAGCTCCCGCCTGCGTCGACCCGGTCCTAATCTACATCCACATCCAACTCTTCTCGGGCACGAGCGCTCAGAAAAACAAGAGGAAACACAAGTGAAGAGAGTTAATGTAGTTCAAACAAAGAAAGAAATTCAAAATATTAGTAAAGTAAACGTGGTGGTAGGAATAAGTAAGGACAGCAAAGTTAGTAAAACAAAGTCAAGTAGTGATCCAACCGCAACACAGTCATTCGTACCTCATGCCTTTACATTTACATTTTTTTGGCATTTCATCAGTGATATGGACTATTTATTACTTAGTCAGTTAGTTTAAAAATGCAAAGCTCTGCCTGCTGTACCGCGCTGCCGTACCGCGCTGCCGTACCGCGCTGCCGTACCGCGCTGCCGTACCGCGCTGCCGTACTGCGCTGCCGTACCGCGCTGCCGTACCGCGCTGCCTGTCCCACCTAGAGCCAAGAACTACAGTTTAATGCCCACTGTTTATGCCCAAGTGTATCACAGGAAGAAAAAAGTGTACTAGTATGTGACTTTCTTGGTGGGGGTCTTTCACCTGCTTGTCCTTTACCTGGAATGTTCCACAGTATGGCAATAAACCTTTCTCTGTGGAGACGTAGTGACACCACCAGCCCAATACTCACTCACTTTAATAAGAAAAGTGCAACAAAACAAATACATTAGAATCAATGTCATACAACATGCAATGTACATAGTGCACCTTTAAGCTAAATTGGCATTGAAAAGGTACATTAAATGTACATTTAAAAAATAAAGCATTTATGACTTTATGGACTGAAGCCGAGCAGCAGTATGACAGGATTTTCTGAAGTCTGGGTGTGTGAGACATGAGGCGCTCGGTGCGGAGGGAATCAAGCAAAGTCATGATGCTCCAGCCTCTGGAACTGTCATGATAAACTCCACTGGGAGAGAGCCCCCACTGTGTTGTGATGGAAGATTATTTCACATTTGGCCCCCAAATGTGATTGTCATTTATGGGAGTCCTGTCCCTCGGCCCTGAGGCAGAGGCGAGTCCTGTCCCTCGGCCCTGAGGCAGAGGCGAGTCCTGTCCCTCGGCCCTGAGGCAGAGGCGAGTCCTGTCCCTCGGCCCTGAGGCAGGGCAGTCCGTCCCTTCGGCCCTGGAGGCCAGAGGCGAGTCCTGTCCCTCGGCCCTGAGGCAGAGGCGAGTCCTGTCCCTCGGCCCTGAGGCAGAGGCGAGTCCTGTCCCTCGGCCCTGAGGCAGAGGCGTCCAATGGCCTGCTTGTTAATGTCTGAGGTTAGGTGTGCATGAGTCTTATGATTTTGGTGTTTGTCACCTTAGTGAATCTGGTCCAGTTTTTAACTGTGTGCATGTTGTAAAAGCAGTTGGAACAACAAGGGTCATTTGAGTTTTGTATTGAAGACTTCTTTTATGAATTTCTGTGACAGCAGAGGCTTGGTATGGCCACACTGGGTCTAAGGTCTGTCATGACCCCATGTTTTTGCCATGTCGTGTTATTATTATGTGCGCGTTAGAGTGACGCACTGTGCCTTTAAAAACTTTTTTATTTCCTTTCATCTTCAGTGCATCAGACTATACTACATACATCTATCCTGATCAAACACACACATAGTACATCCCTGACTCTGCAGACGTTCACGCCTCGGCAAGACCGTCCATGAAACTGGTTAGTTTATCTAACTTTGCATTCATTGTTTGACATGTTTGCTGTCGTGGCCTGGAGTCGGGTTATGATACGTCCTAGAGGCACTTTCTTCAAAAAATGTGTGTGTGTAAAAAGTCTTGAAACATGGCTGTGGTTTGGAGCTGGCCCCTGGAGGAGTAGCCCCTTGTGGAGAGTCAGCGCGGTCCTGACTCGGTGTGTAATGAGAGCGTGTTCTAATCAAGAGGAATAATTAAACAGCTCTGCTTTTAACCCAGCGCTAATGCACAATGCCTCTCTGTCCAACACACTGCACTCAGCCACTAAATCTGGGCAGTGCAAGACTCTTGTTCCTTAAAGGAAACTTTAAGGAACATAAAGCTGTACATACAACCCCACGTTTCACATACATTGAAAAACATAGATCCTTATTGCGAGCCTTCCACAGATCTGACCTGTAACTTGCCTTGGTGGCATCACTGGCTTGTCTCCAGATGAATACGTTTAAAGGGATGCAAAATTTAGTTTTGGGGGCTTTTTACCATATTCTAACATCAAAAACATACCGGGAGTTGTATTTAGCTCCATTTACACTTATCTCATTAATCCTGTTCATGGGCTCTTCCTCTCTGCCCTTTCTCACCTTAGCAAGTTCCTAGTTTTGGAATTTTGTTCACTGACAATGCTAATAAAACTTATTCAGATTCTCTGAGCCTGACAAAACACAATTTCCAAGATCTGTGACATCATAGGTTAAGGGTTACTACCACATTAACCATTATTAACGCTTATTTATGTACAAAATGTCTTATTATCCTTTTATTAAGTTTTCCTTAAGAAGTAAATCGAAAATAAAATAAAATGTAAAAATAAACTTTTCTGGTAAATTTTTTGGTCCTTTCACACTTTAAACCTCAACAATACAAATGTCATCTGCATATCGTTAATGAGAAAATAAAAAAATATATATTTCATTTTTGTCAAGTTTGCTCACCCCTAATAGGGATTTTATTGATAGAAAAGTGGTGTGGTGTGATGTGTTATAGGGATGGCCCGCCCTTACCTGAAGCTACTTTTTTCTCTCTCTTTCTCTTTCGCTTTCTCTTTCTCTCTTCTCTCTCTCATTGTGTCCATGGCAGGAGTTTTGAGGCCCAAATACATAGAAACATTTTTGAGCGACAGTCCAAGAACACATGATAATGGTGGGCCTCTTGGCAACTTTGATATGGTGTTATGAAAAAACATTCGTCTAACAGAATTGTTTCTAGACATGTAATTTTGTGGTCCTCCACTGGGCTGTACATATATTTTCCCATTCTTCATCGGCCAAAACGTCAATAGATTCTTTAACATATCAAAGCTTTTCATTTCATTTTCTTTTCAATTCTAGTAAAAAAGAAACTTTTATACCTATATAGGCAGTGACTGTTGTCTGCCGTTTATGTTTCAGACATCGACAGCCTTAGGCCCGTGGAGGGGGCCCATCTGGATTGTGCAGTGAGGGGCCGCTCGTCTCTGGCCCCGGCTCTGCACCTGTTCCCAGAGAACGTGCTACTGTGTGGGAACGAGGGGGTCCCAGGATTGGTGGACTCCCCCTCAGGTAAAACATGACTCTTACATGACTACCCCTTCTGACTAGGACTGGATGCTGTTCTTTTGCTTTTTCTTCACCTTCTTTACTGTTTTTGTACTTCAACTTCTTTAGCTGCAATTTTTTTCAATAATTATAACGATTATTTCTCTTGAACTTTTTAAAGACTTTTTAAAAACAATTTGAATCAATTAGAGGCTGAAATATGGTGACAGAAGGTGTCCAGATAGAGAGTATTTACAAATAAAGTGAATCCTCATCTACGATGGCGCCGGGACAAGGCGCCGTCGCAAGAGCTCTGCTGCGCACTGTCTGGTTGATGTTGGTTTTAAAAGTGTTCGAAACTTTTGCCACTGTGAAATACGAGCAAGGGTCACTTCTGCCGAATCGGGATAAAATATGTGACTTGATACATGTGAAACCTGAACTGAAGTCCGATGATTTCAACGAGTGCCCGACCCACGGCGCCAGAAGCCGCGGAGGCTGAGAGCAGAATGAGGGGACCGGGCGGGAGCCCCGCGGTTTGCGCCTTGGCCCAGAGCTGCAGGACGTTACAGGCCAGCGTCGGAAACGCAGATGCCGGGGGAAGCGTGGAGGGCTGCTGGTGAGGCTGAGAAGTTGCTCCTCCACTGCCGTCTATCTACCTCGAACGTCCAGTCTCTGCCCAACAAGACGGACGACCTGTTGAGTCGCATCCACACCCAGCGCGAGGCCCGGGACTGCTCCGTCTTCTGTCTGATGGCGGTGTGGCTCCACAGCAAGGTGCCGGACTCAGCGTTCCAGCCACCGGGATTCTCTGTCTATCGGTCGGACAGAGTGAAGGAAAGCTCCGGAAAATCTAAAGGTGGAGGTGTGTGCTCCTTTGTCAATCAACGCGGGTGCATGGATAACGTGATAGTGAATCAAACCTGCATCGCCAAATTAGAATGTCTTGTCTTGAAATGTCGCCCCTTTTATCTCCCCTGGGAGCTTTCTGTGCTGTTTTTCTGTGCAATGTATATTCATCCACGGGCGGACATTACAGATGCTCTTAGTGACTTGTGGGACATACTCCATAAACATGAAGAGCGCTAATCCTGATGCTGTTGTCATAGTAGCTGGTGACTTTAATAGATGTAATTTGAAGTCTGCTCTTACCAACTACTACCCACAGGTGAAACAACCCACCAGAGGAGTACAAACTCTTGACCACTGCTACAGTAGCTTAAAGGCAGCATATAAATCCAATGTTAGACCTGCTTTTGGGAAGTCAGACCGCTCCTCCATTCTTCTCCTTCCTACTTATGTACAGAGAAGTAGGCAAACTAAGCCAGTCCCTCGCTCTGTACAGTGCTGGTCTGAAGAGGGCAGCATTCAACTACAAGGTCAGACTGGTCTGTTTTTCAGTCCAACAACTTGGAGGAATATTGTGATCAGAATTAGAATGGGTTTATTGTCATTGTCAATGAACAGAATTCACAAACATAGGAACTTGTCCCGGCATTAAGGTGCAACATAAAACACTGATCAATAATAAAACAACATATATTCAATCCAAAGGGCATGCATTAAGAAACAATTTAAAATTACTGTAGTATAAAATAAAAATAAAAATAGGCATTACTATGTACACAATATTACAGTTAAATAAAACTGTTAAGCAGTTGTATTGCAAGAAGTGACAATGCAGTTTAGTGATGAATTTGCAGTTAAAGTGACAGGTGTTAAGAAGTGTTCATGAAGTTCCAACGGCAGAGGGAAGAAACTATCTTTGTGGCGGAGGTTCTGCGTCCGGATGGACCAGTAGCTCCTGCCTGAGGGGTGGTTCAATAACCATGTTCCAGGGTGAGAGGGTCAGCTGTGATCCGACCTGCTTCGCCAAGAGCCCTGGAGACGTACAGGTCTGCAGAGATGGAAGCTCAGCCACACCTCTCTCAAGCAGAACGACACAATGCGCTTAGTCTCTGTTTGTCCCTGCGTGGCTCCAGGCGTACCACACCGGTGATGGAGGAGGTAGGATGGACTCAATGATGGAGTGACAGAATACTAAACTTCCCCATTGATGTTGTATCCACTGAAGGTTAGTAAAGCGGTAGACCAAAACCATAGTTTAAACTCTGACGTTATGAAATTAATTAAGTCTTGCTCTGGCGTTTAAGTCTGAATGACACTTCGCTTATAAGCTGTCCTAGAACCTAAGATCAATTAAAGCTGCCAAACGGTCCTATGGGACTAGATTGAAGGCTATTTTGGAAGAGGACATCCTCGCGCGTATCCAAATCAGATCAGAAAGAGTTATCTTGCCTATTGTCAATTGAACAAATTCACAAACGTAGGAACTTGTCTCGGCCTTAAGGTGCACATAAACATAACTGAGCAATATAAAACAAAATAAATTTCAATCAAAAAGGGCATGTATTATGAAACAATTTAAAAATTACTATACATAAAAATAAAATAGGCATTCTATGTACACAAGAGTTAACAGTTAGATTTACAGTTGCTAGTGCAGAAAGTGACAGTGCAGTGAGTGATGAAGAGTTGCAGTAAAGTGACAGGTGTTTAGAAGTGTTCATGAGATCCAACGGCAGAGGGAAAGAAACTATTCTTGTGGCGGGAGGTTCTGGTCCGGATGGACCGTAAGCCTCCTGCTGAGGGGAGTGTTCAAATAGACCATGTCCAGGGTGAGAAGGGTATAGCTGTGATCCGAACCTAGCTCGTCCAGAGCCCTGGAGACGTACAGGTCCTGCAAGATGGAAGTCTGCAGCCGATCACCTTCTCAGAAGAACGCACAATGCGCTGTAGTTCTCGTTTGTTCCCTGCTGTGGCTCAGCATGAGGGCGCTGTAATCTCTGTTTGTCCTGGCTGTGGCACCAGCCGTACCCACACGTGATGAGGGAGGTGAGATGGACTCATGAGGCCGGTAAACCTGCTAACCCACAATTGCTACTGGCAGCTTGGCTTTCCTCTCAGCTCCGCAGGAAGTAATCAATTGCGGCTTCTGATGTCTCTGAAGTGAGCTGATGGTGGGCTCCACTTGAAGTGTCTGGGATGGTGGTGCCATAGGAACGGAAAGGAGTCCTACGGTGGATGGGGGTCTGCATGGTGAGGGGGAGGGGCTGTGATTCTCTGAGTCCGATATCTCCACTGTCTTCTGGCGCTATGTCACCTTCTGGAAACCAAAACCGAAGCATTGCACCTTTTGATCATGCTTGCCAATGACACTTAACCAATTCTATTGGTCTTTTGAAGTTGTTGATCCGAGCCTGTTGGTTTTCCGAATGGTCTTGATCAGTGTAGCTTGACTTTGAGTGTAGGAGTATGGATCCAGCGTGTCTTGTCCAGAACAAGGTTCGAAAGCCCTGGACCTGACGGCAGTTCCTCCTTGTGTCTTAAAACTGTGCTCTGAGCAACTTGCCCTGTTCTCACTGATGCCTCATCAACTTTAAAGTCCATTCATTATTCCAGTACCTAAGGAAAACACTGTGACATGTTTTAATGAAGACTTTTGAGTGCCTGGTGCTGGATTTCATTAAGAAGTCAGATTCCAGCGTCTGTGGATCTGCTCCAGTTTGCATACAGACACGAACAGAGCATCGAAGATGCAATTTCTATTGCTTTGAACTCTATACAAACACTTGGACACTGCGAAATCTTCTTGCCAGAATGCTTTTTTTTGACTACAGCTCAGCTTTTGATTCACTTGTTCCAGCTAGGCTTGTCCTCAAACTCAGGACTCTTGTTTGAGTGATGCCATTTGGTAAATGGACTTTTAGTTTTTAAAACTGACAGATCACAAGAAGCTTTTGTGAGCATTTGGCTTTGGCTTTTTTTTTGGTAATATGACATCCAAAGAGAGGAAAGCTTTTAAACAATGTGTAGACTTTCAAACTGGGCCCTTCGAATCGTTCAGAGACTCTGATCACCCTGGCAGCCATATGAACTTCTCCCTTCGGGAAGAAGATATCGTTCTATCAAATGTAAAACCTCCTGTTCATGCTTGTCATTCTAGCACTTTTTGTCTGTTTTTATTTGTTTAATAATTATTATATTTAACTTTACATGTTGATTTGATCGTCTTGGCTTGTTTACTTGTCAATTACGTGTCAATGTTTTCAGAATCCGAATAAAAAAGGGTTTATTGCCATTGTCAATGAACAAACTTCACAGACATAGGAACTTTGTCTCGGCGTTAAGGTGCAACACAAAACACTGAGCAATAATAAAACAACATATATTCAGTCAAAAAAAGGGCATGCATTAAGGGACAATTTAAAATTACTTATAGTATAAAATAAAAATAAAAATAGGCATTGCTATGTACC
Organism: Chaenogobius annularis; assembly: GCA_015082035.1. NCBI lineage: Eukaryota > Metazoa > Chordata > Actinopteri > Gobiiformes > Gobiidae > Chaenogobius > Chaenogobius annularis. The sequence goes on along the minus strand of BJKM01000505.1, from coordinate 172,627 downwards.
ACAAGTTTACAGTTAAGTTTAAAGAGCGTACATAGGGGAGACTAAACAGCCACTTCACAAGAGGCTTTATCAGCACAGAAAGCAACGCAAGTTCAGGACCCCAGAGCGCTGTGCATTCTTCATCTCAAAGCCACAAACCACTCTATTGAGAACAGTGAGGTGGAGTTCTGAGCAGGGAAAAAAGATGGTTTGAAAGAGGAGTTAAGGAGGCAATCTTTGTTAAAAAGAGAATCCTTCTTTAAATCGGAATGGAGGTTTAAGATTCAACCTTCCCGTTGTTTATAATGTCTTCTGAAACCCTGGAGACGCCCTGGGCATTCGGGATGCTAAATAGCACTCAAGGTGAGGCAGGAACAATAGAACAATAGGCCCATCCCAGTTTCAATGGGCCATTAGCAGGAGGTCCGCCCTGTGGGCAGGGGCTCTCACTGAAGTAGGATATAAACAAGAGTTCTCGGACTTGTTCTCTGATTGAGAATGACTCTTGGATGAGAGTTGAAACGTTTTGTTTTTTCTAAAAACAGAGTCCAGATGACTACAACTGAATCTTTTTCTACAATGGAACACTCTCTGGACGAATGAGGGATTACACCGGACAAGTTAAGTTAAAGTTGTAGTGCAGAAAGTGACAGTGCAGTGAGTGTATGAATAGTTGCATTGGTACTTTAGTGTTTTTTTAGATTTCTGTTCATTGTTTGTTTGTGTGGTCGATTCTGATGTCTTGTGCGTCTTGGCGTTTTTTTGCACATGTTTTTCCAATATGGTTTTTAACTACAAATGGTTGATTGACATTGATTGACTGATTGACATTTAATAAGACAAATATTTTATAAAAGGGATTTGGGCATGTTTTTAAGGGTGTGTTTACTCTTTCTCCGGTTGAAACGAATTCTGGTGCACTTCTTGCTAAATTTGCTTCATTTTTGGAGACGTGAACTTGCTGTCAAAACATGATTGTCAAAAAAGTGTCCAGATGACTTCTTCTTTTTTTACAATTGAACACACGTGGACGATTAAGGATTACATGGACAATGTATGCAATGTTGTGCCAGCATTTCACAGGCTAAGTGCTAAGTGAACGAAAGAAAAAAGTGTCAAACACTTTCACAAAACTCAACACTCAGACAGGCCATCTTAGATCCCAACTCTTTACAAATAAGATTTCTTTTAATCCTGGCTGACTTCAAACAATTATCCGTAGTGAAATATATTCCAGCATTGTTGTTGACACTTTGATAATGTTGTCACTGGTGTGATCTGAGCTGAAGTTAACTTTTATTCTTGAGTTAGTAGCTGAGTTCAGAGCATGTAAGTCCAGCGCTGCCTCAGTCAGAGCCATGATTGGTCAGAGCGCACACAAACGGGAGCGTCATTCTGGAGCTACATTCAGCTCAAACACATAAACTATTGCACAGAGAAATATTGGCACTGCGCTAATCTCGTCTGTAAATTGGATAAAATAGTTCGAGTCTAAGCTTTAAAACAAGCCATATAACTAGCCACAACACAGGTGACACGGTCGTGCAGCGGCCAGCGCCCTCGCACCACAGCCAGAAGTTTAGATTCCCGGAGTGCGCGTTGTGACTGAGTGCGCGTGTGTGGAACGCGTGCGCGTGTGTGGACGTGCGCGTGTGTGGAGTGCGCGTGTGTTGCGGGCTGTGGCAGTGTTTGTGGAGTGTGTGTGCATCGTTGTGTGGAGTGCAGCGTGTTGTTGAGTACTATCATGTGTGGAACAGTGTAACGTGTGTGGACGTGCGCGTGTGTTGAGTACATATGTGTGACATGTAGTCGTTTTGTGTTGGAGTGCGCGTGTGTGTTGAGTACATATGTTGAACATTTACGTGTGTGGAGTGCGCGTATGTGTGTGAGTACATATGTGTGAAGCAGTGTACATGTGCTGGTGCGCGTGTGGTTACAATGGTGTTGCGATGCGTGTGTGGAGTGCGCGTGTGTGGACTTGTGCGCGATGTGTTTGAGTTTCATTGTGGATACAATGTAGTGTGTGGAGTGCGCGTGTGTGTGAGGTGTCTGTGTAGTGTGTGGTGTGCGAGTGTTTTGTTGTAGTGCACGTTCGTGTGTGATGTGGCGCGCGTGTGCACGTTTACGTGCTGTGGATGTGCGCGTCGTGTTGAGTGTAACATTGATTGTTGCACGTGCACGTTGTGTGCGTAAAGCGTACGGTGTTGTCATGTGAGCGGCATGTGTGGACGTGCGCGTGTGTAGTGGAGTCCGCTGGTGCTCGTGGTGGTGGAGTGTACATATGTGTTCATGGTGTATGTGTGTGGAGTGTACATCATGTGTTCATGTGTGTGGAGTGTACATATTGTGTCTATGTGTGGCAGTGTGCGTGTGTGGAGGGTCATATGTGTTCACGTCGTGTGTGGAGTGTCATATGTCGTTCATTGCGTGCATGTGTGTGGAGTGTAACATATGTGTTCATGTGCACGTCTGTGGAGGCGCGCTGTACTATGTTTTGCACGGTTACGTGGTGTGGAGTGCTGCGTGGTTGAGTGTACATATGTTTGTGCACGTGTACGTGTGTGGAGTGCGCTGTGTAAAGCGTCACGGGTGCTGCATGTAGCGCGTCTATGTGTTGGAGTGCGCTATCTGTGAGTGGAGTCTCTGTGTGCTCGTGATGATGGACGTGTTACATAGTTGTTCATGTGTGTGGAGTGTACATATGTGTTCGTGTGTTTATGTGTGTGTGGAGCTGTACATATGTGTCATGTGTGTGAGCGTGTACATAGTGTGTTTCATTATGTGTAGTGGTGAGTGCAATGGTTATGTGTGTGGATGTGCGGAGTGAATTCTTGGTGTTCATGCTCTTCAGTTGTGAGTGTATCATAATGTGTTCATGCGTGCGTGTGTTGGTAGTGTTACTATATGATTTATTCTGGTGTGCGAGTGTACATATTGTGTTCATGTGTGGAGTGTACTATATGTAGTGTAGTGTACATATTGTGTGTGAGTGTACATATGTTTCATGGTTGTGGAGTGTGCGTGTGGGAGTGTACAATTATGTTCATGCGTTACGTGTGTGCGTGTGTGGAGTGTACATATGTGTTCATTGTTGTGGAATGTGCATGTTGTGGAGTGTACATATGTGTCATGTGTCTACTGTGTGGAGTGTGTGCTGCGTTTGTGTGGGAGTGTACATATGTTGTTCATGTGTACGTGTGTGAGTGTGCGTGTGTATGTTAGTGTTTTTTTTTACAAGTACTGTAAAGTTATTCATGTCCTCCACTTATAAAAGGGGGTACATTCAAAAATTAAGTTTCAAACATGACACACTGCATAAATGTATGTTATCATACTTTTTAAGCTTTTATGATTAGTGTATTTAACAATTCTATAATCAAATATTCTAAATTAATAATGTATTTAAAAATGTATTTTGCTCGTTAATCTGAAGGTTGGTGAGAACGTAACTGTGACATTGACCCCTTTTCTGGAAATGAATCAACACTTTACCAAATGTGGTTTATGACGTTTTATTGACCAAATAATTAAACAGATAAATATGAATACAAAATATGCAAATGAGTCTATAACAGATGGAGACGCTAGACATGATTGTACTTGAGCTTTATGGGGGAGAAAAATTAGCTTCTGCGGGCGTGTCTCTCTAGAATGTTCTTTGTTCCGTGGATTAGCTTAGCATCGCTAGGCCAGAGATAAACCCTCCTCTCCCGAGACCCTTCTAGAAGGACCTCTCCGATGGAACTCTGTTTATCTTCTCCATCTCTCTCTCACAGACGCCTGGGGGGTTGGTTTAGCACCAGTGTTCGACCAATCAGCACGCATGCTGAGTCAGAGTTGATGTGTGGAGTGCACATGCGTGGAGTGCACGTGCGTGGAGTGCACATGCGTGGGGTGCACATGCGTGGGGTGCACATGGGTGTGGAGTGCACGGGGGTGGAGTGCACATGCGTGGAGTGCACATGCGTGGGGTGCACATGCGTGGAGTGCACATGCGTGGAGTGTGCACATGCGTGGAGTGTGCACATGCGTGGAGTGTGCACGGGTGTGGAGTGCACGGGTGTGGAGTGCACATGCGTGGAGTGCACATGCGTGGAGTTTAATCCCAGTTTCCATTGAAATCACATCATGTTCCAGTTCACTTTCTCCTCTATTCTGGAATTTACACTGTTGTAGTTTACAGACTTTTAAAGGGTTAGTTGTTGCTCCAGCAGTATGTGCAGCCTTTTGAATAAGCTCGTTAAACCAGAACAAATCTTGCTTACAGCCTCACCAAAAGGGAGCATAGGGCCATGCTCTATGCAGTTTCCTACTTTAATTCCTTTTCATTGCATTATAAAGAGTTTGGAATTTGGTATTGGCAATAACGTTTGACACGGCAAAGCCACAATAAGGATGCTAAAATGCTGAAAGTTTGACCTGGTGAAGAAAAGACTGCACAAGCTGGACATCCGCTTGGAGCTTTTGTACCCTGCTCAAGATCCATGCTGGCAGTAAAACTCTGCTGTGTCGTTCCCCTGAGGCGTTTGTCAGCCATGTCGATATGAAATCCCCATAAGCGGGGTTGAATCTTTGTCTCCTTGATCTTTATGCTTATAGATTTTCTGCGGCATTTGTAAAGTTACATGTCAAGTTTTGTTCTTAAACTCTGTTTGCCGTAAACTGGAACTCGCAGTCTGCATGCTCACGTCACGTCCCATGATACTTTTATTATCCAAAATTGGAATTGGTTGCATGCAATATTTGGATGGGTTCTGAATCAGGACAATTTCATCATTTAGCCTTCTCCATACTTAATTTGTACATCGCAGATGGAGATTTGCGTTGGTGCTAATTATAGTGGATGTGTGGATGTGTGTGTGTGTGTGCGCCTGTGAGGTGCCACTCAACAATTTCCTTCAAATTCTAAATGGGTCTTAATGCAATTCATGTAAACATTAGAAGCCTATTCCCTAGAATTGATTGAGTGAGAGCCTGGCTTGTTTATAATAACTGGGCTTTCTGAGAATATTGCTGACGCTGATATTAAACATAATAACTATATTTTATATAGAACCGACAGAAGTTCCAGAGAAGGCGCTGATACACTTGGAGGGCTTGTTTCTTCAGGTTACTCTTCATGAAAATAAATTATTATTGGAACTGTATATATACCACCTTCAGCCCCCAAACTAGAGTCTGTGAAAAAGATCTACTCTTTCTTTACTAGGCAGTTCTAAAGAAAGTATCTTGATGGGGGACTTTAATATAAACCAGTAGCATGCGGTGACTTGGATGGGTAAGCAGCCTTGGGGTGTCCATCAATACTTAGTGAATAACATTTCCAAGCATTTTTTTAATCACTTTTAAAAAGTGATTAAAAAAAACAAAAAAACAACTTGCATGCAAAAGTCAGTGTCGAACCCCGAGCTACTTTTTTAGTCACTTGTTGAAACTTGGAGCTGCACTTTTCCTCTGCACATGCTCAGTCAGGCACAACCTGCAACCGATCAAGATTCCCACACAGGTTTATTCAGCGTGGTTTGAGGCTGTGTTGCCCTCGGAGCGCATGCACAGACCTCTAAAGCTGTAGACACACTGAATGCCACCACACAAACATTGAGGCATGAGGCGCAATGCGTTTTTGCCATTTTGGGCGAACGACGGCTAGTGCGAACAACATGTGTGATCACTGGAAACTCAATCAATCAATGTGAACACAGCATTCAACAAGCGACTGGCCTAAATTAGATGTGTTTAATAATTATAAGCCAAATCTCCCATTTAAGTTTGTCACTGAAACCCTGAGCTGTAAAATATCACAATGTACAATGATAGAAAATGCCTCCATGAAAGTTTAATAAGCTTTCAGTTTGGCCTCTTTGCTCTATTATCACAATTGTTTTTAATTGCCCAAATTGAATGTTTAATCCCCAGGCCCACTATTTCTCAATGCTCAATATAGCATTTACAGTTAACGCACAAATTCAATTGACATAGAATAATAAAAGAATGCCCTTTTCGAGCCAGTAGAGAAGAAAACATCAGAATTAAACAACATTGTATATCCACAAAAGACCCTAGTCGTCCTCTTGTCTGCGTGTCCATTCCATCAGAGCCATAAAGTTTAGATTCTGCTTCAGGATATTATCCATATACAAGCCAGTTTTATCCATAAAAAGCATAGTCTGTTAACTTGCATCCGCAGCATAAGTCTGTTAACAATGCTCATGCACCCTGCCAACCAGCAGTTAAAACAAGCTGCTGTCAGTAACATGTTGGAGAGTGGAAGATGAACAGGCCTCTGAACATCAGGAATGAAAAGGGGCGGGATTAAGAAGGACCAAGCTTCCCGCACTCTTTGCATCCGCAGCAGTTAATGTGTCACAATCGTATGGTGACTTCAATGCTCATGGACCTCTGAAGATCCCAGTCAGGATCACAAGGAGAACATTAGTGTCCGAGCCGCAACCTTCCCAACACTCTATTTCCCCTATGCAATTAGGAAAGGAATCAGGTGACAATTGTGTAGTGAATAATAAACGAGTCAAAGCAGAGGATTAGACCCTAGACCGAAAAAACTACAAAGCATATTTAATCAATATTAAACCTAATATTAACCTAATATTAAATTAAATATAAATCACATGAATGTGCGAAGTCTTCAAACAAAAATATACTTTTATTGAAGTCAGGGCAAAACAAGCAAATCCTGATATATTTGTATCCTCTGAAAGATGGCTCACCTCCAGGATCTCAGACGCTGACATTTCTTTGGACAATTATAATATATTCCGTTGTGATAAACCCAGTAAAGGAGGTGGAGTAGCAATATTTATAAAATCTTGTGTTACTGCAACTGTATATTCCTGTAAGAGTAACTGTAAAAGTTTTGAATACATAGTCCTAGAGGTGGGTTTGGGTAAAAATAATACTGGGAAAATGACAGTTGTTTTATCGACTTCCTTGCCTTCCTTTCCACTTTTGAAAATTCTGATTTACTTGTTTTAGGTGACCTGAACATTGATTGGTTATCCAAAACTTCTGACTAAAAAACTATTGTAATGAGTTAGACCTCACACAACTTATTACTGCTCCCACCCGACCTGACCCTAAAGACCCACTTAAAGCAACATTATTGGACATTTTTTTCAGCAACAAGCCACTGTTGGGTGTGTGCGGAACAAAAAATGTATTCAATCCAAATCAAGAATAACTGTTAAAAGGTCCTATAAGCATTTCAATGAACAAGAAATTCTGTCCGAGCCGTTCTATGGTGACATTGGTTTTACCACTAGTATTCCAGAACCCAACACATCACTGGACTTTTTCATCAAAACATTTACTGATATTACTGATAATCACGCCCCTCTTAAAAAGAGTCAGGGTCAAAAAATGTCGTGATGTCGTGAAATGTAAATAAAATAAATCAATATGGCTTGTTCCATCCCTAATCATAAGCTCATATAACTTCTGGTCTGTGTTTTTGACTGAGCGCTCCTCAAAAGTACAAAGTAATTTTCTTGTGGAGCTGCAATATCTGTCCGCAGCAGTCATGACGATGTGCTGCCCTAAGCCGCTTCATGTTCTGGGGCTCTGAGCCCAGAGCTGAGCGCCTCTCCACACTCTCTCCACACTCCATCTCCACAAAATCTTACAAGACATTTTTTAGACCTTCAAATAGACTGCAATTTACGCCATAGGTTGGAAAAGTCTTGTTTTCTTTGCTAAATGTACTTTATTTTTTACCTTTTTTAAAATGTTATTTATAATTTTGAATATCCTTCATATTTACCTCTCCATTGTACAGTGTTCCATTGTAGAAAAAGATTCAGTTGTAGTCATCTGGACTCTGTTTTAGAAAAACAAAACGTTTCGACTCTCATCCAAGTCTCATCCGAGTCATTCTCAATCTGATTGAGAATGACTCAATCCAGAAATCCAGATGACTACAACTGAATCTTTTTCTACTCTCTCTTTAGAGCTCTCTAGTCCAGATGTGTTGTCAAAAAATATCCAAACCCAGATAGTAATTGAACTAATTGAATAGTTTTTCAGTATGGATACTTGTTCAAATGACTAAAACTGTTTAAAGAATTTTGACCTTCTCTTGAGTAGTTTAGAATGATCTTCATTCTAGTTCAGACTAGTTTCATAATATTAAAGAAACTTCTATTCTTTTTTTGTTTTTTTTGAAAAATACATTCTTGGAGACTTCTGGAATGACGCCAGATTAGCCAAGTCGCACCGCTTTGTTGATTTTCCTCTGAAACCTCCAGTTCGCCCAAAAAACCCAAATTACAGAGAGAAAGATGCTTAAAGACATGTCTAATCTGACAAAGACACCCAAAGGAAAGAAGTAAATCTCAACAATCTAAGATGACGGATTGTAACATTGGTAGAAGACCAGCTAGCGCTAGCATGGCGGCTTACTGCACCAGCAGAGCAGGGGTCTGTGAGCGCGTTTCTCCACAGTGCAGATCCGGCTGAATGTGAGAGAGAGAAAAGTGGGGACACATTGGAAGACTCACATGACATTTGAACGGTTAGTGCTAAGGACTTATGCACTAGAGCGTGAGCTACTGCCACAAAAAGAGCGTTGAAAACACTGCACGTTTCAATCAAATAGAGTTGGATATTACAATCCAGAAAGCAGACCTAGGTGGAGTGAACAGACGTGTAGCTGTCCGGAGCGGCGCATTTCCGACAATATGGATCAAGGAGCTGAGAGAGCTGAGAAACAAGGTGGAGAAAACTGGGCGGAGACGAAAGCTATGAAAAGCAAGTTTTTGGATTTGGAGTCCAGGTATCGCAGAGACTTGTTGTGGTCCCGGAGGGCGAGGAGAAAAGTGACGTTCGAGGATAGGGTTTCTTGAAGTCCATCGGGTTCAGAAGACCTTGTATCCCTAACCCAGTTGCAATCCCCCATATTTCTCTTTAAAGAGGGTGCACTTCCGGCTTGGCAAAAGAGGATATGCCTATCCGCCGTCCGCCCTGATAATGAGGTTCCTAAATCACAGAGATAAGGAGCGTGCTCAAGGGAGACCTCCACTACAACTACAACGCAAGAGGTAGTATTTCACTCAGGACTAACCAGATAGTATTTGTCAACAATGAGCTGTTTTGCCGCGCCTGTGAGGATTTATTTTTTTACATTTACTCTGTCTCGTAGCATGCACTGCTACGGCAGAAGAGCGTAGTGGTTTGGGGAGGGGTTGTATCCTGTTCTTTGAGAGGACTGGGACCACTTTTCTGGAGATGGCTGGGGGACTTCATTGGGAATGGACTTTCCTCCTCTGTTTGATGTTTTAATTTGATCAGGATTTGGCTTCATTGCATGTTTTTCGGCATGCATCCTTTTTTTTTTTCAGTTTGTTTTCTTCTGTTTTGTGTTTTTGCAGTTCTAGTGATTTTTGTTTTGTATGACAGTAATGCCTGCCTGCTTGATGACCCTTTGTTCAAGGTTGGAAAAATGTCAAACAACATTGAAAACTTATGTAGAGGAAAATGTCAATGGTGAAACCGGATGCTGCTACTGCAGTTTTAACAGGTGAAATGACTGCCATCATCTCAAACAAAAAGGAACAAAGGCAGAAAAAGCTAAATGATCTGCAGGATGGACTTAAACTGTTGAATACGCCAAGAATAAGAATCCTCAAGTGCTACAGGAAATTAAGAATATAAGAGGCAATATTAATGATCAGACCTCACAGGAAGTAGATAAGAAAATGTTATTTACAAAACAAAGATACAATGTGAGTGGATAAACATTTTCCAAATTATTAGCCTGGAAAATTAAAAAGCAATTTTTTAAAAACCAAACAAACTAATAATGTAAATAAGCAAAATAATGTAATTTTAACCATCCATCCAGTCCATATTCTTACGCTTATCCGGGGCCAGGTCACGGGGGCATAAATCTAAGCAGTGACTCCCAGACTTCCCGCACTCCAGACACTTCCTACCACTCCTCCAGGGGGATCCCGAGGTCTTCCCCGGGGCCTCTTCCTGGTGGGACATGCCCGAAACACCTCCCAGGAGGCATTCGGAACAGCTAAATGAGCCACCTCAGCTGGTTCCTCTCGACGTGGAGGAGTAGTGGCTCTACTCCAAGCTCCTCCCCTGTGACTGAGCTCCTCACCCTATCTCTAAGGGTGCGCCCAGCCACCCTGCGGAGGAAACTCATTTGACTGCTTGTATTTCAATTCATTTCAATTTATTTTTGTAATGTCCTAAATCACAACAGTAGTTGCCTCGAGGGGCTTACAGTGAAGTAACAAAATAATTAATGTTCATAGGGACTATTGAGAAAATGTCCCAGCATCCTGTGTCCTTATGACAGATGTCCCAAGCTCCCCTGTCCTTAGACCCTCCTTCTCGCGCCAGGGAAAAAACTACCAAACCTCTTTGGGAAAAAGCTAGAAACCTGTAGGAAGTGTCCACAGTGAAGGAGAGATCCGCACTCCCTCGGACGGGACAGGCGACGCGCCTCAATTTGCAGAATATATTATGGAGTAGAGACCGTTTCTCCAGGCAGTTGAGGAGCATCTGGATCCACAGGTCATACGATGTGCCTCTGCTCCACTCCCGTCGGGGAAGTGGGAGAAGAAGAAGGAAAAGTGATGAACATATTGCAAGTGAAATTCATTTTTAAATATTGTTTGAAAAGTAGTATCCGCCATCTTCGGTCATTACCACAACAGTCCGATGCAGCGACCGCATCTCTGCGGACGCTGCACCGATCCGACAATCTCACGCTCCATCCTTCCCTCACTCGTGAACAAGACCCTGAGATACTTAAACTCCTCCACTTGGGGCAAGGACTCCCTGCTCACCTGGTAATTTTAACCAAACAAACCAAATTCAATCTTTCTACAAAAACATTTACTCTGCTAAAAGTTGTACAGATAATAACAGATGTCTTTATCAGGGATAATAGCCGTTAAATAGCCTGCCTAAACCATAATCTAGAACCATGTGTATATCCTGAGCTGTGTTGTTGTACCTTGCTGTAACAGTGTGCTGTGGTCTCCAGGGGACGCTCTGCTGAAGCCTCGGCTCCTGCCCTCTGTGGCCTTCACCCTGAGCGGCCTGACCGTGTCCCTGAGGCCTTCTGTGGAGAGCTTTGAGAACCAGCTGCTCCAATGTGTGAATGCAGACTGTCAGCACATGGTAAGAGGCTGCACACTTCACCCTTGGGGCACACACAGATATATTGAATTATCTGGATAGGTTATTGCTATCTTAAACCTGTTGTGAGTTGGACTAGTGGCCAGTCCTTGAAACTGCAACGAAAATAGTCCAGGCAGCTTTTTTGGAGTGCAATGTTTGGCTGACAGGGCACCAGCTTAAACAAAGGTCGGATTTAGTGGTTATTTTACCCTATTTTGAGATCATGATCTTTTTCTCTGCTCAAAATCCTGGGCAGATTTTTCTTAAAAATAGCTTTTTAATTTAAATCTATGCTCGCTCTGCTCCACACTAGCAACTCTCGCTCTAATTGGTCAGAGCGGTCATGCAGCGCCCACGCTCCTCACACGCCCTCCCGTACGAGAAGAACACTACTGCACATGGTCACTGGACTGACAGTGAACGCACCATTGACTCAAAACAGCGACCATGTTTCATGGGGCTTGGTCACACACCAGAGCACAATCTGAAGACACAAAAGTGCAGTGATATCCATGGGACTTATTTGTTGTCCATTTACCAATCACATGCGGACACTTCTGTCCATCCTCGGTCTCAGAGGCCTCAGAGTTTGTGGACGTGTAGTAACAAAGCTGTACAGGAAATGACCATGGGGACATTAGTGAACACATCAGTCACTCACATTTTGAAAAAGTGACTAGAACAAGCTGCAAAAGCAATAAACTTTCACCTCGTTTTCTTTTCCAACAAATGTGATCTGAAGACTATCGTGGGTGCCTCCATGTTTGTTTTTCTTGTAGCGTTTTTTTCTTCGGTTTTTGGTCATTTCTTTAACTGACTCTGAGTGCCCTCTGTTGGTTATTTAACAGAACACAGACTTGACATTAGAAATTGTCTGATGTAAAAATGCAGTGAGGGTAACTACGCTTGGAGCACCTTATGGATGAGGCATATGAGCCCCATAAGTTTGAAACGTTAGTATTATGACAACACTTGAGCTAGGGCTGCGTTTCCCATTCAGACATGTCTGCGATTATGTGTTTTCAAATGATCCACGACACAGTGGGATGTGTTTATCACCTGAACTGTCCCGCTCTTCATCCACAGTCCTTAACATTGTACATCTGTATTTGCTACATTTTGTCATGAAGAAAACTCTGATCTGATTATATCTGTCATGCTTCCAGGATCTTTTGAACTCTTGTTTTTGTGTTGTCTATTTCTGTTCCAAAAAGGCAGCCAAGTCTTTATTATGATAATGCGTCTATATTTACGCAAGTAGTTTTGCTTTTAAACAATCATTTAAATATGGCTCAACAAGAATATAGTAGTTCACTCAGTACTTCATGTGTGCAATGCTCCGTAGTACGTAGAGTGTTCACACTTTACTACACATGTATACCACGGTCACTACATTTGCATGCACAGACAACTCAGACACTGCTACATGCAGCGAGGACCCAAGTACATATGGGTTTGTGATGTGTTTATGGGGTCCGGGAGATTTGAATCAGAACACCTCATTCGTTAGTTTCTCATCAGCCACTATTGACCCACCGAAATATTCATAAATATTCATAATGACAGTTGTTGTTTAGGAGAAATACAAAATTGAGAAGTATAGAGAGTAGAGTTGCTCCGATCAGGATATTTGAGGCCGATCACGATACTGATCATCTGCAATTTTGATCTGTCGATTCCGATCACGTCCGATACGATCACATTGACTTTGTGTCAAAACATATATGTTTGCATTAAATATACATAATGTATTATTAAAAAAGGCTTTTGATTGACCAAATTGTTGACCAATGTTGCGGTGCGTCTGGTGCAGCCAAACAGAGTGGATACAGGAGCAGGCTTTCATCCTCTGAGCACTTTGGACAGTTTGAGGAAGGAAAACGGGCTGAAGAGAGCAGTGACTTATGTGCTGTGCCACTTTCAAATGCGACTTTGACCAAACTATGATTTGCTTTGCATGTTCCCTTTCCATACACAGCCATTTGGTAACTGTACAGCTTCAAAAAGCAAATTTTCTCAGCAAAATAAGACACGACAGGTTTCACAGGCCCAAGGGTCTTTTTACATTTAATGCACCTGTGAAATTATGGCTTTTGTTGGGCCCCCCCACACCAGCGTGTCCGTACTTGTAAACAAGTTAAGTCTGTGCGTTCTGTGGATACATTGGGAAACCATTTGGCTAAGTCTGACCCTGTCACTTCATACGGCTGATAGAAGACACATTTGGCTCTGAACCTCTATTATGCTTTTAACTAGAAGACTAGCGGGTGAGCTGTAGTTCTGTGCGTGTTTAAAGAAACACATGACTGCGCCGTGTTGTTGTTCGCTCCGTGGGCAGGCGAGGTGCGAGCAGGAGCAGACGGTGGTAGATACATCGCAGACTTACAGGAACCACATCAGAACATTTTAACAGAGAGGGTTTCATAAGGAGCTTAAAGGACACGACTGCAGTAACTACAGATCATGTACCTCAAGGTAAATGATGACGAGGTAACGTGTGATCGGTGTGTCTGATCGGCCCATTTTGCAGATCACATCATTTTTGCCATGATCGGCGGCCCATCGATTGAAGCACTTCTAATAGTGAGTAGGCTAATGAATAAAAAATAGAGGCTCCAAAAAAGTTGATTCCAAATAAAATTCACAATTTGTGCATTACTTGAATTTCTTCTGAATTTCTACCAAGAAATGTACATCTCTTGGTAGAAATTCAGAAGGAAGTACATTTCAGAAGTAATGCTATTATGTCATCTGAATCATTTTTGTCAATATTGCCAACCACTCATCAAGGGGTTTTAACGGGAATCTTTTCATAATTCCAGCGGCGCTAAAACGGCCGACTTTTGCTAGTTAACACCGAAGCTGTTTCTAAACCATTTGGAATATAAACCTGACAGACACTGTAATTTTGGCTTCTACTGTCTGATTTATTTTATGTATTTATTATTATAAGTGGTAAGAAACTCTGCAAAATTCTGCTTGGATTTTTCTGGGTAAATATAAAGAGGGATATAGACGCTGTTGGGACAACTTGAGCAATTGAGCATCTGTTGTGTCTTCAGTTCAAAAGTTTCAAAGTTGAAGCCAAAATTTCTAAAAGGTGATTTCTGGACTTGTAATTAGATTTAAAAAGTCCACCTGTCTTCATTTTATTTGTGGGTTTGGTGTGACTTGAATCCAAATCACAATTTCAAATTGACACAATTGGCGAATACAAAGGCTGCAATTTTTACCATAATTTCCTGCACAAACCCGGAATTTCCTGTCTTATTCTGTGTAAAATAAAAAATACAGATAACATTGTGGTTTAGATTTGCACAGAGTTTCTCAGTTCATATTTCTGCCTTTTTGTCAGAATCAAAATGATCAACGGTAAATCAAGCCTGCAGTACTAGTTTTGTTAGGAACAAGACGGGAGGACCTAAAAAAGGCAGAATCAAAGTTTATTTAGACAGAAAACAAAATAGTCTTGGAACGGGGAGTTGGTTCCGGGAGTGGATCCAGCGGCACAGCAGAGGAGGAGGTGGTGGCAGGCTGATAGGTGGGCCGGGGTTGACAGGAACGGGAGCTGGTCGCATGAGAGGCACTGGAGCAAACGGGAAAACAAATGCAGGTAAGCATCAATAAGTGACAAAATAGCAAAATGGAAAAGTAGCCTGAGCGAATATGCACCACACAACGTGACGGGACGATCTGGCGCTGGAGACTGGTCAGCTTGCTTGCGAAGTAGTATGTGGTGATTGGAGATGGGTTGCAGCTGTCGGAGTTTAGCAGGATGAGGGGCTGAAGGATTCACCCAGGAACTGACAAATAAGGAGAAAACAGGGGGAGCAGGGAGAGGAGGAGCCAGGAGGAAGGAGCAGCAGGGAAGGATCATGACAAGTTTTGAGTGAATACAAAACCTATAATAATAGGTTCTTATGAAGTGCGTCGGCCGAGAGAGCGTTGTATTGAAATGTGACTTACAGCATATACGTGTTGTTGACATGGACGTCTGTAATAAGCACATGTGGTGTGAAAAGTACACCCCGATCATGTGCAAACTGCTACTGAAATAAGCGCAGTGACAGGCGCGTGTTTGACACCCTCGGCATCTGTCAGCGCCCTCCGCAGTCTACGCTGTCAAAACACACACTTGTGTCATTATGGAGATGAGTCACATTTCCCTACTGTTGCATTAGATGTAGAATGTGGTCGAATGACCTACAAGCAGAATTATGGATGTGAAGGAGCAGCGGCTCTCCTCCTGGATGACTGAGCTCCTCACCTTAGCTCTGTGGATCTAACTATGATCAATAGTGAAAAATGAAAAACATGCACAGTTCACTGCATGTCCCCCCCTTCTCTCTTATCCCCATTACACACTCAGTTGTCCTGTCTAACAAAGCCTACAGGCCAAAAAGAAAAACATCAACCACTTGTTCTGATAAGCTCACTTTTGCACACATCTTGCTGCAGTGCCACCCATCTCATTCCAGCTGACCATCGGACCAGCTGGAATCATATATAAAAGTTTTGGACCTTAAAACCCATCACAACACAGTATAGAGAGTCTTTTTCCACGCGTTGTACCAGAATGGAATCAACTACCAGCTGAGGTCAGCGTGCCCAATTTTGGACACCCTTAAAATTCGGTTGGAAAAACCATAACTCACTCCCTCTGCCCTCATTGGCGTGATAGCTATTTGGATTAGCAGATGAGTCGACCAGAACCAGGAGCTCTCAACCCCTGTGAGATAATTGTCGCCAATAATAGCAGTTATGATGTCACACCAATATTTTCTGACAATACATTTTTTGCAGATAAGTCAATCCGGTAAATCCCAAAATACATAGTTTCACTATGTATTTTCACTATGACACTTTTCCCCCTCACAACACTCACTCTGAGCCACCCACCATGAACGAGCAAAGGAAATGTCCATGTTTACGCGGCCCCAATGCTGTGGGGCGCCCACATGAAACACAAATAACTGCAACAAGAATGCATTATCAGTGTTTGATAAATGGTCAATTTAATTTTTTTTTATTATTTATTATTTATTTATTTTTTAACACATTTTTTGGTCCGAAGGCTTTATTAGACGGAAAAGGTAGGCGTGAAATTGGGGATGAGAGAGAATATGTGTGCTGTGACTAAACCACTCTACCACCGAGCAGCACAAATTGGTCATTCCATACAGCGCTTTTGTACCTACAGGGCACTCAACACCCCGGTTAAAGAAAGGGGAAATAGATACCGTACTATAATCCTCTAGGTAACGAGACACGAGATGGAGGTGCTGTGGGTGCTCTGATCCTTGCCCATAAGCAAGACCCTCAGTCCCCTGCTACAGTCGGACTAGTGAACTGAAAGAGGGACTAAACATTAGATCATCTGAGTTTTCTGTAACCTTACTGTGTACTAGGAGCATCTTATTCCTTTTAGTACAAAGTAGATTCCTTTGCAGCTTTGTGGTCTAAATTGTCAAAAAATAAGTTTGTGCTGCCAACTCTGGTTAAACTTCTGCCTCAAATCATTACAACTGTGTGCTTGTATTGGCATCTTGAGGCGGGCTAGTTTTTTTTCACAGATCTTGAGAAAGTAGTGTATGTTTTCAGTACATTCCAAAGCAAAGGTACAAGAGAGTGATACAAATAAATAATGCAGAACATGTGTCTTAAGTTTCAATATTCAAAATAACATTAGCTACTAAATGAATTCTGTGGACATCAGCAGTTAGCAGCACTCCCGAAACGTCTCCACTGCAGAACAGCACAGTTTACACTTTGATCTAACCGGTTCAGATGTTTGTGGAGAGCTCCGGTTCTCCCCTGGATCAGACCTGGCTGCTCCTGTGTGTCCCTGGAGCGGGTTTCTGCATGTAGATCAGGCCCCTCCTCCGGGCTTTGTGCTGGAGCAGACTTTCTTCATCTGATTGTTGAGTCTGTCGCCCACACCACTCCTCAACGCTTACTAATTGGGAGAGAAAAGCAACAGTGTTTACTCCAGACAATGCCCCTCCGAAGCCCAGTAAATGAGGTCTGCTTCACTCTCCGCTCCTCTTTAACTACACCAATACATTTATCTACGAGGCCCCCGGCTCAGTTCCTGCTTAGAAGTCTCGACTCTTTTCACACTGCTGGATAAACTTAATAAACAAATAGATTTCACACATGTGTGGCTTTTAAATGCATGTACAGGCACAGTTAGATGTGATGAATGATTCAGTAATGTTCAGCAAATGTATGACGGAGAACATGCTCTCCTCACGAACAGGGCTGTTTAACCTTCTCAACCTGCTCAGCATGAAAAAGAAGGGATGGGTTGATATGGATTCTGTTTTTGATGGGTTTATTTTTAGGAGCCCATACCGATATTTGGCTTGCTGATGTTGCCGATAACCGATGCCAATTTTAAAATCCATAGCAAGGCCCACAAATCTATTTTAAGTTGAAGTAAAGTTCACAAATTAACTTTTCACTTTTGCATAACTAATAAAAAATAACAAAAATTATATGAGAATGCGTTTATCTTGGAAGTAAAGTAATTGATTGCATGATTGTGCAAACATATGGCCATATTTTAAGCCTATATACTCTTCTGTTTCTCATGTTAGTGGTATAGTAATACAGGGGTCTTGCGGTATAATGTTATAGTTGTATTAAAAAAAAAGCATGTATAGCTTCCCTGTCATTACTTGCCAGTTCTGTAATTTTTCTGTCAAATTATAGAGTTACAGGCCGGCAGAACAGAACGCCGCATGAAAGACTCTGGGTTACTGTGTGCTCGACTCTCCCAAAAACTCTCTCCGACATGGGAAATGGAGAATCATTTGACTGGGGGCTGCTTCATTGTTCCCTGTAAGCCTCTTAGCTCTAAAATATTCATATGTGCGGTACAGTACAGCACAGGCAAGGAACCAGCAGACACAAGTGACAATGTGAGAGAGAACAGTGAGAAGAGAGGAGAGAGTGAAGACAGAACAGAGAGAAGAGGGTGTGAGGGAGAAGAAGAGAGACGAGTGAGGAGTGGGAAAGGGGATGAGATTTCTGTCCGTCCTTTGAAGCTGTGCACTGATACTACTATCAATTACCCTGTAAAGTAAGGCCTGGCGTTACATGGAGAACAATGTTATTTAATTGCACATATCTTTTGAACCTCAATAGATGGACAGGTGTTGAAACTAAAGAGCTCAAGCTTTCTAACAAGCCCTCCCTCTACTCTCTAACGCAGGCTTTGTTATAAGGCCTCAAAGTAAAATCTTCAGTGAAATCTGCCCTGTAACAGTCTTACAGTCTGAGGGTGAAAATGGGGTCTGGTGGCAAAATGGCCCAAAATACAGCCAATAATGAAAAATACTCTCCTAAATGGGAACCACGTTTTTCTACTTTGATTGTGGCTGAATTGATAGTTTGTAAAATCATAATTTGACAGGCTGAAAACACAACTAGTGCACTGCTTCGGCTGTTTCACTTTTGGCAGAGTTTAAGAGGAAATAAAGACTGAGGGGCTTCGTTACAGTTGCTTTGGCATTTTCACTCATAGCTGCATTTGTAAATACGAGTGTCTGAAGGCACAGGTCCTGAGGGCACGGTTCACCACTGCATCTGAGCTAAACAATGTTCCCAATGCCAGCCATTCGATCTTCTTTATCCAGGACAGTATAATGCGTTTCCTCCAACTCTTCCACACACACTTCCTCCAGCTCTTCCACACACACTTCTGTCTCCAGCTTTCCACACACTTTCCAGCTCTTCCACACACACTTCCTCCAGCTCTTCCACACACTCTTCTCCAGCTCTTCCACACACACTTCCTCCAGCTCTTCACACACACTTCCCTCCAGCTCTTCCACACACCTTCCTCCAGCTCTTCCACACACACTTCTCCAGCTCTTCCACACACACTCACTCCGCTCTTCACACACACTTCCTCCAGCTCTTCCACACACACTTCCTCCAGCTCTTCCACACACACTTCTGTCTCCAGCTCTTCACACACACTTCTGTTTCCACTCTTCCACACACACTTCCCCAGCTCTTCACACACACTTCCTCAGCTCTTCAGAGGTTCCTGAGGCGTTCCCAGGCCACACAGAGACACAGTCCCTCCAGTGTGTCCTGGGCTTTCCCTGGGGCCTCCTCTCAAAGGACAAGCCCAGAAAAGCTCCCCATGTAGTGAGGCCAGGAGGCTTCAGAGCAGATACCTGAGCTACCTCAGCTGGTTCCTCTCGATGTGAAGGAGCAGCAGCTCTTCTCGAACTCCTCCCATGTCACTGAGTCTTCTCACTTTATATCTAAGGGTGTGCTGAGCACTCTGAGGTGACCCTGGTTGAGTATAAGAAGCGTATATTGACCGGTAAATCGAGAGATTTGTCTTTTGACTCAGCTCCTTCTTCACCACAACAGTCCGATGCAGAGACTGCATCACTGCAGACGCTGCCCGCGATCCAACAGGCGAGCTCACGCATCCATCCTTCACTCATTATTCGTCAACATGCCAGTGCATTGTTGCAGGTTGACGTCTGATAAGTCCATCAGGACGTCATCATCTGCAAACAGCAGAGATGAGATCCTGTGGTCACCAAACCAGACACCCTCTGGCCCTCTGACTACGCCTATAAACTTGTGTCCAAAAAACAATGAATAGAAGCTGTGACAAAGGGCAGCCTTGGTGGAGTCCGACATGCACTGGGAACAGGTCTGACTCACTGCTGCCAATGCTTCTAATGATTAACTACAATGTCTATGGCTCAGGTATAAGGTGCCCATAACGAACACTGTCCCATTTTCACATCTTAAGCTACATTCAGGAGTGCTTAGCTGTACTTATGCAGGAGAGAGCAGAGTATACACAAATCCAGCTGAAAGGCCTCAGGGAGCATGTTTGAAATTACAACTTGGCAGCACGGCTATTGTCGTCATGATGCTAATGGATAGATAAGTTGTTGTGAACATTGTTCAATTGCTGAAATGATTAGAACAAGTCTACTGGAGTACATGACAACAACATCCTGGTTTTTATAAGCTACAGTTCAAACATCTGTTCAGAAGGACAAGCACTACCTAATGGCAATTCTTAAAATGTGTGGTGAAAAAATAATACTCCAGATATGTTTTCTAAGAACATCCACGCTTTACAGAGCTCAAAAACACTTTGCATAATACTTCCCCTTTGAAGTGCGTGGAGAAGGAATCACTTTCAAAGCATCTGGCTCATTTCATCGGAACAAACCCGACTGAGGCTCTGTTCTCCTGATCCAAAATGAGCTGAAGCAGTAGACGGGTGCAGGGATGGTAGACAGGGACGGTAGACGGGTGCAGGGGCAGTAGACGGTGCAGGGGCAGTAGACGGGTGCAGGGGCAAGGTGCAGTAGACGGGTGGCAGGGGCAGGTGCAGTAGACGGGTGCAGGGGCAGTAGATGGGTGCAGATTTTGACGTGTCTTTATCTAAAATAAAGGTCATTACATTTTCTTTGTGTACTTTATCTTAAATTAACTAGGGCTACAACTGACAACTGATAATTTAACTATTTCTGTTTATTTAAAAGTAGTCAAGCAAATTTTTTCATTTTTCATTTGATTTAATTCTCTTTTTCATGGGTCCCTGTTAAAACACAACACAAAAATACACAACAAACACAGGCTTTAACATTATACTAAAACCCAAATGTGGGGAGTTCCGGAATATTTCAGTTTATTGTCTAAAGAAATACCACATACAACTTTTTTAATCAAAATTTGTAGTGAGTATCAAGTCTATTTCTTAGTACCGAAATAGAACATTTTAGCATGATCCAGAGTATGAGCACAGAGAAGCAAGTGCCACGATTGATAGAACTCGAATCCCTTCTTTTCTTCAAAGGACTGACAGCGGTCGCACTGTAAAATAATAGTTGCACCGTTTTGTCCAGCTGTCAAATCATTACATTTCATTTGTGTCTCTTCAGTGCATGCAGGCCAGGTTTTGTTGCCCCCTCTTTTATGCAGTGGTGGTTTTAATGTTGGACCTGCTTCAATCATTAACCCAATTCATTTCAATTGGCCTGTAGGTTTTATTGGACAGAACAGTATAGCGTGGAATGGGGGTGAAAATTGTTTTATTGCCATTGTCCCATGAGCAAAATTCACA
The DNA here is from genome assembly GCA_015082035.1 of Chaenogobius annularis. NCBI lineage: Eukaryota > Metazoa > Chordata > Actinopteri > Gobiiformes > Gobiidae > Chaenogobius > Chaenogobius annularis. The sequence continues at coordinate 151,383 of BJKM01000505.1, read as the reverse complement.
AACCAGGAAGTAGCTTTATTGGTATGTGCTTAACATAAAACAATGAATAATAGTAAAAGTTAAACTGTGACAAAATAAAGCATGTCTAAAAGAATGTGTTGAATGAATTAAATGAAATAAACTTTGACTGAATATAATACAAAATATACAATATGGGCAGATGTTATAATGTGATCATGAGTCCAACTGTAGAGGGGGAAAAGGTAGAGGTTCTGGTCTGAATGGCCGCGGCGCCTCCTGCTCCAGGAGGAATTCAGCAGATTGTCTGAGCTGGAATCAAACTGGTGACAATGTGGTCTGCTGCACATGCGATATGTGCATCCACAGTGTCCTCATTTACAAACAATTCAGTCTGCCCCAGGGCAGCGGTGGCTGCAGTAGTAGCTTATCACCACCAAGTGTGGAGTGAATGAATAATGTAAAGTGCTTCGAGTATCTGGACAGGCGCTACCTAAATCCAGCACATCGTGGTGACCTTTCTGTCAGCTGTGCTTCATTATCAGTGCGTATACAGTATTCTGTTTAACTGGCTTTCACCTGTGACTTAACAGTGACACAGAGTCTCCTCGGCACATCTGTGACAAGAATCATTTAGCATTTGTACCACTGACAGCTGTATTATTCATTCCTAAATGCCCTTTGCAGAGGAAGGCAGCGTCATCTAATGAGCGAATCATAGAGGATTACAATCACAAGACTCTGGCTTTTTTAATGTGATAAAACCTGTTTCTATGGCAACAGGCGGCAGATGCCACACCACCTCGGGCTCACAGTGGGGAGAGGGAGTCTCACACGGGAGAGGAGGAGAACGTTTAGGCTCTGCATCCACATGCTCATGTTTTTTACGGAGACCAGCTACAAATTCATTAATAATAATAATGCATCAAACTTATATAGCGCTTTTTGGACACGCTTTAAAATTCAATACAATCCGTTCTGTATAGTAAATGTTTACAGCCTGGGTGGCATAAGTGGGAGAGAAATTATGGTGCTGCTTTAAATGTGCTGGAAATCAGTGTAGGCAGAGGGCTCGCCCACCAACTGGAGAGTGGTCGGTTCAAATCCCATCCTTGCTCATACTGCGCAGCAACCTGTCATTTCTTTACTGAAAATGTACCGTACAAATCTATAGTTTGTGGGTATAGATACATTCCAGTGACCAGTGTGCCTACCTTGAAAAAAAATGTGTTTTTCACTGAACTGATTTCATGCGTGATTTCAGTCATTTTATTTAATTTGCCATGTGGGTCGCCCTTAATCAAGTTCCGGACCAGAAAAGAAGCCAAATCTACCATTGCAAAATCCAGACATTATTTGCATTTCAATGTCTAAATGGTGTAGTTTGGTAATGTTTTAATAGTGTTGTGCCTTTATAAAAAGATTGAAGACCACTGCACTAGACTATTACGACACGCAAGTGATGGACCACTATAGCCATTTTTCCACAGGTTCGCTTTGGAGCAGATCCAAAAGTGTGAACCATACTGGGCCATTTAAGTGATTCAAAATGAGCCACGAAAGGTCTAGCTTTTAAAGAGGTCTGGCTTGCTTTTAGCTCCTGAAACACTTTAGCACGAGATGATTTGAAAGGAGAGCACGGCACTTGCTTTGTCAAGACTCAAAATCGTATATTTCCAGTGCATAATGCGTCTAACATTAGCCAAAGTCATAAACTGGAAGTAGGTTCCAGTGTATTCTAGCTTTAGCTACATTTCACCTCCACACAAACTTGGACTTACTAAATGTACTGCTTGGTGGCAGAGTGGATAGCACACATGCCAGGCTCCATGTGCAGCTGGCTGCAGTGTGACGAGTTTAATTCTGGCTCTGACAACTAAATTGTTCTGTCCAATGAAGCCTAGAGCCAAAAAAACGTCTTTTTGTGAATTACTGAGATTGGCCTCATTATTAAAAAGTATAATGCAGGTACTATTTACTTTAAATGCATTCAGAAAACATTTGGGTGCAGAGCTCTTCCTCTGGACACAGAGCCAGGCCCTGAACTGGTCTGAGGGTCCAAGGCCAGTTGATATAGTTGTATAGTGCACCTGTAATCAAGTTGAAGCGTTTGTGATGTAACTCTGGCTCGCCGGTTGATTGTGGTGTGAGACGTGAGACACGCAGTGCCAGGATGAGGAGTGGGAACCACTAATGAAATGCCCCCAGTGATTTGTGGCAGAAAATGTAATTCTGTTAAAAGCCTTAGAAGTCTCTGAGCAGCCCGTGTGAGCCAGAGCAGAGCTCAGACTGTGGTCACTCACGGCCCTGGACACTGGTCATTCAGATCAGACAAGGAATGGCCTGTGGTGGAAGGTTGGTGAAAAGATTCGATTGTTTAGTTAGAAACAAAGAAATATTTAATTAAAAGAATTTAAGTACTTGTTTAAATAAATACAACAAAGTAAAACATAAAAGTATTTCATTTGCAGTTAAAAGCGTTAAATATAGTGATCTTGATATAGAATTGTGCAGGTTTTTGTTTAACAGAAATTGATTCAATACATTTAGTTTTTCTTGTATATTGTTTTGCTTGCTCAAAGTTGTTTAATCTATGAAAGTGCCACAAATAACCCCCTATTACTATTTACTTTACTTTTATAGTAATTTAAATTTTTGTCCTGTTTCAAAATGTTGGACGAAACGTTCAGATACCCTACCTTTTTTCAAGATGTAGTGAAGTAAAAGTTAAAAACGTTCTCACTTAAATTGTACCTTAGTAATGATTCAATGTTAACGTTTGTTGAGCGAATAATGACTACAGTGTAGCACTTTGAGAGGCTTGTCAGGCTTAAAAGTGCATTTTATTATTGAACTGATATACAATTTGATAGTTAGGTTGCTTTTTTGTTGCCACCATTTTCACTTTCTGTATGTTTAATACGTGTAGTTTCTTCTCAAACGTCTTTCTTCTTGGTGGACTAAAGTTGCCCACTTCAGTCACAGTATTGTAGCTGGTTGCTAAGAGAAGGGTGTATCCAACGTTAAAAATCTCATTCATTCTCAGTAACACTCTCCTGTGTATTTCAGTTGTATGCGTTTTGAAACTGTTTCTCTTGGTTCCACAGAAGCAGCCTGGAGCCAGACGACCTCCTCCGGACCGTGGTGATCCAAGAAGAGGAGGCTGCACGTGTGGGGTGCACAACGGCTGGGGCTTCCTGGAGCGCCCGCAGGTGGTGGGTGCTGGAGCTTGCTGCCCTCTACTGGCTCTAAGAAACAAAGGACGGGTGAGCACAACAAACTTGTTCAGTTTACAGTGCACTGTTTCTGTCCAGAATGATTTTGGGTGTTTAATTTAGGCAAGGCAGGCAGGAGTTTATTTGTAGAGCACAATTCGTACACAAGGCAATTCAAAGTGCTTCACACCAACAGGAAAAAAGGCATTAAAATCACAAGAGACATGGCAAGAAATCACCAAATCTTAGTTCCAAGACATACAGAAGAAGAGGTGCAAAGAAAAGCATTTCAATCATATGCACAGCCAAACAAACAGTTTTTAGTTTAGATTTGAACATTGCCAGAGTAGAGGCCTCTCTCACATCCTCAGGAAGACTGTTCCAGATTTTAGCTGCATAAAAACTGAAACGCACATTCCCCATGTTTAGTCCTGACTCTGGGCACCAGCAGGAGGCCGGTCCCCTGAGGTCCTCAGAGTCCGAGATGGTTCATATGGCACTAACATGTCTGAGATGTACTTTGGTGCTAGGCCATGGAGAGACTTGTATTACAAGCAGAGCTGCTTTAAGTCTATTCTCTGAGCCACAGGGGGCAGTGCAGAGACCTGAGCACAGGAATTTGAGTGTCGTCTGCATCATTGTGATAGGACACATTCGCTCGCTGCGTATCAACTGACCTAACGGCAAGCATGTAGAGGTTGAACAGAAGGGGTCCCAGGATTGACCCTTGGGGCACCCCACAGGTCAGGGGCATCTGGTCTGAGACACGAGTTACCAATTTCGACAAAGAACTTCCTGTCTTCCAGATAGGACTTTAACCAGTCAAGCGCAGTGCCAGTGATGCCCACCCAGTCTCCTCTAGTCTCTGTAGAAAAGTATCCCATGATCGACAGTGTCAAAAGCAGCACTCAGATCTAACAGAAGTAAGACCAAGGCTTTGCCCGCGTCAGTGTTCAGGTGGATGTCATTTGTCACCTTGACAAAGAGCAGTCTCAGTGCTGATGATGAGGTCTAAAACCTGACTTGGAAAACATCAAATGAGTTGTTTATTAAGAGGAAATCAGTGAGCTGTTGGTAAACAACTTTTTCAAGGACTTTGCCCCAAAATGGCAGATTAGAGATGGGCTGGTAATTACTCAGTACTGCGGCATCAAGACTGCTCTTCTTTAGGAGAGGCTTTATGACCGCAGTTTTCCAAAGACATTGGGAATGTTCCAGATTGAAGCGACATGTTAACTATGTTGAGTGAGTGGTGCTAACAAACTGTTCAGCACAGACTTTAGAAATCTGGTGTGTAACACATCGAGGCAGCATGTAGATGAACTCAGGACTGGTGATGATCTCCTGGACAGTTTTGTCAGTTACAGGTGCAAAGTGAGTCAGCTCTAAGTGTGGAGGTGGTTTGAGGGTTATTTTTTGCATTGTAGAAATTTATAGCATTTTTAATGCCCTGAACTTTGTCATTAAAGAATAATGCAAACTCATTACACTTGGATGTGGAAATGAGTTCTAACGGCAGCTGAGCTGGAGGGTTTGTTAATCTGTTTACTGTGGCAAACAGAATTTAAATTAAACTTGCCTGGGACTACAGTTGGAAACTATCTGTATAGCTAATACTGGCACATTTACAGATATGTTCATTAATGTGCATTAATGTGCATTTTATGTGCATTGTCCCAGTTCAAACTAAACGAATAATAAAAAAGAAGAATAAACCGGTTTGTTCGATCCCAGCTCTCGTACTGTCATGTGTCCTGACACTAAACACGCCTCACCCCCAGTGTGTGGTTCCTTGATGCAAAGTGCTATAAATGAGTGAAATCTAAAACTGCTAATCTAATCCAAGAATCCAAGAACAAAAACTTGGCCTGCTTTTTTCAGTTAATTTGCTAAATTAAATGGAACATTACAATATTGCTGCTTTAACCCCTTAGGGCCCAGACCCAAGCGCTGTCACTTTCAGACCTAAACCTCTGACACAAGACTTTTGGTTAACCGTGTACGCCCCTCATTCACGGAGTACGAGCAGTGCAGCTTCCCCATGTTAGAATTGAACAGGTTTTAAGAAATACTTTCAAATGAACTGGGATTTGGCGTCCCTCCTTGGTTTCCTTCTCTCTCTACCTCTCACTCCAAACACACAAAAACCCAGCGCAGGAAGAGCAGAGCAGACGTGGAGAAAGGCAGACACAGGTAGGTGGACAGACATGCTTTGACCCCGACAAAGAATGATGTACGATGCGCGCAGGAAGGGATGTGGAATGGAGATTATGGAGATTGCTTCCCCTCAAAAAAGAAGGGGCCGTGCTCCCTGACAGGAGTAATAAAACAGGCCGGGGAATAAGGCCAGAAATGAAAAAGAATGATTACCTGAATGGATTGAGATGAGGCCAGCTGACAGGAGGAAATGACGTGATTCTGCCATGATGATGGCGATGAGTATACTGACACATGACGCGGACACGTGATGCTGACACATACTGATGTGATGCTGACACGTGATGCTGAACGTGATGATGTGATCTGCACGTGATGCTGACATGTGATGCTGACATGTGATGTGACAAGTGCATGCTGAATGTGATGCTGAACGTGATGCTGACATTATGTGACATTGATATTGATGCTGAAGCAGTGATGATGTGATACTGACACATGATGATGATGACCTGATATGTGATGCTGAAGCGTGATTGATGTGATGCTGACATGATGCTGACGCGTGATGATGTGATGCTGACACGTGATGCTGACATGTGATGGTGACATGTGATGCTGACATGTGATGCTGAAGCCGTGATGCTGACATGATGCTGACACGTGGATGATGTGATGCTGAAGCGTGATGATGTGATACTGAGCACATTGATGATGTGACGCTGATATGTGATGCTGAAGCGTGATGATGTGTGATGCTGAAGCGTGATGATGTGATGCTGAAACACTACGTGATGATGTGATGCTGACACGTGAATGCGTGACACGTGATGCTTGACATCGTGATGCTGACACATGATGATGTGATGCTGGACACGTGATGCTGACACGTGATACTGACGCGTGATGATGTGACGCTGACGCGTGATAATGTGATGCTGACACGTGATGCTGACACGTGATGATGTGATGCTGACGCGTGATGCTAGACGCGTGATGCTGAAGCGTGATGATGTGATGCTGAGACATGATGATGTGACGCTGACATGTGATGCTGAAGCGTGATGAATGACGCGTGATGATGTGATGCTGACACGTGATGCTGACACGTGATGATGACACATGATGATATGATGCTGACACGTGATGCTGATACGTGATGATCACATGATGTGATGCTGACACGTGATGATGTGATGCTCACACGTGATACTGACACATGATGATGTGTGATGCTGACATGTGATGATGTGATGCTGACACGTGACGCGTGACACGTGATGCTGAAACTTGATGATGTGATGCTGACGTGATGCTGAAGCGTGATGATGTGATGCTGACACATGATGATGTGATGCTGACATGTGACGCTGAAGCGTGATGATGTGATATGCTGACACGAGATGCTGACACGTGATGATCTGATGCTGACACGTGACGCTGACACGTGATGCTGCTGAACTTGATGATGTGATGCTGACGTCGTGATGCTGAAGCGTGATGATGTGATGCTGACACGTGATGATGTGATGCTGACACGTATGATACTGACAGGTGATACTGACACGTGATGATGCTGATGCTGACACGTGATACTGACACATGACGTGATACTGACACGTGATATGCCGATGCTGACACGTGATGCTGACACGCACATGCACACACGTGATGATGTGATGCACACACGTGATGCACACACGGGATGCTAACTGGAAAGAGAAGTGATGCTGAATGTGATGATGACAAGAAAATAGTTGAGTTGCAATTGATATCGCGATTAAGCACGCTGACCACCAGGTAATTGCTGAATGGAGCAGGTGCATGAGAAAAGCGAGATGAAATAAAGTTGAGTCACAAAGAACTAGATATTTAATGAGAATGGTATGCAGGGAATGCAGAGGCCCCCCCCCAAAAAAAAAAAAAAAAGAAGATACACTAGGGCATTTCCTCAAGAGCCCCTGCGGAGCTCAGAAGAAATCCAAGCAACGAGGACAGGAAAACTTGGGATGAGCGCCCTCTTTACAAGCGCTGCACACATGGAGAAAAAACACATTTTTGAATTAGTACACAGGCTGTAATTATAATAAATTGGTGTTAAGTCATCACAGTGTTCCACCCTTCTCCTGCGGCGATCAAAATAGGCTTGAGGGCTCCAAGAAGAGTGGGGAGGGGAAGAGCCAAAAGGAATATCTAAGCAGAGACAGAGCTGCTGTGTTCAAGGCTACCGCATAGGGGACAGGTGATAGGATGAGAATCCTCGGCGGTCAAAAGCAGAGTCTCTGTATCATATTTAAGGATGGAGATCACCAATTAGCGCCAAATAAGAGTCCAACTCTGCTCTGCGGCCTGGAAAAACAGAGCAAATGACGTCCCTGTAGAGGCTGAAGGCCACCAAAGACTCACCAATGTTTATATCCCTAGAGAGGCAATGATCAGCATACTTAATTATAGCAGTGAAGTGTTGAGATGAAGCAACTTGTCTGTCATATTCAGGAGTTGGGAGGATGAGAGAAACCAAATTCACATACTTGCCCCGGAGGTCTATTTTTCCTCAGGTGCATCGAAACTTTAGCATGAGTACGAATATATGGCTTTACTCACGAGGGGCCCGGAGCAAGCCGTGGTGAAGGGAGCTGCAGAAGGTCCAGGCTCACAGAGAGTGGAGCGTGTGATTGGGGGCTGCGCGGAGGGAGCGAAGTTATGCAAGATTGACAAGCAATTATGCAAGCTCAGAACGGACTGCTGAAGTGGTCTGAGCATAGTAAGGAGAGAATCGATGGGCGGAGCTGCTGCGGTGGCCAAAGGAGCAGCGAGGAGCGGTTGCAGTGGCTGTCGGAAGCGGCGAGGAAGTGGCAGTAGCCGACTGGAGCAGCATGAAGGGATGAAATGCACGGTGGGGCAGCAGCCCTGGCTGAAGTAGCGGCATGTGAAGAAGCCCGGCGACCTGTCATGTAGCTTGCTGAAAGCTTATTGGCTGTGGTGGAGGCGTGTGGCAGCGGAAGAACGCAAAGAGAAGGAATCTGTGATACTGGTGCTGACTCAACCCGGAAACAACCAGGCTCTGGAAATTAAACAACATTTTAATGAAAGCAATTGTGTGTAAACTCATGTATGTTGTGCTGTACAGTGTTCTCTTTTTATTTTGAAAAATGTTTTGTTTGTCTGAAATGATAATGTCATTTCTTTTTATGGACCCCAGGAAGAATAGCAACAGCTTATGCTGGCACAAATGGGGATCCAAATAAATAACAGTGTGACACTGAAAGCTTTAGCTCCATAACGCTGGTGTTGGGAGGGTCTGACTGACTGACTTGACCATTTGTTGGCTTTTTGACATTTCCTCTCGAAAAGCTGAACCTAATTTCACTAGTAATGAAGTAAAGTCCCAGTGGAATCCATATAAAAGTCCTATTCAAAGTTTGTGAATTTTAGGGATCTTTTTTATTTGACAAACTGTCCTCCCACAAAGGTTGAACTAAGTGAGTTACAGCTTTATTTATATGGTTAACATATCTAGCAGCTTGAGAGTTCACTTTTATCAGATGGTGGACAAAAAGGAATAAATGGAGAAAAAGTCCAATGGCCTACTTCATTTTAGACACTGTACCCAATGTTTTCCCGTACGTTTTGTACAGATATATTATAAAAGCCGCTATTCAGGAGAAAAAGACCTGAGTGCTCTGTCTGCGTCTGAGTGTTTTATTTTCAGAAAGCAGGCAGTGCACTGTTGGCATGTTATTGTTGAAGCGTTACTTTGATGGTACCTAAACTCTGCTCTGGCTCAAAAAGTTGTGAAAAACGCTTATTAACTCATCACGGTGAATAATTAAGATTTTTTACTGTGAGCTGCAGCGGTCATAGATCACTGCTCTCCCCGGCTCATTCAGAAGGGACTGCAAAGTTGGTTTTTCTTGTTAGTTTGAGGAAGTAATTAAGAGACAGTGATGATGAGTAAAAAAAGAGACTGATGTGTCCAATCAAAAGCAGCAGTAGCCGGTGTGAAGATTTTATTGGTTGTCATCACATGTGGCTTTGTCCAATACAAATACATATGGATGGGTTTTATGGATCCACACGTATGCTTTGTGATGGAAGTAAAAACAGACAGCTGCAGGAGAGCCACGTGTGCGAGTGTGGACTGTGGAAAGCCCTTTATCTTCTCATTATTTGAATAACTCTTGTTGACTGTTCGCTTCTGGTTTTACAATTGCACAAGCGGGAAGGGGACAGTTGTTTGTCCTGGGCTGCACAGATTGTGTCTGGAGGAGAATCGCATGGAACTCTCGCTGGTTGTGGTGCATTTGGGGATTTGCATGCTAAATAAAGTAGAAACGAGACAATGTTTTTTTTGTAATTTAATAATTACTTTAACTGGTAATTACTTTAGGGGAGAAGTAACAGGTAACTGTAACTAATTACTTTTCTGAAGGAACTTGAAGGAACTCTGGTGAGGAGCAGTGTTCGTTTCATCTACAGCTTGGGTTGTTGGGCCCATGGTGGTCCGAGCTAGGGCTGTCAAGTACCTCATTAGCATTAGCATGGTTTCTGCCAAGGTGACAAAAGTGTGCTGTACACTACTGGGAGGATGTACCTCAAACCTCCATTTCTGTTTCTTTCTTTACAAAATTGTGCCTCCTTCATTCCTCTTTCCAACCATCTCAAAAGTGTGATTAGTCGCTTGTAGTTGACGATGGACAGCGATGAATCGAAAAAGGACGTTAACGCAGCAGACCAAAACAAAAGCACATGTGCCAGTGCGGTGGAGGGAGCGTAGTTTGCCCTCTCTGCTGATCTAAAACGAGTGAGTCCGCGTCCAAACACACGTCTGATACTTCCCTGTCTGTTTCTGACCTGGTGCAGCTCGATGCCTCTCCTGATCTGCTCCTAGTGTGATGGGAAAATAGTTTAAAGTGGACTAGGCCAGTTATCCAGTTTACCTGGTTGCAGTTTACCTGGTGTGCAGTTTACCTGTGTGCAGTTTACCTGGTGTGCAGTTTACCTGGTGTGCAGTTTACTGGTGCTGGTTTACTGGTGTGCATTGAGTGTGGATGCCCAAGTATTTTTGTGAACACACCTGAGCGACCTCCGTGCCGTGGACGGATACGAGCTCTGGACTCGTGGATTTGCAGCAGAAGTCTTAGGTTACTTCCTGAAATCAATATAAAGATTCCAAAAGTACATAATTGCAAAGTAAAAAATGTCCTTCCTCTAAGAAGCTGTAGATGATTAGAGTGCATGAATATGAATGTGTGTACTATCAACAGCACTGATGAATATGATTACAGTATTATACAGATATGAGTCATGCAATCAGGAGGCGCTAACCAACAATCAGTGTATGAATCCATCATTCACACACACTTGGAGCAGTCCGTGTGTTCTGGGAGGAGTGGCCTACAATGACAAAAGTGATAACAAAAATGAAATCATATATTTTCTACCAATGTTGTAAAACTAAACTTACAGATTTAGCTGTGGATAAAACTGACTTTACATTTTCCTGAGGTTTTTACCCAGTGAGTATTGCTGAGCTGAACTGATTAGGGGAAATAAACTTTGACAGTATAGTTTGAGCTCTCTACAGGACAGAAACATGCGGACATTGTTTGCAGGAGAAGTGCTGCACCGTCTGCAGTTTGGGCTCACATCAGGGAAAAACTGTTGGCGAGTCCAAGAGCAGAACAACAGACAGAACCTCCAGACAGGATGCTGAAACCCATGAATAGAAAATACCAGCTTATTCTATATTTATCTTTTACAAGATCCCAGCTCACGTTAAACTTATACAAATTCTGAATATGTTCGGTAAAGTAGTATGGACTTTAAAACCCAGAGGAGCTTCATGGATTTGCATATGATTATGAGAGCAGTCAGAGGGCGGTGTTCTGAGCTTTGGAGAGGAAAACAGACTGAAACAAAACACAAAAAAAGTCAATTTCGTTTACTAGACTGTCGAAATGCCTCTGGGAACTGAAAATGTAGTCCTTTGTGTGTCAAATATAGCACAGCGATTGAAGAATGAAATGAATTTGCCGCTGGGTTATGTGGTTTAATGCCCTCCCAGTTAGACCCCTGATATTTTGACTGATGTAGGCTCCTGATTCCTGTGTGAGCCTGGTGGTCTTCCCTCCCTGTTCATGCCCTGGCTCAGTGCAGTGTCCTCAGTCTGACTTTGTGTTAGATAAAGACAGATATAGAACATCCAGGAGCAAATTCAAGGACATCGCAGCTCCAGGTTTTACGGATTTACAGTTATCAGAGCTGCTCACCATTTGAAAAGTGGGGAATGACTTTGGAATATAATTTGGAATTAGATGTTTCCAATTGCAGTTGCATTTGCAATACATACAGTAAAACAAGATTCAGTGCAATGCACATTTTAATAAAACCCAGGAAAATGACTGGATGTGGCTCCAGGGTTTAATACGAGATTATGCAATAATACTATATATATACTGTATTGTTGAAGCAGAACATCTCATAATGTGTTTTATTTTAAAAAGTCACATTTATTTAGAGCTTTTCTACCTTTAATGGATGTTCAAAATGTTTTACACACACTCATTCATGCACGTGTTTATTCAAGAGCACGACGACACACCTCTGTGACGTTAACTATTCAAAATACATTTAAACCCACAAACTATGAATGAGGCGTCTTGAGTCTAATCACGATGATCCTGTGTGTGTGTGTGTGTGCGTGTGCGCGTGCGCCTGCATGTGCGTGTGCGCGTGCTCGTGCACCTGCGCGTGTGCGTGCGTGTGTAGTGGTGTTCCTGCTGCATGTCACAGTCCCATCACAGTCCCAGACCAGGAGAGGCATTGAGCTGCACCAGGTCAGAAACAGTATCAGACTTGTGTTTGGACGTGGACTCAGTCGTTTTAGATCAGAGAGGACAAACTACCACCGCAGATGCACATGTGCTTTTGTTTTGGCCCGGTTATGTTCAAGTGAAAACTTCTGGAGCTTCAATGTGTTTATTTGCGCTGCAGAGATCAAATAACTTGTGAGCAACACAGTTCCTCGTGTCTGAAAATCAAATACTCAATTTAAATGAGTTTATTCATGTTCGCTCAAAGGGTGCTTATATTTATTTATTGAAGGAAAAGGGGGGGCAATGCATTTCTTTTCTTCTTTTGTCGCATGCTTCAAGGAGTGCCAGACTCGTGCATGTCCAGCTTTTAATGCAATGCTCAATATTGGGTAATATTATTGAGTGCAAAAATGCGACTCCTGCTTGATCTGGTAAAGATGCTTGAACGTGTTTAAAATGTTGTAAATTAAAATTGATAGTTTGAAAAAAACCTCACATGTTTTCTGAAGGATTATTCATTGATCTAATAACACTCAGAGGTATTTACATTCCTGAATATTTGATCATTCTTGTCCTCTCAGGTATATTTTTACTGGGGCCGGGATTGTTGTTATGGATACAGCTTTTTTTAACATTCAGGCATTATATGTTATTATGTGTATGGCTGACCTTTCTATTAGCGTATACAATATAGCTACAAAGTTCTAGTGCTGATGCTAAATTGCAAGAGGTCTCTGACCCTCTTTCAGCCCCCGCTTGCACCTAATCTGTTCTTTGACCTGCTGTAGACAGGGTCATGAGTGGTCTGACAGGGGAAAGATGAATTGGGTTTGGTTGTTTAGCGCACTCACAGTATCGCCTGCTTTTGTATCCACAGTCCACATCAAAAGTACACTGCAGGGTAGAGCGGGTACTTATTTGAATGTCGACAGAGGTGATTGGTTCAGAGGTAATTGTGGCTGGCTGTGATTGGCTGACTGTTACAGGCAGGTAATCGATGGAAGAACAATGAGAAACTGTTCCTGCTTGAACCTAGCTCTGACTCCACATCCCATATTTGAAACTATTTTAGTCCAGACCAAATCCCGGTGGGGTGAGTCCGGACGGAGGCTCGGCTTGTGGTGAGCAGAGCAGCCCCGGACCCTGCGGCCTCCTCCGGGGTGGATGTGCTCTGTTGATCCTGATTCCTGGTGGCGCTCTGACCTTAGACTCCAGCACTGCTCCCAACCACTCTGTTTTCACTGTCTTCTCTTATTTATGTGTGTGTTTTGTGTTCCAGTCAGGCCAGACAAAAGCTGTCTCTCCGCAGCAGTCTCCAGCTCAGCCTGCTCCACCACGTGGCCGTGGCCGTTGTCTTTCAGCTGGAGTACGTCTTCTCCGCTTCCATCGGCAAAGAGACTATGGTAAGGTTTATTGAAGTTACGCGGGCGCCTAAACAAAAAGTATGTTCCTTGTTTTTGCACATTGGCGAATGCAAATGTAAATGGTTAAGGTTATTGTTTAAAGTGGCTCTTGTTTATTATATCAATATGAGATATACTGTAAGAACTAGGGGTCTTCATGGTTAACCAGTTAACTGATTAACTGTCAATAAACCAAGTGAAAATATTCTGACCATTGCAGGTGGTGCAGTGGTTAAGGGCGTTGCACATCTTTCATGCTACAACTGTCCTGACAGATAAAGCCTATCGACCGGAAAAAAATCTGTTCGGTTAACTGAACAAATATACATGTAATACACAGTTGTACCACCAGAGAGCACAAAAGTGCCCCATACAAGTCTTCACTAAAAGACTGATCTAATCATACATAGTTTATTTCACTTATTTTACTTCTTACATGGTTGAAGAAACTTGTTCAGCTCTTTGTCTATCTAGCTAAGGTAAGAAGATACTGCTTGCAACGTTCCACCACAGCTCTTTAAGAGTGGTTTATTCCTAATCAAGACTAAACGGTGTGTTTGAACAGTGTTCATAGATGTTTTTATTAAACTATGTTGTGCACAGTTCACAGACCTGTCGCTGTACCACTGCTCTGTGTTTATTCTTGCAATGTGTCCCATCCAGTAAAAACACCAGCACAATAACCACTGCGTTAATGATACAGGTGAAGCCACTATTGACAGGTAGTGCTTGGGCCTTGAGTTATTTTCTCGATTAATCTGTCAGTGGTGTTTAGTCGATCCAAATGTGTTAGATTTATGCACCACAGCAGAAAGACGAATTGGAGAGAGTCACATACCCTGCTTCCTAGTATTTTTTTGTATTTATAGTTGTTTCTGCATGACCTCCCGCGTGGTTGTGGTCTCGGGTCAGATCGTAGCGTTGCTGAAAAGTTTCGATTGGTCATAAAAGCTTTAGTCAACCGAAATTGTCTTTAGTCGACTACAGCCCTGTTAGGCCAAGTTAGCCAAGCCACTTACTAGTTTTACTGTAGTGGTTTTTGTAGAACTATAACATTCTCATGCATATTAGTTTAGTCAGTTATAGTTCAAGGGGTTTAAAGTCCTCTATGTTTGAGGAAGAAGTGTTATTTGTGCATCTTTAGCTGTAATACTCTTCCCATCTCGAATCAATTGTTGTTTTAATATCTAATGTAGTTCATTTCAGCAGAAATAATCCTGTATAATATTAGGCATGTGTTTATTGACTGTTACACTAAGCAGGACTTTTCACGCTTACATTTAATTTATGAAAGTGACAAGTTTGATCTTTTCCTCTTGCTGCTCTTCTTTATACTGACTGACATGTGAGTGAACAAACACAAGTATCCTACGTATTTTCACTAACACTTTAAACGCTAACAATGTTCCAATTTACTTTTTATTTGACTAATAACTATTGTGAGCTGGACTAAAGTTGTTTGTCTACATTATGTGTATTGGTTTATAAGTAGATAATCCCATGAAAAGCTGTATGATCTCCACGACTTTTAAGACAACTGTGTATTTAAATTTCGACAATGACTACTGCATTACATCTACTTTTAATCTACTTGTCAACATCTTAAACCCCAGTATTTAATGTTGTATAATTTGACAAGATGTGTATAGAAAGTACGTTTTATTTTTATTTAACCTTTATTTAACCAGGAAAACTCCCATTTAGATTGAGGTCTCTTTTTCAAGAGGTCAACAGCACACGTCAGGAGCACTGAAGCTTTACAAATCTACGAACAAATAATGTAAAATCACTTTTTGACCTTTGACAGCTGCGCAGGAGATATGTGATCTGTTATGTAAATATTCAGGGGAAAATTTAAAGTGAGCGCTCAGAGAAGATGACTTCATAAACAGGATCAATAAAACGAGCGTAAATGAAGCCAAATGTGACTCCAGTAGGGCTGCAACGATTACTCGAGTAAAGCGAATATATTGATTACAAAAAAGCTTAGATTATTATTTCATTGCCTCGATGATTCGTTTAATTTACATTGTGGCACTTTTGTTTCACACGGAGCTTGTTCCGCTTGTACGAAAGCGCAACAGAGGAGAGCGCGGCGCGTTCCAAACTCACGAGTGCGAGCGGGAGGAGTTTTGTTGTGTGAAAGAGCACGGTGTCCAGAGCTGCAACTCTAACCACCGCACCCAGCCCCCGCACTCCCCCACACAACAACTCTGCTCGTACTTTCAAACAGCCAATACACATGGAAACAGCATGGAGGACCAAGACTATGTAATAATAATCTGTTATTATAAACAGAAAGTCTGCGGCGAGGCACCAGCATCACTGGTCCCACCCAACATAAAGATTTACAAACAAATGTCTTCTTTTAAGTGACATCAACGCAAATGAATTCATAGCTTCTGTAACTGTAAACAAACAGTCTGTGACAAGTTAATTAGTTCTTTATATATATTCTTTATATACAAACAGAACAGTTTGGACTGAAGGGAAATGTTGCTGTTTTGGGGACAAACTTATGTGAAATTAAGAATAAAACATGTTATTTTCAGCAGAAACTCCATTTCTTATTTGTTTATGACTATGAACTTTAACGTTTATTTAAAAAAATGATTTTAATGATATGCTTTGAAATGGTTTACGGAATGTACAAAAAAATGAACCGATTACTCAAAGAAAAGAATCGATAGATGCAGCCCTAGACTATGTTTTTGATGAGGGAACAAAAAACAAACAAATCTCAAAGTATTTTGCCTGATATGCCCCCTGAGTTCTGGAGTTAGTGATGGCCTAATGCAGAAACATGCTTGAATGAAACAAAACACAACTCCACAATGTTTCTCAGGAGCAAAGAACATTATTACAAGCTCAAGACGTCCATGTTGTCTAATGTCTGTCCATCATCGGTCTTCGATTGGCCTGAGCATCTCCCTATAAAGCCGGATTCTGCTCCACTCCTCTTGTTTTTCTGCCACATTTGCTCTTGTTTATCATTGATTCGAGTGTCTGAGGCGGATCAAATGCCCAGTTGTTAAGTCGGACAGCGTTGTGAGAGTGAGAGCGCAGACGTGCTGAACCACTCCACACGTTTCACTGCGAACTGTAATGAGGCCACTTTTATGATAGCACTCTTTCCACAAATTGTTTAACATGTGTCTGTGCAGCCGTCTGGCCCATTAGATTCAAATGTACAGTTTGCCTGGGTCTCCAAGACCACACACTTTTCCTGTACTTTACACAGACGTGTAGTCTGGAGCAGTATCCTGTCTCCACGTGTCACAAGAAATACCAAAAATAACCCATTCAAGAGGAGATAACGTCTGCATTTGGGTGAAAAGCACTACAAAAAATTGGCGCTGATTAGATCATCCAAAAAAATTGTCCATTCCTACTGTCTGAGCACTCAAGCCTCAGTTACAGGACTAAATAAGTTTGAGAAGTTATTTCTGAACTTTTGTGGTTAATTTTACAGTCAGTTCAGGTTTTGTGATTCTTGAACCTCAACCACAATTTGAAGGCACATTTCTGATGGATTGACTCGATATTAACTTTGAGATAATCCCTCAAATGTTTGGTATATTATATATATACCTAACATTTTATATATATGACACCCCTGATTATACACACATCCGTGTGACCTCTAACATCCGAACACACACTTGCGTCACACACGAACTGCAGACGGTTTTGCATAAAAGCGTTGCGGAGTGTCATTTGCAGCCCGGCTGACCCGCACATCCCTGGGGACGTGGATCTGAGGCACGGCGCAGCACTTAACAGACGCTGATGGCTGCTAGAGCACAGCACGGCACCCTAATGACCAGTGTGGGCGAGAACAGCCATGGCACGCCACAACAAGCACCGCGCCCGCTCAGAACGCCACATGTGCATTTTACATTTGTGATGATACAGTGCATCCAGAAAGTGTTCACTTTTTTTCCACATTTTGTTATGTTACAGCCTTATTCCAAAATGGATTTAATTCATTATTTGCCTCAAAATTCTACAAGAAATTCCCATAATGACAACTTGAAGGAAGATGTCGGTGTAATCCCTCATTTGTCCAGGAGTGTTCCATTGTAGAAGGAAGGAAGGTTGTTTGAATTCTTTGTAATATATATATATAAAATATATAAAAAAATCTGATCATCCTTGAGATGCTTCTACAATCTGACTGGAGTCCACCTGTGGTAAACTCAGTTGATTGGACATGATTTGGAAAAGCACCTGTCTATATAAGGTCCCACAGTTAACAGTGATGTCAGAGCACAAGCCAAGACATGAAGTCCAAAGAACTGTCTGTAGACCTCCGAGACAGGAGTGTATCAAGGCACAGATCTGGGGAAGGGACAGAGACATTTAGGAGATGGATGAAAAGGTTTGGAACCACCAAGACTTTGGGCTGAGCTATGGGGGGGAGAAGGGCCTTAGTCAGGGAGGGGACAGAGAACCCGATGGCCACTCTGACAGATCTCCATTGTGCTTCTGTGGAGAGAGGAGAACCTTCCAGAAGAACAGCCATCCCTGCAGCACTCCACCAATCAGGTCTGTGTAGAGGAGCGGCCAGATGGAAGCCCCTCCTCTGTAAAAGGCCCATGACAGCTCGTCTGGAGTTTGTAAAAAGGCTCCTGAAGGACTCTATTTATTTACCTTTATTCTACCAGGTAAGAGACCCATCAATGTCGAAACCTCTTGCTCTTGCTCTTTACCTGGACAGCTGTGGGAATGTTTTTTCAGTCAGTCAGGATCGACAGAAAGATGACTGCAGCAGTGACATCCTAGATGAAAA
This sequence comes from Chaenogobius annularis, assembly GCA_015082035.1. Taxonomy (NCBI): domain Eukaryota; kingdom Metazoa; phylum Chordata; class Actinopteri; order Gobiiformes; family Gobiidae; genus Chaenogobius; species Chaenogobius annularis. The sequence goes on along the minus strand of BJKM01000505.1, from coordinate 133,040 downwards.
CCTGCTCCAGAACGTTCTGGACCTCAGACTGGGGCCAATGAATGTCCTGAGTGGCTCAGAGCCCAGACTTGAACCCAATTGAACATTTGTATTTATTTACTGACCTTTTTTAACCAGGACAGTCCCACTGAGATGTAGCATCTCTCTTTTTCAGTGGCGTCCTGGCCCAGAGGGGAGGAGCCAGTTGTACATGTTTTTAGTGGTAGAGGAGAAACCAGAGCGCCTGGAGAAAACCTGCTTAGACATTGGGAGAACGTGCAAACTCCACACAGAAAGGCCCCACACCAGTCAAGAACCCTTGCACCACCATGTCGCCCAACATCTCTGGAGAGCTCTGAAAATGCTGTGAACCGACGCTCATCATCCAACCTGACGGAGCTACAGAGGTTCTGCAAAGAAGAATGGACGAAACCATACGTTCTTCAACAAAGGCTGTTAATACTTATGAACAAAAGCTTTTTTGGTTTCGTTTTTAATACCTTTGCAAATAATTCTTTCAAGTTGTCATTATGGGGTATTGTATGGGGTATTGTAGAATCTGGGACAAATAATGTATTGAATCCATTTTGGAATGAGGCTGTAACATAACAAAATGCCTGAACTGTCGGCTGGATGGAGGATTAGTTAGTCATCCCTGTAAATGTGTTGAGGTGCTATTTTTGACCGAAATCTCTTTTTATTATGGCTAGGGGTGGGACGAGATACAGTTTTCATGAGACGGGACAAGAGACTGGGTCCTCAAGAACGAGACAAGATGAGATTTTGGTTCAATTCAAGTCACTTCCCAATTTTTTAAAAAATTTAGTCTTCAGCATTTAATTCTGTGCATTTTGCTCTGAGTGGAAAACCAAACAAAACAGAAGACAAAACAACTCTATACCACCTTATTTCAAAGGGCCTGTTCTCTGACGGTGTATTTTCTCAAGGCAGCGGCAGGGGGAGCTATTGCTAAAGGTACATAGTTCTGCTTGAAGTAATTTTGATCCAAGGCTTTTATTATCCCAAATGCATTAACAACCCGACTTTAGTCAGTACACATCGTTAGAGACTGAAACCAATTCTGCAGTGTAAATCCCCCAAACTGACTATTACAAAATATTCATGATCCACTTCATTTCAATGATTTCAATGAAACTGAATAAAACTGTCCTGGGGTGAATTAGACATGTATATACATATTTGATTATATAATTTGTCATTTGCATTAATATCGGTTCTACTACAAAATGAATCTGGGGCATGGTTTAAAGTGTTCTCTGTCAGAATGCGTACGTCTGTGTAGGAGTGTTTTGACTACAGCTGCTCGAAGGTACTCAACTCCCATCCTTAATAACCGCTGTGCTAGTACCGGGGTACGTACACCCCTTACCCTACCCTTACCCTTTCGAAATGGTGTCCTCATGTTTGCAGATTTCCCAGGTTCATTTTACATCAGTAATAGGCTAACCGTGACAAGCTGACTAAGAAAAACAAATCATTGTAGTTGTATTTTTGATAATGGTAATTGTTTTCCTGGACTGTAACAGACTTCTACTCAAAATAGGTCCGTTGCTGTCCTAATTTATTTTCCTTAATTTATATACTGTTTTGAGATGAGGCAACAACTACAAAACCTCTCTCCATGCAATACGCAGACGACAAAAAGAAAGCAGTACGATTAGTCAATAAAGCAGGACGTAGGGCTCAAACTAACTCAAAATGACTCAAATTACATGATATAGTTGACTGCACAGTTTATGTTTACAGCACACAATAAGTTACTACCAGATATTTCACCTACATACAAGCAGGTTCTAATCTCAGAGGACAAATGCATTTTAAAATACCAAAAATTAGAACAACAAAAGGCAGTAGACAATAAAACATTTGAAAAGATATATTCAAAATCCTCTGCGACCCGGTGCTGGATTTCCTGTTTTTAGAGACCCCTGGTGTAGTGCAATCTCTTTTTATCTGGCAACTACCACGCTGTGTGAGTTTATTATCCCACCATGTTCCGATGCAATTGTAAACGCATCTATATTTTGCCTTAGTTCATTTGTGCTGGCGCAGACCATGTCCACATCGTCACCACTTTCCGGTTTCCTGTCGATTGGCCCAGTAATTACAAAGGTATGAACCAGGTCAAGCATTTCCATTTTTGAAGCGGCTGATTCATAGATAAACTGACCTATCGTCCACCTCTTTAACCAGATCATTTGGGTGTCCAGTTTCTACGCCTGAATGCAGCTTGTTTAAGCCCAGCACCTGTCAACAACAGGTTAAGGCTCTGGCAACACAGGTTCAGTTAGAATTCTAGTTCCTTTTTTAAACCATTAAGAGCGCAGACTGCACACATGTCCTTTTAGAGACAAAACTGTGACTAAATGAAGGCTTGTTTAGACTAAATACTTTTTAAATAGCTGAACCTTGGCGTTATTGCGATATGCTTACGTATGATGCAGCCAATATTGCAATACTGATACCTTTGTGATCTATTGTGCAGCCCGAGCATCAATACAAGCTTTAGTACTTATCTGTGTTGTGTTTGGGTTTACAATCCTACTATGTTAAAGACACCAGATGACAGTTTTTAACTTTGTCAGGGCTGAATAATTGCGCAATGATTTACTCTGCAGTGCCGCTCATCCCCTCTGCCTCGCTCTGATTGTTATTGCTGTGAGCATAAAGCAGTTATGGATTTCATTTTCATATTGAATTCCTCGTCTTCTGAAATGAGCAGTTCTAATGTTTCCGGCTAATCCTCGGGCCTTTTCTCCTCTATGATTTCCCGCGCGTTCTGTGCCAGGACGACCATCGATCTCCTAAAATGACACACCGCTGCTGTGGAATGATTTGTGATTATGTTAAGGAGATACTTTGGGAGATGAAGCTAAATCAGTGTTTGGTGCCAGCAGTGCGCTTCTGGTGCAGGCTGAGCTTGTTTAGTTTGTTAGTTTTTTTTATCTGGATGGCTCAGTATATCAACATGTCTTCAGTTTACAAATTGAAACATGATATTATATTAGAATTGAATCGGTACTGAAATGGCAACATTTTATTTGGTTTATTGATTTATTTTGAATATTAGAATGCTTGGGGAGGGCAATTATGCAAAAACACCAAACCGTTTGGGGATTTTTGCCTGTGACGTCTGGTGATCCTGAAAAGCCTCTGATCTGTGGAGAGCTCAGAGCGTGTTACGTGGGCCACTAGATGGTGCTGTGTCATGCCGAATGACTGTCTGTTTCTCTCTCTCTCTCTCTCTCTCTCACACACACAGATTTCTCTGATTAAATACGCAGGCAGGCTTTGATGTATTCTGAAGGGGCTGATGTGAGGGAACCACTAAAACAATCCAGCACAGATCCCACTCCATCAAAATCTCCTTGTGCAATCCTGGTGCAATGGCTGCCGCGGGCTGCAGCTGTGTGCGGGTTTGACTCCCCGCTCAAGCGCTGTCCCACTCGGCTGGACCTGCACAGAGACGTCTTTCGGTAGTTTATTTAACGTGCCGGTCTCTGATGAGTGTTTGGACTATAGACTCCTGCAGAGTAAAGGTGCACTGTGTCATTTTTCCGGCTGGAGTTATGCTTTAACTGGAATGTTTGACAGCATTAGGCCTGTCACGGTAATTGCTACTCTACTTATTTATTCACGCAATTTTCAATGCTGTATTCAATAAAGCCTTTCAAATGCTTCATCAGAATGTTAAAAATTCCAGAATAGAGGCGACTGCATGGAGGCAACAGGAATAAGACCATTATACATTCAGTGCTAATGGTATTAAGTCATTGTATCCAAAAAGAAACTATTTTGCCATGTAAAAATGTCAGCTTTTCTAAAACAAAGGGTGGAGAAAATACTATATTCTATCCTAAAAATGTATTTGACTTTCACAAAATATGATTTGTGTTAAAGTAAAATATATGTAATATATCTGTAGATAAAATGAAAAACTATTGTGTGCTCAACATTTCTGTGAGTATTCTGTACTTTGAGTATTCACTCACTCAATCAGACTTGCTTTTATCTAAGACACACATGACAGAAACGTATCCATCTCCATATAGACAAGCAGGTGATGTCCCAGGTCAGATCTGTGGAGAAGCGAGCAGTGCAAATGTATGTTCTTCATCCAAGTATTATTGATCAGTAAAAACAACTTTATTGGATTAAATGCAAGGTAGATCTGTTCAATGCCCGACGGCGCAAGGCACATTAGTGAAATCTCCATGGATATAAGCAGGTGGCGCTGTGACACTTTGTTCTACATTTATTTATTTATCACTGACTACAGAAACAGAAATGGCACACCCACTCACGAGATCGATGAAGCCTTAATGACATCAGGTACTGTCATGTAGTCTTTTAAGTTTAGGATTTTATGTTGCAGCATTCTTAATGCCGCCAAATGAAACCGAGTAATGCCGGGTGTAGCACACCTAATGCCATATAAGGCACGTAGTTTAGTGGGTTTGTTGCAGACTGCTTGTTTCACCAACTCCGGTGCACTGAGGTGTGTATTTAATGAACGCTGCACAGTGACGTGGTTTTGAGCGAGAACACTCGCCTGTTGACCTGAAAACCGCTCCAGACCCCAGTGGGGTCCAGAAGCACCCTCGCCTCGGAGTCGGTGTACGACGCAGAGACATTTTCGCTGGAGAAAATTCCTTTCCCTTTGTTTTTTTTTTGTTTGTTCCTCAATTTTCAAAATTCAAAACATTAAACAACAAAAACAAGAAACAGAAACAGAGAAAGATTAAATTAAATAAATAGAAAGAAAGTAAAAAAATGAAGGCGCACAAAGTCCAAAATGAACGTCCCATTTTGCCCAGAGTTGTAATTTGTGTCATCTATTTTTCTGTGATGGCCTTTTCCCCTGCTGCCAGGAGTATACTCCAAAGATGTGTTGTGTCCATGGCAGGAGTTTTGAGGCCCAACACATAGTTCTGAAATTGAGTGGAATGGTGAATTCCACAACACATGATAACAGTGGGCTTCCTAGCAACCACAAATTCTCGAACATTTAGCTTTTCCTTGTGAATAAGGAGCACTTTGACATGTTGTTAGGAAAAAACAGGATGTTATTCTTCCCACAGAATTTTTTCATGCATGTTGTTGGCACTTTTTTGTCCTGCATTTTGTCAAGTCAGCACCACCACAAAGTTGAATAAATAAACTGTGTTGGCATTTTTTGTGATGGAGAAATGCAAAGTAGCATTCAATTGTGACGTGGGAGGAAAATTGTACATGATTTCAAGATTTTTTTAAGAAAAAAAAAAAAGTGCTGATGATCGAGCGGGTTAAGGCTCAGCACACATATGCCAGGCTCCAAGTGCAGCCAGCCGCTGTGTTGTGAGTTCGAATCCCGACTCCGACAAAGTACTGCATGTCCTCCCCTCGCTCTCATCCCCTTTTCATGCTGTCTTTCCTGTCTAATAAAGCCTACGGGTACAAAATCGTTAAAAAAGAAAAAAAAAAGTTTCCTTATGTTTGCTGAAATATTGAATGATGACCTAATGATTAAACAGAGTCCTCCTGTGTGTAATCTAATCTCAGTGTATAAATGCAGCTGTTCTGTGAAGGCCACAGGTGTTTGTGAAGAGAAGGTTGGGGAGCAAACAGCATCATGAAGTCCAGGAACAGTTTAAAGCAGGGTTAGGTTATAAAAAGATTTCCCAAGCTTTGAACATCTCACGGAGCACTGTTCAATCATCATCCAGATGGAAAGAGTCTGGCACAACTACAAACCAAAATACAAATACAAAAGACATGGCCATCCACCAAAACTTATATCTGAACAAGGACAGCACTGACCAGAGATGCAGCCAAGAGGCTCATGGGAACTCTGGAGGAGCTGCAGAAATCCACTGCTCAGGTGGAGGAATCTGTCCAAACATGTGGGGGGCACAGCAAACATGTGGGGGCACAGCAAACTGTGGGGGGCACAGCAAACATGTGGGGGCAAACATGTGGGGGGCACAGCAAACATGTGGGAGAAGGTGCTCTGGTCTGATCAGACCCAAACTGAACTTTTTGGCCTAAAAGCAAAACACGGTGTAAAACCATCAAAGATCTCTGCCCTGGCTTCCTGTGGCTTGGGAGAATAGACTTTAAAGAACAGCAAAACTGTTGTTCACAAACGCTTTCCATCAAATGTGAAGGAGCTTGAGCCACTTGGCAAAGAAGAATGGACAAACAAACCGCAAAAGACGGTTCCACAAAGTATCGACTCAGGGGGCCTGAAGAAGAATCTGGAATTTTCCTTCCACTTCACAACTGTGTGCCGCTTTGTGTTGCTTTTTTTACAAAAAATGCCAAAACTTAAGTTTGAGGGTGTTCATTCATTCATTCCCTACAGCTTGTTTCTGTTAGAGGTCGCGGGTTGATTGGAGCCAATCCCAGTGACTTTGGGCCTGAGGTGACAGGTGCCAGCTCATTGCAGGATTAACGGAGACATCGACACGCAGACAACGATTCGCTGTTTCATTCATTCACTAGGCGCAATTTAGAGTTTACCTTACACCTCCTCACCGTCTTTGGACGGGGGAGGAAGCTGGAGAACCCGGAGAGAGCCCATGGTAACACAGGACATGCAGACTCATGTGATTTGTCTGGCTCGGTAATCGAACCCACAATCTCCTTATTGGGCGAGAGCGCTATTACACAACTACTTAAGTTTGTGGTTGTGATGTGAATGTGGAAAAGTTCCCGTGCTACAAATACCTTAGCAAGCCACAGTATATTTTCCCATTCTTTGTCAGTCAGAACAAAATGATCCTCTTTCTCGTTTTTTGTATATTCAGTTTGTATCCAGACATTGGACAAAACATTACGAAGAAAATTCATACATTATTGAAATGTCTGTTTTGGTCAAAAATGATAAAACATAATCTGCGTAGCAGGCAATTTTGTCACCAACACCCTGGATTGTTTGTAATACGTATTTTGGGACAATGGTTCTACTTACAATGCAAACAGGGGACCTGCCTCACGAGACAGTGGGTCTGTCAAGTCACTTGATTTAAAGAGCCTCAATCTTTTTTAACTATTGCATCATCTATTTGAGATTTGCTCAGCACTCTAATAAATATGGCCAGCTAACGGAATAAAAGGTTTTTTCAGCATCCAAACTTATTATCACAGCTTTGTTTTGTTGATTTTGCATATGGTTCATTATGTGTCCATTATCATTCGTATGATCGCGCATACCAGTGAGCACAGCGTACATTTTCACGGAAACTGCTCAGGTCAAGTTATCAGTCATCTCCAGCAGATCTTCCCAAGTCACTGAGTCTATCCCGCTCCTGGTGCCTGAATCAGAGCCGGAGCTAAAGCAGACAACGAAGCAGGGGTCGGAGCCATGGCGGGACCCGTTAGCTTAGCTGCTTGTTCTGTTTCTTTGGCATTTTCAAGAAATATGGACATTTTATGTGAAAACCGATGCTATTGGAACCAGGGCTGATAACTGATATTGTACCGATATTTTCTGTGCTTTGTTTGGTAATTTTTAACACTTGCATTTGTTTAATTTTTATGTTTTTGAATATTTTTTACCAAAAGATATTGCTGTGTTTTGAAATAGGGATCAAATCTATTGTAAAAGGTTGAGTTAAAACTTCATTTGGGGAAAAGTATTTATTTAGCTCTGTGTTTAGATATAGGCTACAATATATGATTAAAATAGGCCTTCACCCTTTTCCATTCTGTGAATTTCCTGTTTTATTTAGATTATTCCTCAGACACTCCAGTTGTCTGTCGTCATCACTGTCACTGCTGCTGTTACATCAGCTCCTCCTCAGACTCTGTGTCTGATCACACACTTAAACTTCTCACACTAAAGCTATTTGGAGTAAACATGTCTAAACTGATTGTTTAGGAGGATGCTAGTTAAACAGTGTCTGAGGCTAATAAAAAGACTTGAGCAACTGCATAATGTGCTCTCTTCTTTTAGTTCCTGTTAATAATCTTGCTGCTGCGTTTTGAACCAGTTGAAAGCTTTTTATGGAGCTTTTAGGACACGCTGCAAGCAGGGAGTTACAGTAGTCTAGTCTAGATGTAACAAATGCATGAATAGGTTTTTCAGCATATTTTTTTTGACGTTGTCCAGTGTGACTATCTGCTTAGATAAAGAGTCTCGCAGACATTTAGGGCCTAGTAGAATGACCTTGTTTTTTAAAAAGCCGTCAATGACTGAGAATTCTCCGTTAGTGTAATCTGTGTGTGAGTGAGTGATGAGTTGTGGTCAGAAAGGTACAGCCTCTGACAGTTGGCTCCAGGGCACCTGTGTTTACCAATACTGAATGCAGGGAAAGTTGATTGCAATGTTAGTTAAAGCATCTTAAAATGTCCCAAAAGTGTAACATAAAGCATTATTTTTATTGAAGTAAATGTCCCATTTAATTGATCTTCCACACTGAGAAGTAATGGCTTGTTCAGTGGTTCAGACTCACTCTCATGTCCTCATTGATTACAGTTGATGTACAGTTGAGCTGTTCATTACATCAGTGTAATTGCTTGTCATTCAGAAGTGTGCTATCATGGTTTTACTCTGGAGTTGTCTCAAGAATGATTATGTCATGGCGCTTCTGTGCCGTTGAACTGATGATCTTCTGATTTTCATAAAGTGTAAAAACTGCAGAACTCAGAGGAATTATTACAGTTAAAGCTTCCAAATCAAGAGGACCGAGCAATGCGCTCAAATATGAAGATGGTTGGCCCGCCTGAAGGTGTCGAGGATTTGGATGTGTGCGGGTTCCTGCAGAAGTGGAGGAGGTCTGAGTGGAGAGGCTTGGAGTCAGCCTCTCCACTCAGACCATTGAGAGAGCGCCCCGCACCGTACAGCAGGGCACCAAGCCAAAGGCCATCCTCATGAAGCTGCTTGATTATCAAGATCGAGTCAAGATATTAATTGCTGCATGCAGATTAAAAGCATGTTGGCTTTTACCTATTTGTCTGCAAAACGTGAGAGCAGCAGCATCAATTCGATGGAGTAAACGCTGGTTTCCATGCTTTGGGGGACCAATATGGAGTATTGTATCCAGCAAAACTTTTGGTTACGCACACTGGCCAACAGACAATCTTTAAAACACCACAAGAGATGGAGGAGTTTCTTTGAGGAATACAAGCTTCTCCAAGGTCTCTTCAACATTAAGAAGAACTCCAAATGATAAAAGAACGACACTTGCCCACTTCTTTATGGTAATATGATGATCTTTATTTTGAATGTATAACCCTTCTTTTGTCTTTGTTTCCTTAATAAACTGGCAAAATAAGCCTTTGGTCAATACTTCGTGTTGAGAGGAGCCCTGCAGGAGGGAAGGAAAACTACGAGTCAGCTTTTACATCATTTTGCTCCTCAAAAGGAGGATCTACTGGGCTGCATAACCAGGGGGAAACAAACAACTGGAGTGCATTTTTTTCCCACTTTGACAATGGTTCCCTTCTACCTTTTGATCCCTTTTTCGATCGATCAGTGTGCTCCTTGTATGTTTTTGGCAGGAGCTCTTTTTTTCTTCTTCTTTTTTCTCCCCAGTTTGTTTGTTTCATTATATCCTGTTGTAATTCTTATTTTGTGTGTGTAATTTCAATATGGTAACTGAAAAATTAAGAATAGGACCTTAATGTTTATGGTATACTTAGCCCAATTAAGTGGTTAAAGATACTAACAAACATGAGAAAAGAAAAAATAGATGTTATATATCTACACAAAACCCATTTAAACAACCTAGAACATACAAAATTAACTAAACGTGGTTGTGATAAACTTTACTGCTCTTCATACAGGGGCAAACATAAGAGGGGTGTGGCCGTATTGGTCTCAAGCAGAACAGCCTTTGAACAAAGTTTTGAACACAAAGATAAAGATGGCAGATTTGTTTTTGCTGAAGGAACTATTAATGGAAGTGTGTTTACTTTGATAAATGTATATGCTCTCCCACTAAGCAAATCTGATTGCGAACCACTCTGAGGGGACCCTTATCGGTGGTGGCGACTGGAACTTACATGCTCAGCCGACATTACAGGTTTCAAACCCACAAAGCACTGGTAAGCAAATTAATACTAAACAGGGTTAATTGATATCTGGAGAGAGATAAATCCCAATGTCTGCCAATATACACATTTTCCATTCAATCCACATAAGATGTATACTAGAATAGACAGTTTTAAAAATTTGCAGTCAAGATCAAAAATCAAATAGTGGACATAGCCAAAGTAGATCAAGTGATCGTGCCCCTATTTACATCACTGTAGATTTGGAACAGAAATGGAAAAACACACTCTGGAGATTTAATGTTAGTCTACTCATTGACCCATCCATCCATCTTCTTCCGCTTATCCGGGGGCAGGTCGTGGGGAAGCAGTCTAAGCAGGGACTCCCAGACTTCCGAAACAGATACCCGAGCCACCTCAGCTGGGCTCTCGATTTGGAGGAGCAGCGGCTCTACTCGGAGCTCCTCCCGTGTGACTTAGCTCCTCACCCTATCTCTATGGGAGCGCCCAGCCACCCTGCGGAGGAAATTCATTTCGACCGCTTGTATCCGCGACCTTGACCTTGTTGTGTCGGCCTAGAGACCTGTCCCCAACCCGAAGGTGTAGGGACGTGACCCTCTCGTTCACTGGGATGAACTCCAACACATGGTGACTGAGCTGTTGGGCTATAAGCAAGCCTCTCAGCCTCTCCCCGCAGGCAACACCAGAGAAGTAAGGCGTCCAGAGCGTTCCAGAGCCCGAACTGTGCGTGGAGGTGAGGCCGTCTATATCTAGTTGGTACCACTCAACATCCCGCAGAAGCTCAGGGTCTTTCCCCCCCAGCGAGGTGACATTCCATGTCCCCAGAGTTAGTTTCTGTGTCTGGAGATCCGGTCGTCAAGGCCCTCTGCACCAACCCCTTACGGACCCTCCTGCTGGTGGTGGATCCACGGGACGACGGCCCCACGTCACTCGTTCGGGCTACGCCCCAGCTGGACCCCGTGGGGAAATCCCTGGCCACCAGACGCTTGCCGTCACCCGCGACGTAACTGGCCTTGATTTTTGACTGTTCATAGGCGGCTTGAAGCCCCCGACAACATGGCTCCTGAGATTATTCGGCCGCTCAAACCCCTCCACCACGTTAAGGTGTCGGTTCAAGGAAGAGACTGGAGATTTAATGCTAGTCTTCTCATTGACCCTCAATGACATTGAGACTAATGAAAAAAATAATGGTTATTTTTCCGCACCAATTCCTTGGGATGCAGCTAAGGCAGCGTTGAGGGGCAAGGTAATTATTTGCCTCGGCTAAAAAGAAACAAAAGCAGGAAAATTAAACGATTTAAAGAAGAAATTAAAATATTTGGAAGCTAAACACACAGAAAACAACAACTCACAAACGCTACAGACAATTAAAAAGATAAGAAGTTGAATTAATTAAATTAATTTTGCTGAGCAAGTGTGTAATCTAAGTGGCTCCTAGAGACTTACTGATTTATAAAACACTATGTACCCTGTCCACCATGCAGTTTTTGCTTCATAGATTCCACCTGCAGATGGAATCTGTGATCATGTGAACCCATGTCACATCAGGTCCTCTTCACACCTCCAAAACACCATAAAAGGGCCATGCGAAGTGACTCATGAATGAGATTTAGCTAGATATGAGCCCATAATCAGTGGGTTTGACCAAGGCACGTGGGAGAGGGAGGGGCAGATGCTGCACGCAGCAGCAGTCACATCAAAGGCGTTGTGATACGCATAAAAGTGATTTCAACGACTCATGACGCTCAAAGTAACATTTAAATTGACACAATAAATTGGGTTTTAGTCGTCCCATACAAAATACTATTGTTGTTGCGCTTCAGACTCTTATGTTTGAATAAGTTGTGTGTGAGGTTTGACCATGGCCCTGTTCATGCACATTAATACGTGCATGTAGATGTCTGAACGGTCAAAGGAGGATGCAGTGAGTGTGCGCGAGTGACACGGATGCCCTTCCTGACAGAGAAGACAGCAAGAGAGATACAATGAGGAAAAATAAGTATTCGAGCAATTTTGCAAGTTCACTTAGAAATTATGGTGGGGTCTGAAATTTTCATCTTAGGTGCTTTTCCACTGTGAGAGACAGAATCTACAATCCGGAAATAACATTGTAAGATTTTTAAATAATTGATTTCTATGTTATTGCTGCAAATAAGTATTTGAACACACTGAGAAAATCAATATTAATATTTGGTAGAGAAGCCTTTGTTTACAATTACAGAGGTCAGACGTTTCCTTTAGTTCTTGACCAGGTTTGCACACACTGCAGCAGGGAGTTTGGCCCACTCCTCCACACAGATCTTCTCTAGATCTCTCAGGTTTCGGGGCTGTCGCTGAACTACACGGAAATTTCAGCTCCGGAGACTGGCTCCTGGAGATTGGCTTGGCAACTCTAAAACCTTGCACTGAGGCTCCTGACTCCTTGGTTCTCCTGGCTGTGTACTTCAGGTTGTTGTCTTGTTGGAAGACCCAGCCACGACCCATCTTCAATGCTCTGACTGAGGGAAGGAGGTTGTTGCCCAAAATCTCACAATACATGGCCCCAAAAACTTTTGTAACGTTGTCATTTCTGGATCTTTTGCCTCAGAATAAAGACTGGATTAAAGTTTACAGTCTGTTCTGTTAGAATACAGCAGCAGGAAAGACTCTGTCCATGAATTGGTGTTTTCTTCCTGTTTCTGAAGTCAGATTTAAGTGACATCGTGAACTGATATCAGTGGTTTTGGACTGAAACCCACATTACTCATCATTCATGTCAGGAATCAGGAATCCTGATTCCTGATTCCTGATTCCTGACATGAATAGCGGCTGATACTGACACTGGGCCGATATATCGGTGCATCCCTACATTATACATAAAATAAAAATACAGGCGATCCCCTCTGACTCATAGAAAGACCTACCCATTTAAATGGCGAACAGAATCCCTCAAGTATTTAGGTGTAGTCCTCTGCAAAGTCACATGTCTGGAAGGAATTCGGTTGGAAGAATGTGACCTGTTTTTTACAACGCCATGTCACAGGGAGGGGCTGAATGTTGGAGAAACTCTGGTATCCAAGGAGGCAAACTGTTATCATGTGTTCTGGGACTGTCCTGTTGCTGTCTTTGTGTACGCTAGCCATTCTGGTACCGCTGGGCGTGGCATCCCCAAAAACTGATATAAGGTTCAAACTATAGTATGCAATGATATGAAAATCTCGCAATACAATATTATATCGGTATGAACCACACTATAGGATATTTATTACGATATAAAGGGCAACATTCACGTTATGTCAAGAACTACACTGTGAACAGCCTGGTGGAATAATAAAGAAGATAAAAAATAACTGTAAAATAAATAAAATGTGAAGGCTCAATAAAAAATCTGTGCGGTAAAGTTTATATTAAGGTCTTTGTCAACATTAGAAAACACTTGGATCCTGGCTGTGCATTCTGCTGCTCTGGACCTTGTGCTGTGCTGAGGCAGTGGGGCTGTTACTTTCACGTTTATAGCCTGGACCGGACTTTATTTCTGATGAATTCTTGGAAGTGGCATTTATCGCAACGTTTTTCCCAAGGAATACCAGCTGTTATTTCAATAGATCCATAAATACCATTGTGTTGTTCAGCAGCTACTGTTTGTCATTTTTTTTCTCTTTTAGTGCTGTCTTGTTGTGTCTTCTTGTCTTTGGAAAACCAAACCAAATCTGGGACTTAATAGCAGCGGGGTTTTGCTAAGTCTCTGCAAACACCGCCATCCGCTTACATCTGTGTTGCTGCGTACGATCTATTGGCTCAAACAGAGGCTCTCACAATGACGCATTGGATATGTACTCATCTAGCAAACTAGTATTTTTTAATGCAAATTCATGTTGTTTTTTAATAAAGAGAGCAGTGGAAATCGTAGCAATTATGCTACAGCAATATCGCCGCTATTGTTGCATGCACGTTCCAACATGGACATTCCATTGGACATTTTTGGACACGAGTATTGCTTGATTTTTGTGCTTTTATTCATATTTGGCAAACTACATTACAAGACAATGCTTATATAGTGAAAGGGCAACACTTATAACAAACATTTCTGCTTGTTATAAACAAATAATTTTTTTCTGCCATTGATATCGACAGATGACATTTGATTGCTTTGAGTGCAATAACTAGCAATGATTGAATTATGTTGAGATCAAATAGAGGGATCTAATATGGGTGGGCCTTATGAAATAAGAGATTTTGAATAAGAAAAAAAGAGAAGAAAAAAGAAAGAAGGCAATTAAGAGAGATGTAATTTAATAACATTAACATACATTGAGAAACGGAGAGAGAAAGGCTTGAATAGTTATGCGTGACACTTTAGTGCAAGTGTGTGTGTTGTGGCTGTCCTTCATGTGAGTGTGAGACAAATAACCCTCCAGTGAAAGCAGCTACAGTCGCCTTGCCTAGGTAGATAAGAATAGCCGTTTCTTATTATGTTATTTGAAGTGTGCTTCTTGATTGAAGTGCTGTTGCGTTTCTCCGCCGCAGGTTGGCAGCTTCACTTGAACTTGTCCTGGTCAGAGCGGTGTTTTCTTTGGTAAATGAAGTGTGGCCTGGTCCCTGCCCTTCAGACGTGGCCCGTCTGTGGCCCGCGGCAGTGTGATGAGCTGTGAGATGACAAATGCCCTTTCGCGTGCATTATCCAGACTTATAAAACTACTGATGGACATTTTAGCTTTTGTATTAATGTATATATATATATATGAAGAAAAATTCAAATGTCTATATTCTGAACGCCAGCAGAGGGATCAAAGATTTCATTTGTTTTAAAGGGGCATATTGTGTATTTTTTAACCTTATAACCATGTTGCTTTACTTCTTTCAATACAATATTATCATCTGGACTTATATATTATCTTTTAAACGGTGAAAAGTACTCGAAAGATAAAATCTTTGTCCTATTTACCGTATTTTCCGGACTTTTAGCCGCTCCCCTATATAAGCCGCATTTGCTCTATTTTTAAAAAAACGATAATAAAACAATACATAGGCCGCACCTTTTGTATAAGCCGCAGAACTCTTTCCTTGACTTTTGGCATCGCATGAGCTCGTCCCGCTGTCCCCCAGCGTCCAGCTCACCGTACATTCGTTGATGTTAAGCTTGCGTGCAGCCGCG
The DNA here is from genome assembly GCA_015082035.1 of Chaenogobius annularis. Taxonomy (NCBI): domain Eukaryota; kingdom Metazoa; phylum Chordata; class Actinopteri; order Gobiiformes; family Gobiidae; genus Chaenogobius; species Chaenogobius annularis. The sequence continues at coordinate 117,910 of BJKM01000505.1, read as the reverse complement.
CGGTTTCCTAGCAAGATCGATGGCCTTCAGCTTAAAACTTGCTTCATACGAACTTCTTCGTTTGGGTTCCATAATGATGGGGCAAGAATTTGAAAATAATTTATAGTTGGTAATTTGTCGTCCGTGTTCTATTTGCTAGCTGAATTAAAAAGCAACATCTGCTTCTTTGCTTAACTTTTCTGTAGTTTTGATTCTAATTCCGGTTAGTTCGCTCCTAGCGGTGAAAGAAAAAAACCACAGAAAAGCCGCAGCCTCTAAATAAGCCGCATGGCTCAAAACATCTGACAAAAGTAGCGGCTAATAGGCCGCAAAATACGGTACATTTATTTTTGTAAAGCCCAAAACTACAGCCTCGCAGGGCTGAACAAAATAGTTGATTTTACCAGCAGGAAGTTTGAAAATAGCAAGTAACTTCCACACCTAATGTTTTTTATTATTATTTCCTTCATAATTTTGGTCCAGTGTCTGGATACAAACAATGTCCAAAAAACTAAAATGACTGGCGACCCCCTTTGACTTTTAGAAAGACTACCCATTTAAATGGAAAACAAATTCTCCTAAATATTTGAGTTGTGGAGGAAAAACTATACCCGTCTTTTTCCACTATGAATAAAGACTTTAGAAATGCACTCTTATACTTAAGTCTAAAGCCGTGTTCACCACGGCGGCAAAGCAGACAGTTTACATTTGACCTGCGAACTGCGAATCCAGCGTTTTTGCGGTGCGAATCCTGCATTTTGAGCAGCGGAAGCGGTGTGACAGGGGAGTTTGAGCGGCGGCGGCCGCAGAAAAGTTGGACAAAGCTGAACTTTTTTGCGGCAGACAGCGCAGCGACCAATCAGACGTTACGCTCCAGTCACGTACGTACGCACTACCCGGAAGAAGGACCAAAGCAAACCCCGGACTGGTAAAAAAAATCTGCCGGACGCAGCTCTTGGAGCAAACAATGATATTCACTAAACTCTGCTCACCTCTGAAGTATCTGCGGGACCCACACAAGCCGCCGAGCCAATATACAGTAAATACACCAAAGCCATTCTCTTAACCTTAATTGCCATTGGACACACCTCCTCCATTGCGCGTGTGCGTTCGCCGCCTCGGCCGCATGTCTGCTGCGGAGAGTTTATTTTTTGGCCGCGCTTTCGAGGCGTGTAGGTGGCACGGCCAGGTTTCCTTCAAATGTACAGGCGGCCAATTTCTGCGACCAGTGCGATTTGGCCTCCGCGGTGTGAACGCGCGCCTTAAGGGTGCATTTGCACATTTGCACATGTGGCGTTGCACATATGTGGGGCAGGGACATGTGCGCAAAGCTCCGGTGTCTCCCTCATGTTTCCCTGTCATTCTTTGACTGATATTGTACACAGCGCCTCTACAGGCAAGAGGGAAATGCGTCTTTCTGGACATTTGGTTAGTTTGATAAGTGCATTGTGAATGTGAACTGGATCAGCTCAGAGAAAGAGACAATGTTGCAACTTCGGTCCCCAATCCAACAGTGTCCGCTTGAATTTGTATTGTGAAAGTGACTAAAGTAAAATGATTAAAAATATAAAAATGTATGTTTTGCCCAGATTTCTCTACTCTCCCAATATCCATCCTCAACCGGCTGTTTGATGAGTGGAAAAAAAAAATTGCACGATTTGTGTGGCAAAACAAAAAAACTCTAATCAAATTAAGAACTCTACAACTAACAAACGAAAAAGGAGGTTGGGGTTTCCAATGTCTGAAAAATTACTTTATTTCAGCTCAAATCAGAGCATTGCTGTACTGGCGTGATCCAGAGTATTGTGTATATTGAGTGTATTGTGATGCTGATCCTGTACAGGATTTACTGGCAGATGATGTATGAAAAGATAATCACATGAAATGTTTGAGTTGAAAGGATCCTTTTGCTTGGAGAAACAGAACTTTTATAGGTATTTATAAATAAGCAGTTATTATAACAAAGAATGAAAGCTTTTATTAAAGTGTCTTGCACTCAGGTGCCCAGCCCACATGGCTTATATGACACTGTTGAAATTGACTAAAGAAAGATGTCCGTGTAACCAACAATATCAGAACATAAGAAGATACAGGTCATCCATGTTATCGCTTGCTATAACGTCTTTTGCCTTAATGTCCAACCTCCACAAAGGTTAGTTTTCAAATAACCAACGCATAATTTTCACCTTCACCAGCCAAAACAAATCAGGAGAAACCAGGAAATTAAAGAAAGCCGTGACCATTAGAACTTTCAAGGGAACTAATATCTAAATTGTATCAATTCATTAACTTTTCTACTAAATATATTTTTTAAAATAGGAAAAGAATGTAATATATAATGTTTTTTTATAACACCAGGTCAAAGTGCCCATTATTCACAAGGAAATGCTAACTGTGGCAGCCAGAAGGCAAACCACTGTCACATGTTTTGGGACTGTCCTGTTGGTCAGGGATATTGGACTGGAATGAACAATGCACTGCAGACTGTTTTTGACATTGCCATCCCTCTCAGCTTAAGAATTATGTGTTTGGGCCTCAAAACCCCTGTCATGGACACAACAAACAGATACCTTTGGAGTAGGGCTGGGCAATATATCCATATAATTTTGTACAAGATAAATTTGGCCATATCGTAAATACTGATATAAGCTAGTTTAATAATTGTGTGTGGTGCCTTGCCTCTGCTCTGTCCCTGTGGTTCATCTCTCTGCTGCTTCTCACCCGCTCAGAGCGCAGACACTTCATGTCTGCAGCCTGCCTGTGCACAGCTCTCATCTGTCCCTCCTTCGGACTAAAGCTGTTCACTGTGACCAAAAGGAATATCAATTTATTTGACGCTTTATTTAGCTCTTGTTTAACTTGGCAATGCCATTCATTCGCGAATAAACAGCGCAGCGCTAGTGCTACGTTAGCTTCTTTCAATACGTGTTCCCCGTGTCTGCTACTGCTTCGTGTCCCAACAGCTTCGTGTGACGCATCTTTATGTTAAATGTGCTAAGAAACGGACCTAAACTAACTCCACTCTGTGTCCTGCAGACGACAGGAGACCTGTGGGCTGTAGTTTCTCTCTCATAGAAGTAAAAGTATTTAGAGTTGGGGCTAAGGTGTTAGTTGGTAACGCGTTAGAGTATTCAAATTACTTATTTACAGTGGCGGCTGGTGATGTAAAATATAGGGGGTCTATTTGACATTACTGTGTTTGTGTTGTTTTTTTATGTGCAAAATATTTTACACTTTTATTTTATGACTGTATAAATACCCATTTTAAATATGTCGGTGTAATCCCTCATCCGTCCAGGAGTGTTCCATTGTAGAAAAAGATTCAGTTGTAGTCATCTGGACTCTGTTTTAAAAAAAACAAAAAGTTTCGACTCTCATCCAAGAGTCATTCTCAATCTGTGAAACAAGTCTGAGAAAAGAGGAGGCCTTTGAAAGAGGAGGTAAGCAGGCAATCTTTGTTAAAAAAGAGAATCCTTCCTTAAATCGTAATGGAGGGTTAAGTTTCAACCTTCCAGTTGTTTATAATGGTCTGCCGAAACCCTGGAGACGCCCGAGGCATTCTGATGCTAATCAGGTACTCGATGAGAGGGAGCCAAAAGTCAGGGAGCAATAGGATGTAGTGGCCCATCCCAGTTAAGTTTCAAGGGGCCATTATCAGGAAGTCCCGCCTTGTGGGCAGGGCTTTCACAGAGTAGAATATAAACCTGAGTTCTCAGACTTGTTTCACTTGTTTCATAGACAGATAGCATTTGTGATCAAATACATTTGACATAAAATTACATTTTACACTTTATAAAATATCAGATTGTAAAGAGCAATATAGTGCATAGTAGCAATTACTACATTAAGAGAAAACAAAAACACAACATTGCTATGGAAAGTTGTTCTTAAAGACATGTCTTTTATAGCATTCTTTCATGGGTTTTCTCATAACCAAACCATCGATTTATGAATAGACGTTCAGCGGTGCTTTCAGCGTTGGAATGATCCAGCGTAATAAACTCAAAAAAGCGCTCCAGTTTGGTGTATTTGCAGTCAAGGTAACGGAGCACAAGTGCTACAGGTTCGACACATCAGATGTCCGATCAGCTCGGACTGATGAGAAATCAGCCGCTTTCACTTCATCAATTCAATTCAATTCAATTTATTTTTTGTAACGCCCAAAATCACAACAGTAGTTGCCTCGAGGGGCTACAGTGGAAAACAAAATAAACAGTGTTCATAAGGACTTGGTAATGTCCCAGCGTCCTGTGTGTCCTTAGACAGATGTCCCAAGCTCCCCTGTCCTTAGACCCTCCTTCTCGGCCAGGAAAAACTACCAAACCTCTTTGGGAAAAAGTAGAAACCTGTAGGAGTTCCACAGTGAAGGAGAGATCCGACTCCCTCGGTTGGACAGGCGGACGCGCCTCAATTTGCAGATACATTTGCTAGACCCACTCAGGAGGAGAACCAATTCTTCGAGGCCGATGAAGAACCGTTCATATGGAGTAGAGACCGTTTCTCCAAGCAGACCGTTTCTCCAGGCAGCTGAGGAGCATCTGGATCCACAGGTCCTCGATGTGCCTTGAAGTGGGAGAAAAAGAAGGAAAAGCGATGAACAAATTGCCAGTGAAATTAAATATTAAATATTGTTTGATAGAAAAAGTAGTAGGAAACAGAGGACAGTGCTCAAGCTGCCATACTTCCCCCAGTATAGTTTCTCCTAGGGCAGCATAGCTGGAACTATCGGTTTTTATTTCTGTTTCCTAACTGGCCTGACCATAAGCGATTTCAAAGAGGAACGTTTTAAGCCTGGTCTTAAATGAAGAGACTGTGTCGGCCTCTTTAACATGGACAGGAAGCTGATTCCACAACACAGGAGCTTGAGAGCTAAATTGCTCTCTCCTCCTACTGTGCTTTTAGAGACTCTTGGGACCACCAGAAGCCAGCATTTTGAGAGCGAAGTGCTCTGTTTGGATGATAAGGTACTATAGCTCTTTGAGGTAGGATGGGGCCAGGTCATTTATGGCTTTGTAAGTCAGGAGGATTTTGAATTTGATTCTAAACTCGACAGGGAGCCAGTGAAGAGACTCGAGCACCTGCTCTCTTCTTTTAGTTCCTGTTCGTAATCTTGCTGCTGCATTTTGAACCAGTTGAAAGCTTTTTATGGCGCTTATAGGGCACGCTGCAAGCAGGGAGTTAACAGTAGTCTAATCTAGATGTCATCACCAATATAGTTTTCATTCACAGCCAGCCACAGTCACGGAGCTTGTTCCAACTTGTTTTGAACGTACTCTTGAGCACACACGTCTTTAGATGCCGTTTTGAAAAGTCACACACAGAAAACAAGGCGTGCGGCACTTCCGCGTAGCGTTGACAGAGAAGCATCAGCATTGCCATGGTGCACACACCTGCTACGCTTTGTCTCCAACGTAACAGCGTAGCTCCGTGGCGTAAACACACTGGCGGGGCCGCCATCCCTAACATGATTAATCAAATGGCCTGCCATCCGATTTGACATGGGGGGGGGGGGAATAAACCATCCCTAAAACCCAACTTCATCCCATATTTTAGGTAACGCCATCATTAAAATACTACTTTAAATAAACAAGTCTTAGTCTTAAACACTGCGTGTTTTATTACAATCAGACTCATATTCACTGAGAAATTAGTTTAATGAGGAAGTGAATGAAGACACGGCAGAATACAAAGACACACGGAGCGCGCACGTGCGATTACGGCGATCTGCCGCATTGAAATGAAACTTTCTTGTCCAGACCTGACTCACGGGTCAAAAGACATCATGTGTATCACTACACAGCTACACAGAGTCTACAGTTGTTATTTTGTCTGCTTTCTCAGTGAGTTTTGGAAGGAGCACACCGCGGTGCAAGCCGACAACACGTCTCAAGCCCCTCCTCCCAGCGTTACCATGGAGCTTGTCTTATAATAACTAATATTATAGTTAAAAAGAGCTTCAAGTGAGGTGAGTGTAAACTCAACCTTCTAATATTTAGTCTAGATATTATTTTATTTTCAAAATAGTCATCTGTATGAATGGGTGAGTCAAGTTAATGAATAGATTTTCTCTCCCTGCTTTATATTGCATGTCTATCCATAATAGAATATTATTAGGCACTATATAGGCCTATTATATAGGCCTTAAAAAGATTTATACTTTAAAAGATTCTGGGGAGAGCTCTGCATAGTGACAAAGTCATTTCCCTTTGCTTTTCTACCAGGCTCAGCCCCACGACGTACGTGTGCAGAACGCAGACAAAGTGTGTGTGTATATATATATATATTTGCTATATAAGTGCGTTCTGTTGTTGTCTTGCTTTTCCTTGCTTGAGGACAGGCCGACAATAATGTAAATAATTGGAAATGCAAGAGTACTCTAACGCGTTACTTTTATAACAAAGTGCAGTAATGTACTGCCTCCAGGGCAGTAATGAGGTAACCTAACGAGTTACTTTTAAAAGTACCGAACACTGGTGCTGACACAGAGCTAAGCTGTGCTGGATGTGCTGCTGCTAAAGTGCTTTCCAGCTGCTCTAAAATAAACCCTGTCACACAATTGCACAAGTACAACATAAATAAACTGAAACACCAGTTGGCCACAGTTAAAGAGAAAAGTGACAAAATACAAACAAGAGATGAGAAGTGGATCAGTTATACTTTTTGGTTGTTATGTTGTGAAATGGTGAAGGGAACTCTCTGTGTGATGCATGACATGTATTCTTGATTTCGTTTTAATCAGGAACTGGCATCACTAAAAGATACTCTACTTTGAAGCTTTTGAAACTTTTGGCAGCAGGAAAAAAGGCCATCACAAAGAAATGGATGACACAAACCTCACCAACGATCAGGGACTGGACTGACATAGGAACAGACATCAGGCAAATGGAAAAACTGACACACAGACACTGTACCAAGTGGGACCTTTTTTAATTTAAATGGGCCATAAAGAAATTATGGCACATTGTTTTCATGTCTAGTTGAAAGTACTACTTATTAGTATTTTTGCTCTCTGGGTCGTGTTGTGTTCTGTTTTTCTGATCTTTTATTTTGTCCTTGAAAAAGTTCTGTTTTATTTAGCAAATTAACAAAAAGCACAAGGTGATAAGAATGGAATGGTGACACTTAACCCTAACAGTATCACCCCAGCCCTAATTCCAATAATAAAAGACAACTGCAGATATATGGCTGATGAGGAAACGCCATGCATGCTTTAAACAGTGAGTTTAGCAGAGGAAAGAGCCTTTAGCACAAATCCTTTCAATGCGAGCGCTGGCCTTTGCTGCTCTCCTTCGGGTGTTTGCAGTCCCATTCTTCATCTTGAAACAGCTCCACACTCCAGAGACAGAGTTTGTGCTACACATAATAATAAACTCAGACCATAGACACTTGATATTTTAAACATTAGCTATAAAAAAAGAGATAAATGACTAAAAAATGGAGAACCCCATAGGAGAACATTTAATCATTTTCCTATTTGTGGATGTGTGCGGCAGCTTTCACCTCACTGTCTGTTACAACATACTGTCCTGCAACCTACATCGCGGCCAAAAACACCCCATAAAAAGATTCTTAGCTTTGACCTAATACTTTGCTATTGTCTAAGTGAGGAGTAAAGCAGTCTAAATAAGGCTAAAAATGGTAGCTGCTATTGCATTGAAAAGTTTTGTTAGCCTTGTAGTCTTTTGTGTGTCTCTGTGGATGGATGCTCAGATTTTCCACTACAAACCAAAAAGGTGCTCGACAGGAGCTAAAATCCTCCAGCTCAGGCCATCTGAGCAAGACTAGTTATCTTAAATCCACACGATTTTTGTTTTATTTTGGCTCCAAATAAGAGTGCGCGTGAAGGCAGCTCACGCTCGCGCCCTCTTATATCTCATGTATTTGTCACTGCAAAAATGTCCCTCATTTTGCAGTTGGTTTTAAAGGATTCCTCTTGTGAGCAGCTAAGTCCCAGTCTGTCTGTTGACTAAAATTATTAAGATTTGGTCAAATAAGTATTTAGTTTTGGACTACTTTTAGTTTAGTTAGTTATGTGGATTAGGTCGACTAAATCCATAAGAGTTTTAGTCAAGCAGAAAATATATTTTAGCTATGATAACTTGTATTGCATTGTTTCATGTGACATGCAGAGGTGTTAGGGTTAGTTTTTCAGTTTTGTTTTGCTATATAGAACCTTCCTGGGCGACAGAGGGTCCACATGACATGGGTAGATGACACATTCCAGTCCACATCTGTCCAGCATGCTTTTACCCATGACCAGCACATTTCATACAGTTGTTTAGCTTTTTGTGACTTTGCCTCTCCTTTAGCTTCACTCTCACGGGAAAAGTCCCAGATGAGCACAAACTCATTGATGACGAGATGATTTGCAGACTCCTCTTGGTGTGAGACTAAATAAAAGCGTAACACGCCTTATACTTTTACAGCACTGACTTCTTGATTCGGCAGTTTGCTTTGAGCCGTGGATAATTGCTTCATCTGCCACTTTCTGTTTCCTAAAACATCTTAAATACGGCAGCGCTAATGATGAGGCTGTCTGTGGGAGTACGGGGCACGGGTGGTAAACAGGCAGCGGTGACAGGCATTATCAGAGGTGTTGACGTGGCTCGCGGTCGTTGCAGCAAACTTTGGTTTTCCTCTCTAATTGGGCTGTTGCAGACACTATAGATCCTGCGTGCGTGGGGTGCGCGTCTGCAGTGGATGCGGGAACTTTAATGATGTTTGTGGAATCAAAGTGCTGTGGGCCAGCTCATTAAGGGGGGCTGTTACCGTGACGCCCACCTCTCGGATGTGACCCAGCATGCACCGCTCTTCAGCTCCTCTTTGGCAGTGTTGGACAGGGAAATGGCTGTCGGCGCTGCGACTGGTCCAAAAATGCTAATAGGTTGGGTTCATGTGATGTCACAGTTATAAATTACTCCCGTTTTGAAACTGAGTTGGAGAAAAGGTGAAAATTCAATATTAAACTCTGCAGTTTAATGGTTTTGACATGATTTATGGCTAATATCTTTAATGACTGAATCTAAAACTTGTATTAAGTTGTTAATGTCTTTTCTGTCTGCATAAAAATGAACTAATGAGACATTATGTTTTACTGTTAAAGCCAAAAGTGGGATTATCACATTACAAAAGTATATTTTTCCTCAGTTGAAAGGATTATATTGAATGTATGCGGGGCGACTAGAGGAAATGGCATTGTGTCCTTAGGCAAGACGTGTCACCCACATTGCCTAGTATAGATCAGCTGTGTGAGAGAATGACTGGTGGTGGAGGGGCCGATGGCACAGATTGGCAGTCGACCCCAGGGCAGCTTTGGCTTCAATAGTATCACGTGCGGAGTGAATGAAAAATACAATGTGAAGCGTCTTTGGGTAATCAAAAAAGCGCAGTACAAGTGGTATGCATTATTATGTGTCTCTGTTGAATAAAAGGACATATCAGAATCAGAAGCGGTTTATTGTCATTGTCAATGAACAAAATTCAGAAACATAGGAACTTGTCAAACAACATATATGAAATCAAAAAGGGCGTGCATTAAGAGACAATTTAAAATATTTCAAATATATTATGCTAAATTGACTTTAACCATGTTCTAAAAACATACCTGAAGTTGTATTTGATCCTGTTTACAAGCTCGTCTTCTCTGTTCCTTCTCTGACCCTCACAAAGACACTCGTGTTACAATTTCCCAGATTTGTGAGGTCAAAGGCAAAGATCTGTCGGTAATCTGTGCGGTAAATTCATAAATCAACAGACTCATTTTGAGCATTTTTGCCTTAAATCACGTTCATGACAATCGCGTGCCCCCTCCTTCTCCTACTGTTTCATTGTTGTTGTTCATTGTTGTTCAATAGTTTTTGGTTTTAAATTTTTTGACGCACATAGGGATTTAAAATAAAACAGTCTCTAATGTTAGCCACTCACCTTAGCCTGAACAGGTAGCTTGATAGTTTTCCATCTGAGGCAAAGAAGCTGAATAATCCTTTTTATCCACCAACATGAAATATAAGTTGAATAAACCATGCATGATTATGACATGGTTTATGCGTTGTCATTCCGTTTTGTGAAACCCGTATGAGATAAATCCATTACTTTGGAGTTTCAGCAAACTTTTGTATGTGCTATGACAGAGTGTCACGGGTTCGGTTTAGGTTCCGTGAAAAAATGATGGCTCAGTCAAAAATATTTGTGCTTAGGTGGTTTTTATTTACACCCAGTCCCAAAGCAGTGGAAAAGTATTTACAGTGAACAAACGACAAGTATTTACAGGATCAAAAAACTCACAGAAAAACAGGGTCTCACAGCAAACATGTTATTCTCTCCTTGGCGCTCTCTCCAACAATGAGCAGAGCTCCCTTTTGAACCCCCTAGCCCCTCCCCCTGGGCAAACCAAATAAACAACTGATTGGGGTGGAACACACAAAATGGCATAACTCAACAAAAACCCACAAACTCATATGGCCCCCTTAATTTCAGCTTCAAATCCCCAGAGCCCTCCATGGCCTGACACTAATAACTAAAGATAATAAATAAAAATATAATAATAAATAACAAAAATACACATTTCATTGAAATAGTCGAGTCCTCTGGTCATGTGAACCTAGACCAAACGCGCCAACTTGCACTTTAAACTGGCACTCGGCATTTCCTCGGGCTTGGCCCACCGAACAGGAGGCAGCGACAGCAGCCACAGCAGGTGAGTGTGGTGTGTAGGCGCCGAGTGTGCACCCTCAAACGCTCTACAGCAGGGAAAAGTGCAGTGGGGAAACAGTTTGGGGAAGTGAAGAACCATGACGCAATTTAACCTGGTGCTCCGCAAACGCTAAGAGTGCACCACACGCGCTCCAGGCACGGCACTCTGGGGCACGGCACTCTGGGGCCATGAGAGTGCCGGGAAGGTGCGCCGGGTGGGGAAATGACGGTTAGCACCATCACACAGAGCAATTGTGTATTTCAAGTACACACGGAAAACAAGGCAAATGAAACGCACCAGTTAACTGGGCAAAATATCTTCACTTGGTGAAGCATCTAGTGGCGGTTAATCGGTCAACCATGAACACCCCTGGTAATCCATCCAATCACAGTCTGCTGTGTAAATGTGAAGCCAAATGGATAATATGATTCAGACTTCAGGATAATCCTCCTCGTTGTCCCCTGTGTAAAGCATATGTTCACGTAAAGATGCAATGAAAATATGATCCAATCTTCCTCTGTCCAGGTGAACACATATTAAAGCATAAATGTGTCCGTGCTGACTTTGAGATTAAAGGCTTTACATGGGGAGAACAAAAGTAAAACTTAAATCTTGTGTGAGTCTACGGGAGAATCAGCTCCGTGCGTTTGTTTGGAGCTATAACGGATCAAATGTCATGCAGATATCTTTTAACATGGGCTAGATCACAACATGATTAAAACGTGGTAAACACTTTTGCATAATATTGGTCATTAATTTACACTTAAAAAATGCAGGCCGTGAAAAAAGACGCAGAGCAATAATCCCAGCTCCACCTGTCCTCAGCGTCCTTGTCTCAGGTTAAGACTTCTGTTTGCTCACATATCGTCGACATCAAACGCACAGAGAGGTGCAGATGTGCTGTGCTTTGGCCAGGCTCCGCCACTCATTATCTGAGTGTGATTCCAGACGCCCATCCCTCACAGCACTGTCACTCACTCACACTCTTTATACTTTATGGGCTTTTTACTCTGATTGGGATGCATGCAATCCTGACACAGGGGTAAAAGAAGCAAGCGCTTAACACGTCCGGGGAAATGGAAAAGTACCAAAAAGTCCCATTGCTTCAAAAAAATGTGCCTGTTCCCGTGGTCAGAAGTAACAAAGTTGAGTTTGCGCTGCCATAAACATTTTTAGCTACTCAAACGGAAAGTGACAGTAAAGTAGTTCTGATCACGCACGTCACAGAATAAACTCCGTCTCTGCTGTTAATCAGATGTGGTTCAGTCCTGTTTCCTTCTGGTTTAGACCTATAGTCCAGTCCTGCTTTAGACTAATACATCTTACTTCTCCAGTAGTTTGTAATAGGGATGTAATAACCAACATATTGTGGCATCATATGGTCAACGCTCACAATGCTATTATGGCTTCACAATAGATTGGATTGCATGGTTCTTTGACCATGATCCTTTTCTCCATTTCAATGCAGACATCATGAAAATAAAAAGTTATTAAGCACTTTGATATCTTAATTTGTTAGGATATGGCTGTAATGAGTCACACACGACTTTTTTGACACACACAAGGCATTTTAAAAGGAAATAAGCAATTATATCTACAATTAGATTCTCCACAATATTGGAGTAATAATTATACTGTCAAAGGAATATGGTGATATATCGTACTCTGAGACTAAATTTAGTATGTTGGTTAGACTATTTGACTGGTTTTAAAACCTTCCTGGGCTGCTTTTTTCTCTTATATTTCTTCTTTACATTTTTAAAGAAACAATGCATAACAGACACGACCAGAGGGCAAAAACCAAAATAGTACTGTATTACAAAACATTCAAGGCAACAAAAACAGTCCCACCTGCATAAAAGTCGTCAAATTTGTCCATTTCTAAATTAAGTCCGAATGTCATTTTTTCCATTTGCCTGATGTCTGTTCCTATGTCAGTTCAGTCCTTGATCGTTGTTGAGGTTTGTGTCATCCTTTTCTTTGTGATGGACTTTTATAGTTTCTAACGTATCCATTTACTGTGTCCATGGCTGGAGTTTTGTGGCCAAAATCCATAGTTCTAATAGAGTGAGATGGCAATGTCTAAAACAGTTTGCAGTGGTTTGCTAATTTCAGTCCCAAAACTCATGATAGCGGTTTACCTCCTGGCTGCCACAGCAGTTAGCATTTCCTTGTGAATAATAGGCATGCTGACATGCTCTTATGAAAAAAAAACTTGACAATTTTTCCAATGCAGTGATGCGGTCGCTGTATCGGACTGTTGTGGGGAAGACAGAGCTGAGTCGAAAGACAAAGCTCTCGATGTACCGCTCAATCTACGTTCCTGCCCTCACTTATGGTCAGGAGCTTTGGGTAGTGACCGATAGGACAAGATCACAGATACAAGCGGTCAAAATGAGTTTCCTCCGCAGGGTGGCTGGAGGGTATATGTCTCTCGGCTGGCCTGGGAATGCCTCAGGATCCCCCCAAAGGAGCTGGAGGAAGTATCTGGGGTGTGGGTAGTCTGGGCGTCCCTCCTTAAACTGCTGCCCCGTGAACTGGCCCCGGATAAGCAGCAGCAGAAGAAGATGGATGGATGGATGTTTTTCCAACAAAATTCCATCCAAGCATGTGATTTTGTGGTCCTCCACTGGGATGTATGTCCTAGTTTTGTCTGTTAAAACACTATTACTCACTCTTTCCCATTTGTTTTAATATATTTTTAGTTGAGTAGCTCTCCAAATGATTAATGCATTGGTATAATTTAGATATTATTTCCCTTGAACGTTCAGATTTATAAGCCTTCATAAAAAAATTTGGTCAGAGGGTTATAATGGTCATTGCTTTGTTTAATTTCTTGGTTATAATGCTATTTGTAAAAAGCTATAAATGCCCTGTTTCTCCAAGCCAAAAGATTCTTTCAACATATCAAAGCTTTTAAATACATTTTCTTTTGCATTCTGATTAAAAGCTTTTATACCTTTTGTAATCCAGACCTTGAATCTCTGTGCTATGTGGTGTAAAACCTTGGTCATAAGACAACCAATTTAACATCTATGTTTGGTTTCTATGTTTTGATTAGTTCCTTCCAGATCAGAGCACAGATTTTATACTTGGAATCTTAATTTCCACCATATGTCATCTGCCAGTAAGGGCTGTACAGGAACCTCCCTCCGGCATTACTTTACACAGAAATATTGAGCTTCATACCCAGAGTATGAAGCCCAGAGTAGTTTAAAAAAGAGGAGTATAGTTTTCCCCTTAAGATTGTTGATAGTTCTTTATGGAGGACTACACCTAAATATTTAAGGCATTCTGTTTGCCATTTAAATGGGTAGGATTTTCTAAAGGCCAAACGGTCCCCCTTAAGAAAGAAGTTCTGTTTTTTTGTACATTCAGTTTGTATCCAGACGTTGGACCAATATCATGAAGGAAATGCATCACATTAGGTTTAGAAATGTGTATATATAACATACATATATTTAATATATTAGGACGATCTGTCAAGTGACCAGTGATTTTAATTCTCTGCCTGATGTTGGACGATCGTAAAGAGCCTATTTTTTTTGCATTATTAAGTCATCTGTTTGAAATGTGTTTAGCATTTTAGATAAATAATGCCAAGCTAAAAGCTTTCTCAGTGCCCATTAATACAGTTTCTTTTTGCTGTTTTTGTAAGATTGACTTATTTTGCCTGTGTTTGTCGTTTGTTAATAAATCCTGATCATTGTGATTTGAATTTGGAAGTATTTGTTCCATTCTTTTAGACATTATTATTGGCGTGTACAGTATATACGACTGTCCACATTCAAAATAGAAATGGGTCTATATGAGGCACAGTCAAGTTAGAAGAATTATGATGGCTTCTTTCCCTGTTTTTTAGTGTCCAGTAAAAAGTTGTTAAAAGGAGAGGTGTTTTTTCTAAGCTCTTATGTGAACCCATCACTCCCCGGAGATTTATTGTTCTTTACTCTCTTGATTGCACCTTGTATATTCAGCACCTTATTTCAGATCCTATTTTTTATTTTATTTTTTCTCTTCAGTCATAATGGGCAAATTGTCTTAATCACCAATAACGTGTTTTGGTTAAAATTACATTACTTGGCCTGTCTCATATTCTGAAAATAGTTTTTGCTGTTTTATATCGCTTAAATGTGTTTCTTGTAGATATATAATATATAATCTTTTTTTCCTGTTCTCATTTTTTTTGACATTTTTTATTGTTTGATTGGGTTCGGTATGCCGTTAACATTACTATAACATCAAAAACAGAAGCAAACACAAGAGTTGTATTATTGATCTCAAACTGAATAACCATTGAACCAAGTTTTGAATGTAAAGACAAAGATGGCAGATATGTACTGGTTAAAAAACTGTGAATGTGTATGCTCAACCAGCGATTGCAAACCACTCTGAGGGAACCCTAATCTGTTTGGAATCAATTGGAATCTTTGTATTCAAGAGACACTGGAGGAACAATGAATTGCAATTTCTGTAAATTAATCGTGGAGATCTGGAGGGAGATGAACCCCAATGCACGCCGTATACCCATTTTTCTAATCCACATGCAACCTATTCCAGAATAGACCATTTCTTTATCTTCAATAAAGATAGAAAATCACCGAGGCAGATATAAGCACAGTAGACCTAAGTGATCATGCTCATATCTACATTACTGTAGACTTGGAGGAAAGAAAACACAACACACTTTGGAGGTTCAATGCCAGTCTGCTTAACGACCGTTTGTTTAAGACATTAAGATTTATCTGGATTAAAAGGACAATGGTGAAATGTCCCCACTCATCATTTGGGATCTCCTCGTTTTTTGGGGGTTGCATGGGTGAAATGGAGATTTTGAAGGCAAATGTTGTCAGAGAGGCATAGCAGTGCAGCGGTTTACACCTGTGCCATACCCATAAATCCAAAATGATTTTTTATGGCAAAAATAAATACCATTTTCTTTTTGTAACCAAATTTCAGTCAAAATATAAAACTTCATTGCCGGATATTTGTTGCCTTGAAATGAGAATAAAATGTTTTGTAACCAGTCAAAAATGCCACAAAACTTTGAATAATGTACATTATTCAAAGTTATTCAAAGGGACAAGAGCAAGTTCAAAGGCCAATGGTGTGCCTTTGAACTTTGATGGTGTGCTGTTGGCACACCATCTACTGGTAGCAGAGGGAATTACCATGTAGAAATAAGCAAAAGCTAGGTTTCCCTGACATGCTAGTGTAGTTAGTAAGCATGCCGTTCTAATGAACGTGATTTGAGGCAGAAATGCTCAGAACGAGTCTGGTGATACTTTATGGACTTAAAAAACCCGAGACCTGTGGATATCTACTGTTGACGTCACAAATCTGGGAAAATTTGTTTTTTTGAGGCTCAGAGAAGGAACGGAGAAGACGAGATCATAAAAGTCAATTTTGCATAATGTGTCCTTTAATTTACCTTCCAACTACAAAACCCTAAGCTAGTCAAAATAAATATTCCTAATTCAAATCTAGTCCAAACTATTGCTGCCTTATTTCCAGCGATTGATTATGGAGCTGTAGGGTCACATAGTGCCGTGGGCTGCAGCTGACATTCAACACGGACGGCAAATTCCTGCGTGTCTGCTTCAATGGAGACACAATAGAAGTACAAGGACTGCAGGCCACGGTTTGAACAGGACAGCTAATAATGCACTGACAGGTAATGTGAGTGAGGAGAGACTGCGCCGTCCATCACTCCAACACTGAGTGTGTTTTTTGTGAGCGGCTGAAGGCGGCGGTCGCGGTCAGGGTTTGAGGTCCAGCTAATTACACAGCTGTCAGCTCCCTGCCCACTAAGAAGTTCATCAATGGTCCCCACAAGGCCCGAGTGTCTGCCACTGCCAGCAGTGCCTCGGCCTCCAGCGGTGCCCTGACCTCTAGACGCCCCCCACCCCCCACCGCACAACCCACATCAGTGAGCCTGGCTAATGGGCTCGTCAATGCCCGGGCTGAAGGCTGATACAGGCTGGCCCCAGACGTGAGCTCACATTTGCATATAAAGCAGCAGATGTGTGAGAGGGCGGAGCATCACTCTTTTGATAATGTCTTCTGTTTTTTGTGGACCTTATGGAGATCAGGATGTCATAAATCTGCTATGTTTGCCCAAAAGTCAAAACTTGATACAATACCTAGTAAACACTGCTATATGAAGTAGTTTTTCCTCGGCGAGAAGGATTGGAGAACGACAGGGGATGCTGGGACATTTATCCATTTGCTAATTTCCTGTTTCAGCTGCTTCTCTATTTCATGGTTGCCCTACAAGGCAACTGCTGTTGTGATTTTGGGCATTACAGTAATAAACTGAAGTGAATTGAGTATCTACATATAGTATATGTACATTTCTCACTACAGTGAACACTAACTTGTTGACCCCTTAATCTTGGATTAAACTTCTCATTTCCGTGCGGAGGGCAGTGGAGAAGATGTTGGCAGCATTTATAGTCTACGCAGTTTCATGCGGTGTCAACAGTAGAAATCTGAGCTGCTAATTTATTTCCGCGCGGGACCGTCCGCTTAGTTACAATATTTCTCTGACACCGATATGGAAAATCAGGTCCAAAAATCAGATCCAAAAAGCGGACGCGTCATGCATAAACCTACGTTTAAAGTCTCTCACGGGGAATTTGTTGGGTTTTTCATTACAATCTTCAATCGAAAAGGTTCTTGTAGAAAAAGATTCGGTCGTAGTCATCTGGACTCTGTTTTAGAAAAACAAGATGTTTCAACTCTCATCCAAGTTCCACGTTTTGTTTTTCTAAAACAGTCCAGATGACTCCAACTGAATCTTTTTCTACAATGGAACACTCCTGGACAAATGAGGGATTACACCGACATGTTTCTACTAAAAGGGTCTTGTTTCAGACCAAAGTTGTTTTTTGTACTTAACAGTTTGGACTGCTCACTAGAACAGACAAAGATGCAACGATTTATCAACTAATCGTGACAAATTGTATTTTGATAATTGCAATGCTTCTCTGGACTATACAGACCCAAAAACACATACAAAAGACCTTTTATAACAATGACAGCACAATTATTAAATCACAGTGTCAAAATTGAATAAACAGTGTGTAAAATGTTTATAATATAATACACTTTCATATTTGTATATTGGTAACTATTCTCTATCTAGAAGCCTTTAGTCCCCACCTGGTTAAAAGTGTATTTACAATGCCTCGTCTGGCTAGTAGACTAATCGCTGACTAGTTAGTTGACTACTAAAATAATTGTTAGTTACAGCCTTTTTCAGAGTGGTCATCGCTGGATTAAGGAGGCGATTTGGTGCATATGGAGATGTGCTCACAGGGCTATATTTTTACTATTAGTTTATTTGGTGGGGACAGTGCATGTTAATGAACATACATGATGCACATGCTGTAAACACGCTGGATTGTAGTCATGGGCTCATTTTCATCTGTTGCCTCACATTCACCTGCCACACCAGTGGTCTCCCATCCATCAACGAACCAGGCCCATCCCTGCATAGCTTCAGAGATCTGATGAGATTGGGCTTTGATAAATTGGTATGGCTGGGACAAGGGGACACCAGTCTTAAAGAAGTGGGACTGCAGATGGCGCTGTCATCCCACTTCTGTCGGTAAGAAGGCAAAACCAGTGTAAATCAGCTGACAAGACACGCCACAGCATCATGTGACACTCTGAAGCTGTGAGTGGGCAGTCCAAACTGTCAGCTGTGAAAAACAAACTGATCTGAGAACACAACCTTGTAGAATAAAATTAACCTGATTAGAGGACAATCGTTCAATTGTCTGGTATATGTGATGCTTCTGGGGACCCTTCTCCTGATCCAGGGTCTTTATCAGGATTTAGGTCTTTACCTACAGATGGAGGATTAGTTTATCATGTTTGAACTGTTCCAGACAGAGATAATCCAGCAAGACACACTATGTTCACATGCACACCAGGAAAAGCACAATTCTGGCCTTCTGGAGGTTGGCAATATGTCAAATTCTCTATCATGTTATCTTGAAGTGGTGCAACATTTGATTATCTGTATTTTGTTTATAACAAACAACTCCAAAAAGAGCTGACTGAAAATCAAAATGTAATCCAAGGATATAAAGTGATTGTTCTTTTTTGAATGGATAATTTTATAGTCTTTTCACATCATGTCTGATACTTCTATCTCAACTAATACATTTAAAAACATGTGTTGGTACTTTTCTGTTGGCTTGACATAATATATTGTGGTTGTGCATGCATATACAACTGTATGCACAAGAAGCTTGCAGACCCTTCACTAGAAAAGTGACATAGTGGATTGTTTGGGCCACTTTGTTGTGCTTTTCCAGCTGTAGCTCATATACAGGCCCGTAGTCATAAGACGGGGGTCCGTGTGGTGTGGTAGAAGGAGATGTTACTCTAAGGCGTTTGGGCATGTGCACGGAGCATATCCCGGAGCCATTAGAGCCTTATTCCTCCATATCCCGCTGCCTTTACGGGCTCTGACAGGACACAAACTAGTCCTGACATCTAATATTGACCCTTAGCTGTTTCTCTCCTGCTCTTTTTCTTAAGATCCAGATATTAGAGCTGTTTGAAGTTAGCTTATTTTACACCTGAGTGATTCTTATTCCCCGGCTTCTTTATTGGCTTGTGTATTAAGACCTTTTAAACTTTGTTTGGACAACTTACCAAACATTGATTTATCACATTTTACTACTTAATGGAGCATTAAATGAGCATTTTATCATGCATGGTTTCCCTTCAGCATGTTTGAGAACTTGTCCTGTATTTGAGTCTCAGGAAATCTCAGTCAACGGTTCTCTAGCATTACAACAACAACCACAACAACCACAACAACAACAACAACAACAACCACCACCACAACAACAACAACATCTCATGGGCTCAAAAAAAGAAAAAAAAAAGTTGTTAATGTTTCAGTAAATGTGTCAATGTTTTGTTTATTTAAATACATGTATTTCATAACCGGGTGGTCCTGGTAGGGGTATTCTGTTGTAAAATGTCTTTGTGCCTTCATCGCCATCATTGCATTTCATGTTCTGTATATCAATTATTCTATAATATTGTATATAGCAGAGGTTCTTTTTTATTTCGAGTTTACTATGAGAGAGAAAAAATAAAACCAGCTCTATAAAAGGACTAACCCAAAGGAGAAACTGTAACAGAGTTTTACAGTCTTAAAAACAAATCTTTATAGCTATTTGCAGGGGTCCACATTATCTCCCACTTAACTAATGTCTTCTGACTATTCTAAATATTCACTTTGATGAGTTTATAACCACTTTTCACAACTCTGAGCCCAGATTGCGTTTTGCTCTATGATTAGATGTATAGAAAGCACTGTGGTCTCATTTTCACCTGAAGAGATGCTTAACAATCAAAATGTATAAAAACATAGATTTTACTTTATAGCATGCAAAAACATCTGTTACAGGCCCTTCAACACTTTCCTGGTGTGGTTTACAATCAGAAAGTACAATTATACATCACACAAATGTCTTAATCTTATTTTCAACACGATTAGTAAAATCTTGAATGTAATTGCTTACTGTGTTTGAGTAAAACACAGTAATCCATCCTGTCATAGGCCTTTCAAATCCCACCAACATGATTAGTCCAATCATTTCATTGTTAAATTTTTTTACTTTTCCTGATATTTTGAACACATTAAACTAAAATATATTTTGGGAGCCAAGTTTCAAGTTCGTCTGCCCCTAGCTCGGCCATTAACTGACATTGTTCTGACGTATTCTGCTCGCGCTTCAGATGGATTCGCCCTAATGACTGTAAACTTTGAAGAGTCCGCTTTAGCCCCCCAACGCCAAACTTATCACCGCGACTTGTGTGACTGGAAACAATGAAGCGTTCAGCCTGAGATGGTGGAAGTAATAGCCTCGCTCCGATCCGCGCACGCCTCGCTGAACATCCTCAGTCTGCTCCTCGTGTTTTGTTTCCATGCTAAGCAGAGAGCGGCCCGATTTCTAAATGTGCACTTTTGAGCCTAAATTGGCCTCGGAAGCCTGAAGTTGCTCGGTCGGCTGGCACTGATGTAGATCTCCTCTCGCAGATGGATGATGTTCTCTGCTAGCTAACGATGTGGCGCTCCTAGCTCGCTGTAGCTGGGTGTGTGGGCCTAGATAATGACGACGGCGCGACCCGGATGGTGTCACTCGGCGCGTGCTAACGATGCCCGCTGTCAGAACACGTGTCTGTCTGGTTTTTAAAGGGCGCCACGTCAACGCCCCTCTGCTCACACGATGCGAACGTGCCTGGATCACAGTCCGGGTTAAAGAGAGCCGTGCAGGTCAAGTGTTTGAGTGGAGAGTTGTCTTCATACACAGAGCCGCTTGTGTGTGTGGGTTTTCTGGGGATATTGCTTCAGAAAGTTTCATTGCCATTTTCAGCAAACAAAATTCACAAACATAATTAGCCAGTACTCAAGTAAAGCCCATAAAACTGAAATAGGCTGACAAACGAATAAAAGAATCATGTTCGTACAGTTCCAATAATATGTTTCTCTGCAAATCAATAATAGCAAGTCTGAAACACAACACTATTCATTTAGTTTGAAGCATTGTTTAAAAAAAAATCTAAAGTAAGAAATAGGCATGTCAGTGTTTACATAAATCCACGCTGTGACGAGTGCAGGGCAGCGTCAGTTAAATAATGATTTTAGTTTAACACAGTTCAACGTTCTACAAAATCATAGCCCAGGTTTGACTTGCATCTGAACTAGAATATTAAAAATCTGAGCTGGTAGGGGCCATGCCCCCTTTGTAAACACTGTTAGCGCTTTAGGATTATTTTTAAAATTAGAGATGCTGCTTGTATTTGCAATCAATCAACCAAAATGTATTTGTAGAGCACAAGAGTCATCAGTCCTAGAGGGTGCTATTGCTTATTTTGAACCATTTTAATCTTTGTATGGGCAAAGGGGTCAACAACGTATCAACATTAGAACATGAGGCATTTCCATGACAATGTATTTGCAATGTGGCATATACATATACAAATGCAATGCGGAGAAGCCGTAGACCGTATGAATGAGTGGGCATAGAGACCACATACACTTTGGCCCAACTGGAGACAATAGCGATTTATTTGGAGCCAAGTTTCATATTTGGAAATCCGAGTGTGTCATGACATTCACAGTGCCAATCACATGGTTGTAGAAGGTACACGCCCCTTCTCACCCGCGCTGTTGGTTTCTTGATTGTTCTTGATCTTGATTTACAAAGACAATAGTGCAATAAAAACACCAGGATTATATAGATTTTTTTAATCCATATATTTTAAGGCCAGAATGACAAGTCTGCAGTTACAGAAAAGAGGAGCAGATGTTTCAGTAGATTGTGAAAGGGAGCCAGAGCTGAAGCAGCCTTATCGCGGCCGAACGCGCGGGGCTAGCGGGCTAGCGGGCTAGCGGAAGAGCTAAATACAGCCTGTGGGCAAACAAGTTAGACTCAGGCTTTGATAGTCACTCCCATCTGTTTTTGAATCTCTTGCTCTCTGACTACTAAACTTCATGAAGAAATTCAAGTAGTAATAAAAGTATGGTGTTTGAAAACTACACTGAGAAGTACAATTGTATTAAAATGTACACAGGGCTTTTACAGATAACGTTGTTGGATACAGTCTGAACTCAGACTAAAGCAAGCAGAGAAACGACAGCTGTATGTTTTCTTAACTGCGAGCGGCAACAGTTCTATATTAGACTTTTTCCTTACAACATTACAACTTAGAGGGAGAGAGATGTGTTTCTAAAGCAGCCAGTTGCACTGATATATACTGTACATATATATATATATATATATACATATATATATGTGGTATGAGTGTTAGTCCCTCTCACCCCCGTACAGTAGTAGCACAGCCCAGGTCTGTGCCTCCTGACTGGTAAACTGTGCTCTCTCATGGCGGGCTGCTGTCTGGAGGTTTTCTCTAAATGATGGTGCTCTGTTTTGTTCCTCTCTTCCTCCTTTTGATCATTCTCTTTCCCCTCGTCTCCACAGTCTGATGATTACTTTTGTTGCCCGAGGTTACACACATACGTCTTTATTGCCCCTGGTAGTACATCTCTCAAACAGAAACTGGTTTTGTCTGCAACACTATATATTATACTTCTAAGCAGGCCGCATGAATCCGGAATGTGCCATGGAGACATTACATTCAGTTACACGATGCTGTTTCACAACTCTGGGAAAACTTTGCCGTGTTGTGTTTTTGCCTAAAGCTACTTCTCGAGTTTTCTGTTGAAAGAGGTTGTTTTGTGAGTAAAGGTTAATGACTTAATTTTGAATTGAATATAGGCTGTACGCCCACGTGAGTTTGATCTGGCGTTTGGGAAATTGGTTATTGATCACGGCGCTGTGTTACTTAATGACCAACGCTGTTACAATCCCTTCAGATGCTGCTCTTAATTTTCCATGGTTCTAATTGAGAAGTTTTCTACACAGACATTGGGACTAGACCAAGTTCAGACTGTGACCACAGCAAAACGAGACTTTAAGATTTTAACTACTATAACTTAAAAGATCCGTTTTGCATGTTTGAGTGGAGTTATAACCACCACCCTTCTGTTTGGTGAACAAGCAGTCTAACTGCTGAAATGGTGGGTGCAAGCGGTGGAAATGAGTTTCCTCACCAGGGTGCCCGAGGGAGGAGCTCAGTCATACTGGACGAGCTCGGAGTGGAACCGCTGTTCCTCCACATGGAGAGGAACCAGCTGAGGTGGCCAGGCTCTGAAGCCTCCTGGCCTCACTACATGGGGAGGTGTTCTGGCCTTGTCCTACGAGAGGAGGCCCCTAGTGAAGGCCCAGGACACACTGGAGGGACTGTGTCTCTGTGTGGCCTGGGAATGCCTTGGGAACCTCCGGAAGAGCTGGAGGAAGTGTGTGTGGAAGAGCTGGGGGAAGTGTGTGTGAAGAGCTGGAGGAAGTGTGTGTGGAAGAGCTGGAGGAAGTGTGTGTGTGGAAGAGCTGGAGGAGGTGTGTGTGGAAGAGCTGGAGGAAATGTCTGGGGTGAGGGAGTCTGGGAGTCCCTGCTCAGACTGCCGCCTCCATGACCCTGCTCCAGGTAAGTGGAAGAAAACTGATAGCTGGATCTCTCTTTCTTAAATATACAAGTCGGAACTCTAAAAACCGGACCTCCGAGGACAACTTTGACCCAGCATTATTCACAAATCCACATTAACGTTATGTCAGATGTTGTATTCTTATCCTATACCTATAACCAGCTTGTAATAAACCCAAAAGGTGTTCATTATGATAAAAGATTATATTGAAACTAGTGTATTCCACTGACACAATAACTTAATGCAGAATAATCCCTAATTTCCCTAAAACATGAGCTCCAACAACTACGAAGCAGGAAGAGTTATTATCTGTAAGTAATACGTCGTAGACCTTGTATAGGAGTGTCTGTTACAGCTATTTCCTTTAACATCTCATTTTAAAATTGAACAGTGGACAATCCTAGTGGGCGCTATATGCTAAACACCACTTAACACATGCATTGACTCTGCACAGAGAACATTCTGGTGCCTCCTCCACCCACATGTTGCTACAAAACTCTGCCAGCTCCTTCCACTGAGCCTGCGAGCGCTCGGATTACGTGCTCCATTATCCTGTTTGTGTACTGAAGAGCGCCACAGAGAATCCTTCAGCGGCGCCATTGTTTGTGCACTTCACACGGAGACGCTTTCGGGTGCAAGCGATGTTCAAAGCGCGTGGATGGGTGTACATACAGGTCTTTTGTACTCTCATACGTCTGTCTGATGTGGCTGACAGATGCGGCCATGTGCGGATGGCGTTGGACCTCAGCGATTCGTAGATGTGTGTGCTCGGACTGGGTTCTTTTGTCTCCACGCTGAGCTGCGAGGAGCGCGTGCAGATGTGTGTCGTGATTGTACAGAGAGAAGGGGGGAGAGAGAGAGGGGAGAGATGTGGGGAATAAAGAGGGAGGGAGGTGGGGAACAGAGAGGGAGAAGGTGGGGAAAAGAGAGGAGAGAGGTGGGGAACAGAGAGGGAGAGAGGTGGGGAACAGAGAGGGAGAAGGTGGGGAACAGAGAGGAGAGAGGTGGGAACAGAGAGGAGAGAGGTGGGAACAGAGAGGAGAGAGGTGGGGAACAGAGAGGGAGAGAGGTGGGGAACAGAGAGAGAGAAGGTGGGGAACAGAGAGGGAGAAGGTGGGGAAAGAGAGGAGAGAGGTGGGGAACAGCGAGGAGAGAGGTAAGGAACAGAGAGGGAGAGAGGTGGGGAACAGAGAGGGAGAGAGGTGGGGAACAGAGGGGAGAGAGGTGGGAAAGAGGGGAGAGAGGTGGGGAACAGCGAGGGAGAGGGGTGGGAACGGGAGAGGGGTGGGGAACAGAGAGGGAGAAGGTGGGGAAAGAGACGGGAAAGAGGTGGGGAACAGAGAGGGAAAGAGGTGGGGAACAGAGAGGGAGAGAGGTGGAGAACAGAGAGGGAGAAGGTGGGGAACAGAGAGGGAGAAGGTAGGGAACAGAGAGGAGAGAGGTGGGGAACAGAGATAGAGAGAGGTGGGGAACAGAGGGGAGAGAGGTGGGGAAAGAGGGGAGAGAGTGGGGACAGAGAGGGAGAAGTGGGAACAGAGAGGAGAGAAGGTGGGGGAAAGAGAGGAGAGAGGTAGGAACAGAGATAGAGAGAGGTGGGAACAGAGGGAGAGAGGTGGGGAAAGAGGGGAGAGAGGTGGGGAACAGCGAGGGAGAGAGGTGGGGAACAGCGAGGGAGAGAGGTGGGAACAGAGAGGGAGAAGTGGGAACAGAGAGGGAGAAGGTGGGGAACAGAGAGGGAGAAGGTGGGAACAGAGGGGAGAAGGTGGGGAAGAGAGGGAGAGAGGTGGGGAACAGAGAGGGAGAAGGTGGGGAACAGAGAGGAGAGAAGGTGGGGAAAGAAGAGGAGAGAGGTGAGGGAACAGAGATAGGAAGAGGTGGGGAACAGAGAGATAGAGAGAGGTGGGAACAGAGATAGAGAGAGAGGTGGGGAAAGAGGGGAGAGAGGTGGGGAACAGCGAGGGAGAGAGGTGGGAACAGAGAGAGAGAGAGGTGGGGAAAAAGAGAGGGATGGGTTAAGGTGTTAGAGGTAGGGAAAAAGTAGAGCGAGAGAGATGAGGTGAGGAAAGAGCAGAGAGAGAGGGAGAAATGTGGAAAATTAGAGTGATGAGGAAGAGAGAGAGAGAGATGGGGAAAAGAGAGGGAAAGGAAAAGGGCGAGACCAATTGAAAAAGAGATATGGAAAGAGAGGGAGAGAGGCGGAGAGAGAGTAAAGTGCATTTGGTGGTGCAAGGAGCAGTCCCCTGGGAAGAGTGCTGATTGGCTGCTGTTTGTCGGAGAAGAGAAGGATGATGAGGGGACAGAGGACAGTTACTGAGTGAGGAAGGGTAAGTATTCTGTTCTGAACACAGAGGGGCTCAAGAGTTAAACACATCTGAGGAAATGGAGGGAGAAAAAGAGAATGAAGCGTGTAGAGAGAGGAGGGAGAATAGAGCCATTAGCACGCTTGTGATTCTCACTGTATGAAGTGTAGTGCACACAGGAAGTGCATGGTAATGGGACGGAGAGAGTAGGGATGGACATGCCAACGTGTCAAAGTTCATCAGAGCTCTGAAGCCAAGCAGGGATGGGCCTGGGGGGGTAGTGCTTACTGGCGTTGTGTCCTTGGGCAAGACACCACTCACTTTGCCTCTAGTGTCCGTGTTCAGTGGTTTGAAAAAGTATTCGCACCCCTGGGACATTTCCACGACCACAAACTGAAATAAATTGGAATGGCATTTTGGTCATCGAGCAACACAAAGCGACAGACAGTTGTGATGGAAGGAAAAGTATACTTGATTTCCAGATAAAGAAAGAAATCAAAACCTGAAAAGTGCAGTGTACAAAAGTATTCAGGCCCCTGAGCTTAACTTTTGCCCATTCTTCTTTGTAAAAACAGCTCAGGCACATGTGATGGAGAGCGTTTGGGAACAGCACTTTGACTGGGCCGTTCTGAAACCATTCCACTGAAGCTCTGGCTTTATGTTCAGGCTCGTTGTCCTGCTGATGGTGAAGCTCCGCCCAGTCTCAAGTCTTCTGCAGACGCCAACAGGTTTTCTTCTTGATTGCCCTGTATTTGGCTCCATCCATCTCCCCATCAGCTCTGAGCAGGTTCCCTGTCCCTGCTGAAGAAAAGCAGCTCCACAGCACGATGCTGCACCACCATGTGTGACAGTGGAGATGGTGTGTTCACAGTCATGTGTCCGCTTAGTTTTACAACACACGTTTTACTTTCAGGCCTAAAAGTGAAGTTATGGTCTGATCAGACCAGAACACCTTCTTCCACATGATTGTGTGCTCCATGTTTGTGTGCCCCCACATGTTTGTGTGCCCCCCACATGTTTGTGTGCCCCCCACATGTTTGTGTGTCCCCCCACATGTTTGTGTGTCCTTCCCCACATGTTTTCTGTGTCCCCCACATGTTTGTATGTCCCCCACATGTTTGTGTGTCCCCCACATGTTGTGTGTGTGTGTCCCCCACATGTCCCACATTTGTGTGTCCCCCACATGTTTTTAGTGTCCCCCACATGTGTGCCCCCCACATGTTTGTGTGTCCCCCACATGTTTGCGTGCCCCCCACATGTTTGCGTGTCCCCCACATGTTTGCGTGTCCCCCACATGTTTGTGTCCCCCACATGTTTGTGTGCCCCCCACATGTTTGTGTGTCCCCCACATGTTTGTCCCCCGTGTCCCCCACATGTTTTGTGTCCCCACATGTGTCCCCCACATGTTTGTGTCCCCAATGTTGTGTGCCCCCACATGTTTGTGTGTCCCCCACATGTTTGTTCACAGTTTGCTGTGCCCCCCACATGTTTGCTGGTCCCCCATGTTTGTGTGCCCCACATGTTGCTGTGCCCCCCACACGTTTGCTGTGCCCCCACATGTTTGCTGTGTCCCCCACATGTTTTCTGTGCCCCCCACATGTTTGCTGTGCCCCCCACATGTTTTCTGTGCCCCCCCACATGTTTGCTGTGCCCCCCACATGTTTTCCCTGTGCCCCCCCACATGTTTGCTGTGTCCCCCACATGTTTGCTGTGTCCCCCACATGTTGCTGTGCCCCCAACATGTTTGCTGTGCCCGCCCCACATGTTGCTGTGACCCCCCACATGTTTGCTGTGTCCCCCACATGTTTTGTGTGTCCCCCACATGTTAGCTGTGCCCCCCACATGTTTGCTGTGTCCCCCACATGTTTGCACTGTCCCCCACATGTCCCCCACATGTTTTCTGTGCCCCCCCACATGTTTTGCTGTGCCCCCACATGTTTGCTGTGCCCCCCACATGTTTGCTGTGTCCCACATGTTTGCTGTGCCCCCCACATGTTTGCTGTGCCCCCCACATGTTTGCTGTGCCCCCCACATGTCTTCTGACAAACTTCTTATGGCTGTTTTTGAACAATGGCTTCTTGCCTTTCCGAGCTCCACCAGATCTAACTCAGGTCTATAACCGGACTATTTCAAGGCTAAATTGAGACTAAACAAGGTCTTAATTAGGGATACACTGGATATGGACCTTTTAGGCCGATACCAGAGTTATTGGAAACGTTTGGGCCGATTAGAGATTAGCATGATATTTTCTAGAATTCATTTGGTCATCTTGAGTACTTGGATTATTATTATTATTTATTTATTTTTAATCAAAGAATATTGCTGTATTAAAAAAAAAAGAAGACTTTATTTCGATAGATCTGTGGTTAGATAGATAGGCTACATGATAGGCTGTATGAATAAACTTAGCTTCACACTTTTCCATTCAGTGAATTTCCTGTTTTCTTTAGATTATTTCTCAGACTAAAGTGTCTCTCTGAAGCTCTCAGAGAGTTGCTCCTCCTCAAACTCTGTCTCTTCTTCTTTAAACTTCTCACGTTAATTTGGAGTAAACATTAAACAAAATAGTGAATTATATTTAATGATAAATTGTGTCTAAAACTTTTCTAGAGCTTTTAGCAGCACAAAGCCTCTGTCCACGAGCTGTTGGTTTCTTCCTGTTTCTGACGGGACGGCCGAGTTAACTCTTTCATCACCACGGCGTGACATCGCGGACTGATATCAGTGCTCTTGGACTGAAACTGATATTGATACTGATATTACTCTATGACATGAATATCGGCCTAGTTTTCAGCCCTAGTTTTCAGTGAGAAATGACTCAAGGAAGAGCAAAAATTTGTAAAATGACAAAAAACACAAGAACTGAAGAGGTGTCCGTGCACCACCATAAAGGACCGTGTGTACTACCAGTGTAGTACTGTGTACATGTACCACAGTTTGAAACACTGCTCGAACTGAACTGATTTTTAAAAGATGACTCAAAAACGAAATAAACACATTTAATGAGAAGTTTATAGATAGAACAGATTCCTGCACACTGCCTTACTTGTAAACTGTGAATTTGATTTGGACAAAAGGACATAAACGGAGTGATGCAGCACTGCGGCTCTGCAAATAGAAGCGTAAGGCCTCCAAACCTGAGTCCAACCAACTAATTATAGATTTAGCTGAATTTGTCATGAAATACTAGAGACAGTCTGCGCACCTAACTATGCCAATTTGTATGTGTTAAAAATGGAATAAAACGAGTCCGTGTTTGAGCCCACCCATAACAAATATCTTTCAAAAATAATAAATTCTTTAGATACTTGATGATATTTTTTGTACAATTCCTGGCAACATTGAAGAGCTGGAAAACGTGTAATTATTAAACGATTTCCACTCCAACCTCCAATTTAATGCACTATTTAGTTCTGTGCAAGTAAGCGTTTTGTGGGTGAAAAAAGACAATGGCAACATCATCAGCTCTCGGTATCGCACTGATGAAACTGATGAAAACACCTCACTGTTTCCATCCTATTCCCTTGAAAAGATTTACACACAAATCAGTATTTCAGATTAAGAAGAACCTGGCATTCTACTCATGATTGTATTCAACAAACCAAAGAGACATGAAAAGAAGATTTCACTCAATATTCGACCTACATGCCAACTATGGATCAACAATGACCTAATTATTCTTGCTTTTCATGACATCACTCATTCAGTAGTAAGCCCCTATTGACTTGAGTGCACACGCTCCTACACACACACACACACACACACACACACACACACACACACACACAGCACACACACACACACACACACACACACACACACACACACACACACACACACACTAGAGTCATTAGCCCCCACACTGTGTTGGGATTGAAAGTCCCTCCCCATTGTTATGCCCCCGATCAGCACCACGGTGAGAGCACACTGCTGTAAAAAGCAAATTAAACCTTAAAACACTCTGTTTTTTCCTTCTCTCTTCTTTCAAACGAGTGGTCTGTGATGGAGATGCACGGCCCAATTCGGGGGCCTTTTGTGTTTAAAAATGTTTAAAGACATGTTTAACACATTTCTGTTGGATTGACAGAATATTGACTATTGTTATCAATCGAGATATCATTTTTGTCAATATTGCCCACCTCTTGCAGCCTATAACGTGTGTCATACCAAACGGACTCCCCCCACCCATAAAACCCCCCATGGCTCCAGAGCAGTCCAGGATTGTCCCAGGACAGATCAGTATGCAGCGTCCGCCCTGCTCAGCCCCGTCCCGTCGCAGCCATGATTCACTCCGACCGCCTCGGTAATGGAGCGCCAACCCCACGCTCCCCTGCGCCTCCGCCAGGTTTAACTCACTTGCACTTTTTTGTGGAGTCACATTTAGAGCTGCATAAATCATGATGAAAACAAACAACGTTCTGTGCGAGGAGTTTAACGACTGTGGGAGATTTCAGCAGTGCTCTGTCATGGTTTAGAGCGGGGCCTGCTGACGGCACACTCCATCACCCATCACCACACACATATATCACCTCATCACTTTTATAGATCTGCAGCACCTCCGGTTCAACTGAGCATTATCCTCGGGTCCAGGTGATATCACCACATTGTAGAGTGCCTATAGTTTAAACGGCGCTGGTGGAGAGATTTCAAACGAGCTAAGTTGTGGTTAAAGGGTGAAAGTGAAGTCCAATCAATCAAATAAAACCTGCGACTACAGACGGAGTCGAGAACGGACGGTGACAAAGCTTATTGTATCAAAAAGTAGATTCAAATCTTGCAATACAAAACATGGTTGCTAATGTTGCATCTTTTTCTCATATCGTGCAGTCCTGAAAGAATATATGTATATGTTATTAGTTTTGAAAATGACAGACGACTCTCTAAAAAAGAGCCTTTTGTATTATTATTGTGGTCTTGTAATTGAGTATCGAGTTTACTATTCGTTAGAATCGAAATCAAGTTTGAAATGTTTGTATTGTGACAACAGCAGCAGGGTGGAGAGATACGGAGGGCCAAGGCCGTGGAGACATTTACAAAACAAACCTTCTGTCCGCGTTGATTTAAAATCAACGCGGACAGAAAGTGAGAGCCAATGCAGAGATTTCAAAATGAGGGTGAGGTTTCTTTTGTTGTTGTTGTGCGAGTTAAAAGTCACGCAGCAGCTGCAGTCGGGCCAGTGATGTCTGACCGAGCCTGACGTAAAGTGCACTGCAGTCATCAAAACGATTTGTAATAGAAGCATGAATTACAATGTGGAACTAATGCCAGTGTGTGTATATATCTATATGTGTGTGTGTATATATATTTGAGTGTATATTTCTCTTCTCCCCCTCCGCTCCAGGGAGCTTGAGGGCTTCAGTATCGTTGCTGTTCCTTGCAACTCACTTTTCTGGACGTCAGATGTTTTCCACTGATCGGCTGTAGCCCCTCCTCCAGTTTGGGGGTCACTGCCCCGAGTGCTCTGATGACCACGGGCCTGATTTGAATAAGCCTGGTCTTAATGAAGAGACTGTGTCGGCCTCCTTAACATGGACAGGGGGCTGGTTCCATAACACAGGAGCTCTCCCTCCTCCTGTGCTTTTAGAGGCTCTTGGGACCACCAGAAGTCCAGCATAGATATAGAAGATTCTCCTGAATATTACACAGTGCCACTTTAAGTCATTGTTATTATTTTGTCTTTTTTGTCTCCAACAGCTCTCAGCCACAGCATCAGGTCGAGCTGCCTTCCTCCAGTCCCTGCGCTGGGGGGTGTGGAGCCCCTTTCTTCCCTCGTCAGGGCCCACAGAGGGGGAGGTCAGGCTGGATCTGCAGGGAGGGGCCAAGCCAAACCCCCACAGTGTCATGGTCTACAGAGCCCACTCGGACCAGGTGACCACAAGTGGTTTAGCTGTTATAGCATTTTGAGAAGATGTAAACAGAACAAATATTGTGTGTACTTCGATACGGAGTACTGCAGTGTGTATTTGGCCAACACAGTGCAGGTTCACTCGAGAACACACAGAACGATTCATCTAATAAACTTCAGAACGTGACAGGAGGAAGCATCTACTGAACTCTACCATCACTCGTATGAACATAAGGGCAGAAGTGCTAACGTGTTAGCTTAGCTTTAATGCATCAATGAACCGTTTCGTATGTGCACGTCACATGGAGCGGTCCAAAACCATCTGGGAGCCTCAGCAGCCCTCCCTCTCCCCCTCTCTCCCCTCCCCCCCGCTCTCCTTCTCTCCCCTTCTCTCCCCTCTCTCTCCCCCTTTCCTTCTTCCTCCTCTCTCCCCTCTCCCCTCTCCCCCCTTTGCCCTCTTCTTCACTCTCCCCCTCTCCCTCCCTCTCTCCCCTCTCTCTCCCCTCTCTCCCCTCTCTCCCCTCGTAAACGCACACAGAGGGTGGGGTGGTCTCTGCTGCCCCTCACTCGGACACAAGCAGCGCCCACAGAGAACCATCTAAGCTCTGTCTGAGTTTTGAAATGATCCAGAAAGACTCACAGAGAAACGTCCCGCTAAAGTCTCCAAACCGAGACGGGGGCTGAATTGAATATGTTGCTCAAAGTGTTTGTTTGTAGTCTGTTTTCAGATTGTGTCAATCATGATTTGTTGTTGAACAGCTAAAACTGAAGATATTCACTTCACATAACATATTTAGTAAGCAGTGAGCTGGTCTGAACCAGGACTGCTCCAGTAAAATATTCCGATCCGTTTTGTTGCTGTGTACTTTGCAGTTCTCGTCGTAAACACATTGGAACGACGCTCATTTCTTGTTTTACTAAAGAATGTCAATATCGCTATTACTGTTAAGACCAGTGAAAGAGAATGACGTCATCACCTTACCTCACCCATACCAATAATAAGGAAAAGGCTGGGGAACTCCAATACCTTTTTACTACCACAATGTGTTGGAACATTGTAAGTACCATTAAAAAGTACACTGTCCACCTTTAAATTGAATTAGCTTCAGCGATGTCAAAAGATGTATTTCCATCCAGTGACGGATTTTTTTTTTTTAACCAAGATCTTGTATTGAGGATGTCCTGGAGAAGGGTTTGCTCACACTGTCATTGGGGTCCATATCTGGAGTACTTTAGGTTCTGCTTCTCCTTAGATGTTTTCTCTGCTTGATGCCAATGATTTAACCCTTCTCAAACACACTGACATCTTTTCCATGACCACGGGATTTGTCTTTCCACTTGGTTGTTTCAGTAATGAGAAGCCACTCCCTACATCAGTTGGGTTTAAATACCGTGTTGCAGCTGAAAGATCACCACCTGCAGCAGTTCTCCAGGAGAAGGAGAGGACCTACTGTGTTTACTTAGTTGAATCCAGGTGGTGATTATTTTGGTCAGGCAGTGGTTGTGTACGGTAACCCCCAAAAGTGAAGCCATTAGCCCAAGGGGTCCAGATTCAAAGAGTAAAAGAAGCCACAGTTTTTGGAGTCATAATTGATGAAGAGCTCAGCTGGAGAGCTCACATAAATTACACAAACTGAGAAATATTCAAATCCATTGCTCCAAAAGTTCACACATTATTGACAGTGCGTATCTCAATAAGTGTCCCATGTTTGACCTTCTGTGTAGAGATGTGAGGGTCAAACCTACATGCCAATGCCAGGATTTATTTGTCAGAAAACAATTAGCGATCCATCAAACCCATTATTTGTTGATTATTTGATACTTATTGAAAATGTGTGATATTGCTGACTTGAGTATTATCCTCAAAGTGATATAAAAGGAGTTCATTTACGGAATAACCACGATAAAGAACTCAAAGAATCGAGAACAATAATGGATTTAAGAAATTCAGAAAAATAACCGCAACGAGTGTGAAAAAGAATAGTGTCGTGTTGCCCAGTGGTGGAGTGGTTAAGGCGGCAGCACGTATGCCATGCCCCATGTGCAGCAGGCCGCAGTGTCGTGAGTTCAAATCCCAACTCTGACATTTACTGTATGTCTTCCCTTCGCTCTCATCCCCGATTTCTCACTTTCCTCTCCTGTCTAATAAAGCCCACAGGCGCAAAAAAAAGTGTACAGTGCAATGTTTGTAAAATTGTAAAAGGGGGCTGAAGTGCACTCCGTGTGGGCAACCTGTGGCGTTGTGAGTTTGAATCCATGCCTCAACAGTTTGATGCAGTGTCCTTCCCTGGTCTCGTCCCCGTTTCACTCTGTGCTGTTAAAAAACATAAGATTGCTATTCTTTTTACTCCTTTTCCTTATTTTTTGTATGTTTCTTGTACGACACTGATTAAGCCTTCAGCCCGTCTGACACTGATATTCTGTTGTTTCATTCAGAATAATATTTTTACCATGAGCTCAAGCTTGATTGACCATTATTTGTGTCATTCCTGTAGGAGTCTGTGGAGAAGGACAGCGTCAGCTTCCACCTCTCCTCTGGTCTGGACAGAAGAGAAGCTCAAAGCTCGAGGTCTGTGAGAGCTCAGGAGAAGACGCCTCGCTCCAGGAGGAAGACCTCATCTCCAGCTCAAGGTAACATACGGACCACTCCGCACAACACCGACCTCCACACGCAACACGGACAACCCCGCGCAACACGGACCTCCACGCGCAACACGGACCAGGACCAGGACCAGGAGGCAGAAGTCTACATGAGCAACTCTAAATCGTACCTGAATTATACTTTTTAATCATAAAGTCGATCTTTGCTCAAAAAGACATTTTGCCATTTCAAGATCCTGCCACTGTGAGCTGAGCTGCGGCTAAACTAAAAACTACTCCCGGTTTATCCCCCGCTTTAGGTAGTGCATTGAGTTGGGATAATGTCAGACGCATTATGCACTGGAAATGCTGCTGATGCTGCTGATGCTAATGTGTGCTAAGCATGCAGGCTCCACAGAGCAGTTAGAATCAGTGTAAATACTACAGGTCATCACAAATTCAAGTCAACGTTTGGTGTGAAATGATTCCCTTCTGATTCTATCTGCTTTTTGCCGTCTTGTTTTCACAAGTCTATGTTCTCTCTTATCCAATCATCTCGCACTAAAGCGCTCTAGGAGCCAAAGAGAACCAGACCACTTTGAAAGGTAGACATCTCGCGGCCCACTTTGGATCACTTCCATGGACCGGTGCGGTTCACTTTTGACAGTGGAGACACTTTTGGACCTATAGTGTGCAGTTCTTGCACTCAGGCTGCTGAGACCCTCTCAGGGCCCCCCCCACTGTACTTGCAGAGCTCCTGACCACTGTGTGCTAGACCTGTGAGCTGCTGCAGATCTGTGACTGACATGTGCAGAGGAGAGCAGCTTCATACATGTTTAATCATGTTTATGCCCCGAGTGAAGAGATGAAAAGCCCGTCTCCTCAAATGATGCTCTTTATTTGAGTGCATTGATTGCTTTTTCATGTACACATTTGTGAGGTTTCACCAACCACGCTATTTCAATCTTTTAAGTCAGTATTGGCAATCCATCTGAAACCGCTCACACCAGTGGTGGGGGATGGACATGCATAATCTATATTTGTATCGCGCTGAAAATGTTACATTTCGTCAACTACAGTATACGTACAGGTCCAGGGCCTTCAGGGGGCCCTAAGCGAAATTTTCCATGGGGGTCCCTCCCCACATCATCAGAATCAGTTTTATTGCCATTGTCAGTGAACAATTCACAAACTAGGAACTTGCTTCACAACGGAGGGTCACAGTGTATTTATTAATACTAATAACTAATGTTGTTATTAGACAATTAAAGCAATCACCACTTCACATGGATGAATGCACTCATATAACATATAGATATGACAGTGATAGAATTGTAAACAAAAAGTGTACATTCTCTATTTAACTGAAAATGTAAAAGTAATGGTTATCCTTACTAATTTCTCTCTTTACTGCTCCCGACTCTTGCCAAAGTGACAAAACAAGTTACATTAAATTAAACAAATGGCCATAAAGCATTGATGATTAACAATTAAGACTGATAAAACTACAAAAATGTTAGTTCCCACAGAGAATGAGCAGAAGAAGTGCAGATCCACACCTGTCATGAAAGACTGCCTTTCTGCCACTTTGCCACTTCTATATTATAATATATATATTATATTTTATAACAGACGTAATTATGATAGGCCCAGTTATTTTTCACAATTTACCAATTTATTATAATGTTATAACAAATAGTCAAATAGTAATGGTGCTTTTTAAAATACATTGAAATGTTTTATTGATCAGAACATAATCTGACATGAGATGTTTGTTCTGGTCAGAACATCATACACTGGACTCTGGAATGCTGCGATGTGATTGGCTAATGGGCGTTACATGCAGAAACCTTTACGTTCCTCTGGTCAGTCAGCGCTGCGCTTCTTTCTGATGAAGTCAAAGGAAAACAGACATCACGAGTCACGACTGATGCTGTTAAGGCTTTGTCACGCAGAGAGAGAGAGAGAGGGAGAGAGAGAGGGGGAGAGAGAGATGGAGAGAGGGAGGGAGAGGGAGAAAGAGAGAGGAGAGAGAGAGAGAGAGAGAAAGGGAGAGAGGGAGAGGGAGAAAGAGAGGGAGAAAGATGGAGAGAGGGAGAGTGGGAGAGAGAGGGATAGAGAGAGAAGGAGAGAGGGAGAGAGAGGCGAGAGAGAGGGAGAAAGAGATGGAGAGAGGGAGAGGGGAGAGATGGAGGGAAGGGAGAGAGGGAGAGAGGGAGAGGGAGAGAGCGGGGACTTGAAGGAAAGAAGTGAACTCTCAGTTCATTTGAAACAATTTCTGAAAACCCGCTCATCTCTACCACATGGGGGGCTGTACTGTTCGTTATCCGTGAATGAGGGGCATACATTGTTCACTCCAAAGTTTCATGTCAGAGGTTCTGGTCCGGACAAGACGGCGCTTGGGTTCGGATCCGGACCTTAGTCCACTATTAGTGACCTGGAGCATAGACGCCGCCTCACTCCCTCACCTGCAGCTAACACGACCAGGCTGGTGTAAATGTTATGCTTAATAGACCTCATTCAAACGTATTATTAGTGGTGCTCGCTCACTCAGGTATGTGCGAGGCCCCCATGGCAGGGCCCCGGCCCGCCGCCAGCCTCAGAGCACTATCGTAGCACTAACATGACATACTCAAAGTACTTTCAAACTGCAGTACAAACAGTCTCTTTGTAAAATAAGTTCAGTACGTGGAGAGTGTTGTTGAGACTGCAGTTTCTTTTCAGAATCGAGTCTTTTCTTCTTCCGGTTTTTGGCACTGGAGGGAAATATTCTTTAGGACATGACGACCACGCTCTGTTGTGTTTATGTCTCGCTTTCATTCTGCTACGCACAATAAAGTTGACCAATCAGCGCAGGTCAGGTGTCTTGTTGCCAGTTTGTCATTACAAATAAATGCTGTTTGTGCGTTAAATGTTACCGCTGTGTGCACTGCCATACCAGCAGCACTACTAAACTGGTGGCGCACGCTGCGCTTGTGCTTCGGATACATTGCCAGATTGGGGGCCCTTTTAATGCCTCGGGGTCCTGAGCGGCTGCTTAGTTGGTTTATAGGCTGGGCCGGTCCTGTACAGGTCTGAAGTGAAAGGGTGATGTCAAAATGATAAGAAAAACACTCCTTTTTATACAGAATACAATTATCTGTATGTTAGAAATGTCTGTAGCATTCCTGTATAGTTTTAGGGTGCGCTCACACTAGCCGCAGAAAGCGTTGGTCCAGTGTGAGTGCAAACGGGCCAGGCCCAGGTGCAGTTACCACCAGAGCCCAGCACATACACGCACAGCTTATGTTTATGGGCCGTGTCATGTGTGCTGTTACTCAGAACTAAGGAAAACATGAAGAAACTCCCCAAACGTACCTTATCATGAACATGGACGGTGGACAGTGACACAAGTTTTGAAGGCTCTCGTCTCCTGTCGTTTGTGCTGTTGTTTAACCCAGATCCTGAGGAGGAGCGTGTACCACAGACAGGACTCAAGTCGGACTCAGTATATTAGAGATATTTCATTTTGTTGGTCCTAATTCCTCTGCTACAACAACAGCGTTAACACTTGAGCGCGACCTTATTATATATCCAAGAGCGCGACATGTAAACAAACATAATGAATTCACTGAGCCGTGCTTCCTTTGTACCGGTGCGGGCCACAGAACCGTAATCCCAGCCTGAGCACGGCACGGCTCACAAAGCCCAGTGCCAGGAAATATAGATCCAAACCATTGTAACACTATGTGAATCCAATTTTGTAATTTGTGATTTGTTCAGTACTGACACCTGGTCAAATGAGTATCTACTACTGATACTCATTTGAACTTTGCTTAGTACAGTGAGGGTCTCCTGCTTTCTGATTTTAAAAAAAATCGCAAAAACACGAAATACAAACAACTTTTACATCATGTAAAATGTCAATACAAATATAGCAACATAACAATTGTTATCAGTAAGATCAGTAATGTTTATTAAATGTTAAATACAAATCTCCTGAAAATGATTCCTTCAGATTTGTGTAGTTTCGTTCAATATATTGAAAACCTCCAAACCAAAGGGTTTTGTAGTTTTTCCTCGCCGAGAAGGACGGTCTAAGGACAAGGGATACTGGGGCATTTATCCATTTACTAATTTCTTGTGAACATTGTTTAATCTGCTTCTCTATTTCACTGTCGCCCTTGCTGATTTGGGGCGTTACAAAAATAAATGAAATATAATTGAATTTCTGTCAGAAGCCAAGCAATAACTGTCTTCCAAACACATTTGAGTTGACTGGTTGCCCCTTGTAAATGAATTCTTCTCACCATAAATCATGGCATTATTCGGACCATGGTTTCTCTGGAATGGTTTTGTGGGCAGAGGAAATGATGTCTCTCTCTGTATGACTTCCCATCCTGTGCTTGTCCTCGCTCGTCTCCTCAGCACCGCCCTGCTCCGCTCTACACCTCCTCTGATTGCTGTGAAATTGGTTGGATTTCATTGTAAATATTTGCGTTTTTTTTTTTCGTTTGCTGAAGTCTGGGCACTGTTACTGTAATTCCCCCGGAGACACGCTGACTGCAAATTCCCTTAACAGCCCACACGGCACATGGATGGCACCTGGGTTTGTGCTCGATCCATCATAGCGTGAGGGAGGGGCAGCAGTGAGGGAGGGGCACACGGGCTGAGCGGGAAACACAGCTTCTACAGTATTTGTGGGTCCGAAGTGACACACTCGGTGCTACTGCCATCTTGAGGGCAAACGCTGCATGCCCACTGTGGGCAGTACCAACAGAAAGTCCCAAAAACAAAGGTTTCTTTCTCTTCTGTAACATCCCCAAAGACCCCGTTTGTCCAGAAATGTATTACTGTGGTCAGGAGGGACCAGTGGACTTACAGAGATCACTCCAGACTGAGGCTGAGCTGTTTGCTTCAGGTGCTAGCCTACGTATTGTTGCTTGGCTATGCTAATAACCGTTGGCCTTGCAGACAGTTTTAACGAGCCTTTTTTCCAACTGTCCGGTTGTTATGTTTTAGGATCAGGCACAAAATCCGTGCTGAATGTCCCCAAAAGTCTGTCGCTACTTAAAAGTGTTGTCAGCGACTCGCAGCTGTAGATAAGGATCAAAGCCAGAACTTCTGTTTTCTTTAAGAGGCAACAGCTTGTGGTGAAATCTTCCAAAACGCGGTAACAAGTAAGTCACGTGACTGAAACCCATGAATTGAGAGCACATCTAAAGTTTGAGACTTAAGACTATTTTTTTATGGATCCTTCCATCATCAACTTTATCAAGCCTTTACAACGCTCATCAGAATATTCCAAATGCTCTAATGGAGGCAAAATGAAGTAAACCATAAAAGAAGTCTGTACAACAAGTTCAGTTGTTGTGGGGACAACAGTTCGTTAACTTTAGACATTTTATATTTTCTATCAATCAATTAGGAGATGTTATTAGTGGATACATATTAAGAAGACATAATGAATGTTTATATTCAGGTTAATTGTAAAGATGACCGGCTTGTTTTTATGTGTCATTTTTGTCAGTTTGTGAAGTTATTTATTCATTCTACCGCTTGTTCCCATTAGAGGTCGCGGGTGACTGGAGCCTATCCCAGTGACTTTGGGCTTTAGGCGGGGTACACCCTGGACAGGGGCCACCTTGTCGCAGAGACATAGACTCACAGACAATCATTCACGCTCACATTCATTCACTAGAGGCAATTTACAGTTGCCAATGACCTGACACATGCATGTGTTTGGACGGTGGAGGAAGCCGGAGAACACGGAGAGAACATGAGATCATGTGATATTGGTCTGCCACCGGAATCAAACCCATAAGTTTGTGGTGTTATTTTAATATTATTATTAGGGACAGCATCAATCAATCCATCAGAGCATTTTACAAAACCACATTTGAAACCTTTTTTAAATGTTCATACACAGTCACTGGATTTGTTCTGATCATTTCAACCCTCTCGTCATCTTCAGTATGGAAGCTTCTTAGTCAGCTAACACACAAAGTTGCTAAGGGCATTAAGTATCTCATGGTTGAGGTGGCTGTTCTTTTGTGTGTTGGCAGGACGCAGGCTGGTGTCTGATGCCTCTCCTCCGGACTCTCCTCCAGGCCCAGGGGTAAGTGGCTCTCTCTCTGGAACATCCACCTGAAAACCACATGACCAGACCAGAACTAACTCCAAATCTACAGATCAATACATGGAATCTGCTTCAGTCAGCCCATGCGGCGTTCTGTTGGCCAAAGCAGGTGTGTGGGCATTAGCATAGAAATGAGGCAGTAAACAGTGACCAGGGAGAAGAGAGAACGTGGAAATAAACTTGGCAGAGATAGGCCTGAGCACAGCGAGCGAGGCCGTACTGTTCTGTACGCTTTTGTAGTGCAAGGATAGGGCTGTGCAGTATACTGTAATGTTCATCCTGATTACAATCATTTCTTCTATTGATTACAACATCCAAAAAAATACTATAAATGCAAAAACAAAACGGTTTGTTAATTTTGGTTTTGCATGTCATGGGCAGTCACTCGCTCAAACCTGGAGCAAAACGTTTCGACTAAATCTCCAACGGCTTTAAAACCTGAATCACAAAACATTTATAACAAGTCCTCCAAAATGGCACTTTTTACACTAGATATATAATTGTTTATAAAGACATGATTCAATTATGACCCAATTAATTGTAATGGTAGTAGTAGTAGTTGTAGTTGTAGTTGTTCTTGTTTTTGCTGCTGCTGCTGCTGCTGCTGCTGCTGCTGCTGCTGCTGCTGCTGCTGCTGCTGCTACTGCTGCTATATTTACGAGGGGGTTCAATACAACAGATGCAATATTGGAACAAAGGCAGTGGGCCACAGCTCCTGGCTGGTTACCCTGAGGCAATGGTTAAATGCAGAGGTCAAATCTACTGGGACAATAAAGTCTATACACACTTTATATGAACTGTATTGCATGAATAAGCTGCCTTTCTTCTGCAAAGACCAGAACCAAAGTCAAACTGTTGTTGCCCCCGAGCTACTGTTCCAACCCACCTTTACGTATTGCCTCCGGGCTGAGTACCACAACAGTACAGGCAGAATCTGTGCTTAAAAAAAATGCGGTATCCAAAAGTGGCACTGATTTGTCCCCGCTCTTTTGACAAGAACAATGTCTGGTGAGGTTAGACAGTGATTCAAAACTACAGTGTCTTCCAATTCTTTTAATGAATTTAATGTATGTGTGTAATTAAATGTATGAACAGTGAAGTGTTGCTTTGTTGTTGTATATATAATGATTAACAGATACTGCAAACAGTAGTCTTGCTAGGTACTGTAGGGGTAAGGGTAGTACCCTGGAAAGGTACCCAGCCCGATATTGTACATGCATCTATGCTCAAACAGTACATGCACCCTCTACTGGTGAAACTGGCAGTTTAAACAAGGCTATAAGCAATATCTGTCTCAAGGTTGAACAACGCATTCTGAGCTCTGGGGAGCGAGACCGCCCTAAATATGCCGGATATCTCAGACATTCATAATGAAACAAAAACAGCTCCAGGTGTGTTATTGAGGAAAACAACAGGATCAAAAGCTCTAAGTTCATTTAGCTGAATATGTTACCTTTAAAGTGTTCTGAAAAATGCATTCACACACTTTG
Source organism: Chaenogobius annularis (assembly GCA_015082035.1). NCBI lineage: Eukaryota > Metazoa > Chordata > Actinopteri > Gobiiformes > Gobiidae > Chaenogobius > Chaenogobius annularis. The sequence continues at coordinate 75,830 of BJKM01000505.1, read as the reverse complement.
AATCTGCTCCAGAGCATTACACACCCCAGCACCAGACACAGTTTTCTACAGGGTATATTGAGATGATTTTTCAAAAACACTACATGCTTTGTGTTTGTTTTTTACTGAGATTACAAAAGACCCTGGGCTAGTGGAATTGTAGGGAAAACGTAACTTGATTTTCTGCTAACTAATCCAACTTACATTCTCCACCAAGCTGTTTGACCGTAGGCTGAAGCGACGTCTGGGCTTAGCCAAAAAGGTTCCCAAACACACAAACATCCCTCAAATAAGATCCTCCACAGAAATACATAATTTGCTGTATTCTGGTGTTTTTCATGTACTATTTTAGCAGGTCAGTGCCCATTCCCTGGTCTTTTGTAAGAACGAGTTTGATTTTGTGACGCGCACTTGTGTAGGTCAGCTGCACTGGCTCGTCTAGCTTTATTCATTAGCTATTTTGCATCTTCCTCAGTGAATATGAGTCTGATTGTGATCAAATAAGCTGCATTTTGTAGCTTGGCACCAGTAGAGCAAGGACAAAGCAAGCAAGCGAAGAGCAACCAAAAGGGCGGTACCTTTGGGCTTTCTTCCCAATTACAATTGTATTAGGTGTATGCAAATCCTTCTGTTCACCACCCAAACTGAAACTGGGCTGAACATATTGATGTGATGTTGGCTGAAAGTTTCTATTGACTTGACAGTATCTGGCTGTGAGCGCCCTCCTCTCACTCCTCTGCACTTAAAATAAACACTGTAGTCTTTTATAGAGCTGTCCCCCGAGGAAAAGGCTTTGCAGGAATGTAAAGGCGGATTCATTAGCATCTTGGCTGCTGGTTTTGACACATTTTGTTCATTTGATGATTGTCCAGAGCGTGGCTAAATCCCTGAGTGAAGCCCTGCCACTGCGCTGGCACCGGCCCTGGCACTCTTCCTCCTGTTAACACCACACGGACATTTGTGTGTCAGCCTCAGCCAAACCCACACACTCCTCAGACCTGTCACTCTGCGCAGGTACAGGGATTGAAATACACCTGTGAGTTTATAATCCTGGTTGGCTGTATGAGTATGAACGCAGGAATTCTGAGCTGAGAAGAGAAGTCAAACCCAAAGAATATTTCCCAAGTAAAATCTTTGCATGAATCACTCTAGAAAAAGGTATTTGATGAATGCTCAAGTACTAAATATCACTTTAGTTTGGATGTGAAAAGATCAATCAAACCAACAAGCAGGTATAAATACTGTATATTATAAAAATAAATGTTAAAGGACACATATTCTGCATTATTTCTGTTGTTATTAACCTTTAAATATGCTCTTGAGTACATTTGCTTTGGCATCTCATGTTTTAGAACTTAAAATAATATATCTACTGAAGGCAAGGCAAGTTTATTTATAGAACACAATTTGTACACAAAATTGTAAGTGCTGTACACAGAACAGAAAAATATGCATTTAAATCACAATATAAACAAATAAAAGCATAACTTATCATTATAAAATTGATTCTAAAAGAGAAGAGTGCAGAAACAATGCTTTCAGTCATAAACACAGCTAAACAGAACAGTCTTACCTAAATTGTTTTGCAGCCACACACTGATCTGTTGGACGCAGTGACAGAGTGAATCCACTGGTCCACATTCACCTGCCGTCAGTGAAACATGCAGTGGGGCCAATAAGTATTGGGCAACGTAAAAATGAGCAAGTTCACCCATTTAAAAAGATAAGAGAGGTTTGTAATTTTCTTTTTTTCCCTCATTTAAGATTTTTTTATTTTTCAAATTTCTTAACATAAAATACAAAAAAACAAACAAAACAAGACCAGAGAGGGAAAGAAAGGTACCCTACAAATCAATCAAAACGAAAACACAAATGAACCCAAACAAACGTCCCACTTTGCCCAGAGTCTGTCAAATTTGTCCCTTTTCAAATTTAGCCTGAATGTGCTTTTTTCCATTTGTCGAATGTCCATTATAATGTCAGTCCAGTCCGTAATAGTCGGTGTGTTTTGTGTCCACCATTTTTTTTTTTTGACTGCCTTTTTCGCTCCAGCCAGGAGGATGCTCCACAGATAACTGCCAATTGTGTCCATGGCTTGAGTCCTGAGGCCCAAATACATAGTTCTGAAATCCATTGGAATGGTGATGTCGCACAGGAACTCCCGGCACAACACCAATCTCAAAATTCTTCCATTGAGCTTAGGGCTGCAACGATTACTCGAGTAAATCGAATAATTCGATTACAAAAAAGCTTCGATTATTATTTTATTGCTTCGATTATTCGTTTAATTTACATATTTAATCAAAAACACGTGAATCTGGTGGCGGCACGGACACGACCTTGTGGCGCGCTTGACGTTTGTTTCTCACACGGAGCTTGTTCCGCTCTGCGACGAAGGCGCAACAAGGACAGAGAGCGGCGCGTTTTAAAAGAGTTTAAAGAGTTTTGACGAGTGAAAGAGCCATGGATCTTATTGTAAATAATCCCGAGCTGCAACTCTAAGAGAGCGGGGCGTGCATCTAGCTCGGGCGCCCACCCCAGCCCCCGCGCCGTCGACACGCCACCGCGGCGGACCCCGCGACAGCCGTCGCAACCCCACGTCCACTCACACTCTGCTTCCCAGTCACAGTCGTCACTTTTAAACAGCCAATGCACATGGAAACAGCGCGGAGGACCGCGGTTATGTATAGTAATGTTGTGAAACAGAAAGCCGAGACGCGGAGGCCAAGTCACACAGAGCCAAAAACGGCTAAACGCAAAATGCTCAAAACGCCAGACCACCGGCCCACCCAACATAACGTTTTACAAATGTCTTATTTTAAGTGATGTAGACAGAGCTACTGTAACTGTTACAGTCTAGGACAAGTTTATTAAGTCCTTTAATATATATTCTTTCTATACAAACAGAACAGTTTGGACTGAAGTGAAATGTTGCTGTTTTGGGAGCAAATTTATATGAAATTAGCGCGCAATAAAATGTGTTATTTTAAGCAGAAATTCCTTATTTTGTATTTGTTTGTTACTATGAACTATAACGTTTATCTAAAAAATGATTTTAAATGTGTTTAAATGGTTTACTGAATGTACAAAAAAAATTACCGATTAATCGAAGAAAAGAATCGATAGATTACTCGATTACTAAAATAATCGATAGCTGCAGCCCTAATTGAGCTTCATATTCTTGGTCACACCAGCACAACGTGGCTCTGATCTGAGCTGAAATAAAGTAATCTTTCAAACAAGGCAAACCCCATCCCCCTTTTTCTTTGAATAATTGTAAGGTTTTGAATCGGATACAGGTTTTTTTCCCCTGCCATATGAATCTTGAGATTGCTTTATTCCACTCATCAAACAGCCGGTTGGGGATGGAAACTGGAAGAGTCTGGAACAGATAGAGAAACCTGGGCAAAACATTCATTTTTATAGTGTCAATCCTTTGACTTAGACTTAAGAAGGGGATAAGGTTCCATTTTTCAAGGTCTTTTTTATAGTAATAAAAGAGGGGTATAATTTTTCTCTAAATGGCTAAGTCTTTTTAAAGGTCAGAGGGGGTGCCAGTAAGAGAGAATTTCAGTCTTTTGTACATTTAATTTGTATCCAGACATTGGACCGACTTCTTGAAGAAAATACATCACATTGGGAATGGAAAATTCTGGTTTGGTCAAATACAATAGAACATCATCTACAGCAGGCAATTTTATGTTCCGTCCCATCAAATGTAACACCATGAATTGTTTTTGATAAATTGGGCCAAAGGTTCCAAATACAAAGCAAACAGGAGGGGAGACGACCCTTTTCCAGAGTCAGCGGATCTATCAGATCACCGTGATTTTAATTCTTGACATTGGACCATCGTAAAGAACCCCAATATTCTTTATAATTAGATAATTGATTTGAAATGTGTTTAGCACTTTAATAAATATGGCCAGCTAACAGAATCAAAAGCTTTTTCAGCGTCCAGACTTATTATTATATAGAGCTGCAACGATTACTCGAGTAAATCGAATAATTTGATTAGAAAAAAGCTTCGATTATTATTTTATTGCCTCGATGGTTAGTTTAATTTACATATTTTAATCAAAAACACGTGACTCTGTGGCGCGAAGAGCGCTCGGAACGTCTTGTGGCGCTTTTGTTTCACACGGAGCTTGTTCCGCTCTGACGAAGGCGCAACAGGAAGTGAGCGCCGTGTTTGAAACTCACGAGTGCGACTGGGAAGAGTTTTGATGAGTGAAAGAGCCATGGATCTATTATAAGAATCCTGAGCTGCAACTCTCAACACCGCATCTAGCTCCGCCCACCCCAACACGCCACCGCGGACCCCTGCGCTCCCCCACTCAACTTCCCAGTCACAGTCGTACTTTTAAACAGCCAATGTACATGGGAACAGCACGGAGGAGCGCGATTATGCTATAGTAATCTGTTGTGAAACCAAAAGGCCAAAGTCACACGGAGCCAAAAACGGCAAAATGCGCAAAATGCTCAAAACGGCAGGACCACTAGGCCCACCCAACATAACGTTTTACAAATGTCTTATTTTAAGTGATGTGACAGAGCTACTGTAACTGTTTACTGTCTATGACAAGTTAATTAAGTCCTTTATATATATTCTTTATATACAAATAGAACAGTTTGGACTGAAGTGAAATGTTGCTGTTTTGGGGAATTTATGTGAAATTAAGAATAAAATGTGTTATTTTAAGCAGAAATTCCTTATTTTGTATATGTTTATTACTATAAGCTATAACGTTTATCTAAAAAAGGATTTAATATGTGTTTAAACGGTTTACTGAATGTACAAAAAAAATTACCGATTAATCGAAGAAAATAATCGGTAGATTACTCGATTACTAGATTACTAGAATAATCCATAGCTGCAGCCCTATTATTATAGCTCTGTTTTATTGTTTTTGTATTTGACACATTATGTGTAAAGATCGTCTTATGTTGTCTTGTGTTTGTGTTTGGTAATAAATCCTGTTTGATGATTGTGGATTAAGATTGGGAGTATTTGTTCCATTCTTTTGGACATAATTGAGGTGTATAAATGATAGGCCACATTCAGAATAGTGAGTCTGTATGAGGCACATTCCAGTCGGTCCTTCCCCTCTTTAGGCATTAAGGATATGATGGCCTCTTTCCAACTCTGAGGGGTCTGAGTTTCCTTAAGTGCCCAGTTAAAAGTTGCCTAAAGGAAAGGAGTGAGTGTGTCTTTTAAAGCTTTGTACCACGCTGAGGTGAACCCTTCTTTCCCCAGAGATTTTTTCATCTTTAATCTTTTGATTGCGCCTTGTATTTCCAAAAGTGTTATTTCAGCTCCTAATTTTTTATTATGTTCTTCTGACATAACAGGCAAATTGAGGGTGTCCAGAAAGGAATTCATATCATCTTCTTTATCATCTGGAATTTTTGAAAAAAGTTTTTTATAAAAGGATTCAAATGCTGATTGAATTTTGTCTTGTTTGGTTAAGATTTCATCACTTTGCCTCTCCCGTATTTTAAATATTGTTCTTTCAGCTTGTTTTTTACGTTTCAAAGATAGTCATTTTGAAAATTTCTATCCACTCTCATAATATCTTTGTTTGGTACAGAGCATTTTTTGACTATTTCCTGTGAGGTCATATCATTAATTTCTCCTCTTATCTTTTTAATTTATTTTTGGGACACCCCTGTTTAACATGGTTTTCCTCCATCAATTTAAATTTTTCTTGCATATCATTTAGCTTTCCCCCCCTTTTTTCTTTGTTTCGGAGGCAATGGTTATAATTTGTCCTCTCAAGACTGCTTTGGAAGCCTCCCAAAGGATGGGCGGAAAAATTTCTCCAGTATAATTTTCCTCCAGATAAGTCTTAATATTGTTGGACATTTTTTCCTTAAACAAAGGGTGGTTAAGCAGGCTGGCATTGAACCTCTAAAGTGTATTTTTTCGTCTTTCCTCCAAATCCACAGAGATGTAGAAAGCCTATATCTGCAGTGATTTTAGATCTGTCTTTATTGACAATAAAAAAGTAGAGTGTATGTGGATCTGAAAAATGAGTATACTGTCGTGCCCTAGGGTTCATTTTCCTCCATATGTCAATCAATCATATAGTCTGCAGTAAGAGACGGAACTTTTTGTTAATTGGTCCTCCAGTGCCTCTTGAGTTCGACACATCCAGTGTAGGCTGAATCCGGAGATTCCAATCGCTGCCACAAATTAGGGTTTCCTCAGAGTGGTTCACAATCACGTCCATGACATCAGCATAGAAAGTGATATCACTCCCTGGTGGAGCATACACATTTAAAAGAGTGAAAACCTTTCCATTGATATTTCCTTTAACCAGTACATATCTGCCTTCTTTATCCTTACATTCAAAAAACTGTTTGGCTCGAGATCAATATTGCAGCTCCGCTCTCATGTTTACCTCTGTATGATGAATAATAGGATTTTTTAGAACAGAATTTCGGGTTTTTTATATTCAGTGTCATTCAAGTGGGTCTCTTGTAAAAATATAATGTATTTTCTTTCTCTCTTTTCATTTTTGTCAAAATTTGTGTTTGTTTTATTGGATTCAGTATGCCATTCACATTGAAGGATGCTACTTGTAGCACTTCCGATGCCATTGAGTTGGTAGTATTGATCTCACCGTTGACAACTTTTGAATATTTTTAATCTCTCTGGTCGAAAACAACAAAAACACACAAGAACACACAGAACAACTGAAAAGGTAAAAAAAAGAAAATAAAAGGGTTCATGCTAGAAATGGGCATCGGACCAAAACCTGATCAAAATGGATCGCAAAAGGGAGGGGAGTCCAATCCTAATGAAGGGCCCCCCTAAAAAAAAACTCCCAGGCACTCCTGACTCCAATCCTCGGAAAGAACTGGCTCACCAAGTTCCCCTGCTGCATTCTGCATATACTTTCAATTTCCCACAAGCCCAATCTCCCACATTTAACATCTCGATGAGTGGATGTGTTTCGTCACAGAGTTTATGTACAAAAGCAGACAGCCACCAGGGGGCATAAAGTCTGATGTTAAAAACTAAGAAAATCAGATCATTAGTCTCTTCAAATTAACAGAAATGTATCACCATGTGACCACAAAGCAAACTCACATGCCCCACGCTGGTGGTTCCATCCTCTGTTCATTTCTCTGTGTTTTGCATCATCCTTAAGAGTACTTCTGCTTCTCCTGGTGTTCTGAGAACATGTTTTTTACTTTCAAAAGTCACCAGAAGAGTCGCAGGGAAAGAGAATCCATGTCTCAGTTTTCCCTTCCTGAGCTCATCACAGATGTGGTGGAACTTTTGCCGTTGTTGGCGAACCTTGTATGGAATATCTGGAGCGAAGAAGACACGCTTGCCTTTGTACTGGAGGTCTCCTTTAACCCTTGCAGCCTTCAAGACATGTTCCTTCACACGGTCGTTGAGAAACCTCATAATCAGGCCTCATGGTTTATCAGCTGCTGGTCTTGGTTTGCCCAGGCGATGTGCTCTTTTGATTGTGATGGGAGGGACTTCAACTCCTGAGTTAAATTAGGAGCTCTGGTATGATCTTCTCCAGGAAGCCCTCAGTGTCCTTTGCTCAACCGCCTCATTGCGCGTTCCCGTTATTCCATTGGCTTTCAATTTAGCGGTCACTGCCTCTGACACTGCCGGAGCTATGGTAGCTAACAACTCGCCTCTCAGAGACTCTATGGCACACTCCACTTCGGACATCTTGAGCCACAGCCAATTACGTTCACTCCCCCTTCCGACGCAAAGAAGTCGCGTGAGTCTCCATCTGAGGCGGCGGGACTCCGCATCTCCGGCGGGGAAGGAGCTCGGCTCGCAGCCGCACTAGCCTCGTTAGCTTGTGATACGGGCTGTTTTCCAACGGAGCCGTGGGCCGTCAGCTTTGTGTGTTTTGGTCCCGGACTTGTGTCTTCCTTGTTAACTCATCTCTCTTCTTTGTTCTTTGGGATTGGGTGGGTCAAACGATGATTTTAACACCAGTTTTTGAAGCATCGGGGTAGGATGCGTTCGCTCAGTGCGTCACCATAATCGGAAGCCAACTTGTAATTTTCATCATCGGTACACATTAAGCGTGAGAGAGACGATGTAAAAAAAAAAAAAAAATCCAGGAAATCACATTGCATGATTTTTAAACAATTTTTTATTTGTGAAAATGGGTGGCTAATAAGTATTGGACAGCCAGCAAAAGTAACAAAGTATTAAAACGGTTCCTGTAGTTCTTGACCAGGTCTACACACACTTTAGTTTGTATTTTGGCCCACTCCTCTGAACAGATCTTCTCTAGAGCTGTGACGTTTGAGGGCTGTCGTTTGGCAACAAGGAGTTTCAACTCCCTCCGCAGGTTCTCGATTGGGTTGAGGTCTGGAGACTGGCTAGGCCACTCCAGAAGCTTGATATGCTTTTTACGGAGCCACTCCTTGGTGTGCTTTGGATCGATATCATGCTGGAAGTCCCAGCCATGTTTCATCTTCAATTCTCTGACAGAGGGAAGGAGGTTTTTACCCAAAATGCCACATGGCCCCATTCATCTTGCCATTGATACGGACCAGTCTTCATGTCCCTTTTACAGAAAAGCGTCCCGAAAGCATGATGTTTCCACCCTCATGCTTCACAGACAGAATGGTATGGTGTTCTTGGAATGCAACTCAGCATTCTTCTTCCTCCAAACACGGCGAGTGGTGTTTAAAACCAAACAGGTCCATTTTGGTCTCATGTGACCACATCACATTCTCCCAATCCTCCTCTGGATCGTCCAGATGGTCTTTAGCAAGTTTCAGACGGGCCTGTACATGGTTTTTGTGTAGTAAGGGAATGCAGGATTTCTCCTCATGACGACATAGTGTGTAACTTATTGTCATCTTTGTGACGGTGGTCCCAGGGTGGTCCCAGCTGTCTTCAAATCATTCACCAGTTCCCGCCCTGTAGTTCTGGGCTGATTCCTCACTGTTCTCAGGATCATATAGAACCCCACGAGGTGAGATCTTGCATGGAGCCCCACTCCGAGGGAGATTGTCAGTGATGTCATACTTCTTCCATTTTCTAATAATGTTTCCAACTGATGATCTTTTCTCACAAAGTTGTTTACCAATTGCAGTTTAGTTTGACTCCTCCCAGCTTTGTGCAGTTGTACAGTTTTATCTCTGGTGTCTTAGGGAAGCTCTCTGGTCTTGGTCATGGTGAAGACTGGAGTCTGACAGTTGAAGGTTGTGGTGCGGGGGTCTCTTATGCATCGAATCAGCTCAAACAGGTGCCATTCATACTGTTAACGAGTGGAGGCCGGAATAACTTCTTAAAGAGCAAGTGATTGGTCTGTGAGTGACAGAAGCGTTGCTTATTTTCTAGCTGCCCAATACTTATTGGCCACCCATTTTCACAAATAAATTGTTTAAAAAGCATGCAATGTGTTTTTTTTTACATTCTGTCTCCCTGGCTTGATGTGTACCTATGATGGAAATTACAAACGTCTCTTATCTTTTTAAATGGGTGAACTTGCACATTTTTAAGTTGCCCAATACTTATTTGCCTCACTGTAGATATGAGTGTCCTCCGCATATTTGTGATAGGACATTTTTTCTCCGCGTATCAACTGACCTAAAGTCAGCATGTAGAGGTTGAACAGAAGGGGTCCCAAGATTGACCCTTGGGGCACCCCACAGGTAGGGCATGTGCTCTGAGACACAATCACCAATTTCAAATACTACTTGTCTAAATAGGACTTGAACCCATTTAGGGCAGTATGACACATGGGTTAGGGTTAAGTTTAAAAGGATTTTCAAAGCATACATTACTTTACATCTGTGAGGTGATCCCTCATCAGGTATTGTTAGCATTCCAGCAACTGGCACGGAATTACCATGAAAACAAAAGCTAGCTTGCCTTGACATGCTTATGCAGGCACAAGTTGTAATAAACGTGATTTGTTTACCTTAAACTTAACATAACGTTGAGGCAGAAATGCTCGAAACCAGTCTGATGATGATTTATGGACATAAAACAGCGCAGGAGTTTTCTGAGGCTCAGAGGGGTGAAGACTTTCATGAGTATTTATGAAACAAGTGTGAACAATCTAAATACAACTCCAGGTATGTTTTGATGAGGGAACAATGTCAGAACATGATTAAAACCTCAAAAAGTAGATTTTGCATACTTCGTCCTTAATACGTTCCACACAGTGTTGGGAATAACAGTATTTAAGTAACTGCCTTATTTTCATGGGTAATAAGTAACTAATGACTCTTTCCCCTGCCATAACTCTGTTATAGTTACTGTCAATGTAACACAACTTTATGTTACTATGAGTCGCAGCAGCGCTCTCTGCTCTCGCTCTTCTTCAGAAGAGCTGCTAAGTTTTGTTTTTTGTTTTGGGGAAGAAACATAAACATGATTAATTGGAGACAGTGATTGGCTAAAAAACAGTGTCCAATCACAATTGGTGTTAAATGGGTGTAAATACTTCCTCTGGTTTCACAATTGCACAAGCGCTGCCATGTGGCTGCATATGTTTCTGTTCTGATCTCAGCGTGCGTTTGGTAAATGTGCTGTTTGTGTCTGCTGTGGAAACTGGACAGTTGTTTGTCCTGTGTTATTGTGACTGTGCAAGAGTAGCCAAATCCCTTTTTTTGATTATAAACTGTGCAAATGCATCTTATACACTGTAGGTACAATATATCTAAACATTCTTGGCATTATTTAGACTAGTGGTGCACCGATATGGATATTCTAGGCCGATACTGATGTTATGGGAAAAGCTTGGCCCGATAACCGATATTAGGCAGTTCGTTTCTAAACATTGTTTGGTTACTTTAAACACTTTAAAAAAAAAATAAGGAAAAATATAGCTATTAATGAATACATTTTTATTCTAAAATAAGGATCACATCTATTTTAAAATATGTAGAACCAGTTAGAACACATAATACCCTTCTTTGGGGGGAAAAAAGAATAAGTTTGATCGGGCATATGTTCTATCTATGTTTAGATATATGTCAGCTTTAGTATACTTCTGTATTAGAGTAAAATGAACCTTCACACTTTCTGTGAATGTCCTGTTTTATTTAGATTATTTCTCAGATTACAGTGTCACTCTGAACATGTCAGTCTTTGTGTCATCATTGTGTCTCTCTTCCTCAGACTGTCTGATCACACACTCTCTTCTCTCCTTCTTAAAACCACACACTAAAGTTGTCTGGAGTAAACGTGTCTAAACTGATCATTAGGAAAACTAGTTAAAAAAAAAACACATCCCGTTTATTGCAGGTCACAAGTTAATTTGTTGTGCTCATATTTAATGATAAGTTTTGTCTAAAATGTTAAAGTCTGTAACTTTGTCATTCCTGGGTCTTAAAGTTTACAGTCTGTTCTGTTAGAATACAGCAGCAGAAAGACTGTCCATGAGCTGTTGTTTTCGTCCTGTTTCTGAAAGGACGTCAGCGCTAACTCTTTCATTCCAGGAGCGTAACCATCATGGACTGATATCAGTGATGAGAATATCGGCCGATACCAATACTGGACCCATTTATCGGTGCATCCCTAATTTAGACATTTTAGAGCAAACTCGTTTATGTAAATCTGGACTTAAGTGTCTGAAGCGCTTCCTGTACCGCCCCTTTGGTGTTCCTGTAGTCGGTACATTTGAATTTTGTGGTTGGCGCTCTGCCTTCGCCGCTCCCCATGGCACGTAACAGCCTTTTGGGTGGGGCTATGGGCCTGCTCACGGCCACGCCTCTGACAGCATTGTTGTTGTGGACATGCTATGGGCACGGCTCCAGGTGGTGAACATTTTAGCGTCATAATAGCATAGCTAACTACAGCTGCAAACTGCAGTCTATAGTCCTCTGCTACTGGAGTTTGAAATTGAACTCCGAACCACTTTTTCAACTGAACCAAATCTTCTCCTCTGGTACGTCGGACTGTCCCCTCCCCATGGCTAACCACGGACTCAACAGCTTTGCCTGGGACAATTACTAGGTGAGTGTCCTAAAAGATAAATCATTTCATTTACTCGACACTGTCTTGGTAAAAACGCTATCTGGAAGAACGCTACTGTACATAAACTGAAGACGTATTTACTCCATATCAGCTGTAGCTAAAAGGGGAAAACAACGTAGTGTTCGGTGCCGTATACAGACAACACTTATATAACATGTCCCCGTGCAGGACACTGCTGATGCCCGCACAGTCCTCAGGACTCTGGGCTCAGCGGTCTTCAGTACCAACCCCTGATAACACAGGGCTTAGTGGGCGAGCATTTAGTGTGTTATATTTAAGCCATATTTAAGTCCATGCATAGTTCCCTTCATTAAAATAAAGATGTAACGTTCTTTTACTTCTTGACAATTTGTTTTAAAAGTTGACAATATTGTACACTACTTGGCAAATGTTTAGTTCACAGTAGAGTCTCATGGTGATGGAGCAGGACGTGTTTTCTGTGCTTCAATGAGCAGCAAATCTTTATTATCATTGCATTTATGTCAGTGGTCAAATCTTAATTCTTTTTCATAGTTTACAATCAAGTAAAATCATTTGGCTCTTTAGTAAAAATGAATTCTTTAGAATATTCAGACTGTTGATTTAGTTCAATCATTTATCAAATAATTGAGCAAACACATGACCTCAAAACCGTTGTCTTTTACATCTGTTATATCTCCCTCTCTGTAACACACTGAAGCCTGCTCGTGTGCTTGAAATATGTTTTGCATCGCACTGAATTGTCAAATCAACAACGATGTCCTTGTTCGAAGTTTGGGTCTCATAATAACTTGGTACACAACATAAACATTATCTGTAGGGGTCAGTGAGCTGCTTGTCAAAAGATAAATGGGCCCAGCTAGAGCACAACAGTACCATCTAAAATGTATTGGTGATTTCTCCCAGCAAAGCGGAGGCCTCGAGCCAGAGCCCGTACAGGCTCCGCTCAGGGCCTCCAGCTGCTGCTATGTTCCTCTGCTTTTGTCCCATCGCACACCATATTGGATTCTGACAGGCTGCTGTTCTGAGCCCGGCACATCACCCCCTCCTCTACACCGCCAGCCACAGCCCACTTAGTGGCATTTGACATTTGTCAAACATTGTAGGCGAAAACTAGCGCTGCCTGTGGTGCATTTGCTGATGTGCAGTCTAAATAAGGCAGAAATTAGCAAATGTTTTTAAAAATAAACAGTGGTGGGTGTATTTTTTCACTTTAAAAAAAATAACATTAATAGTTACTTTACCTGATAACTTGTTACTTTAAACATTCAATCATGCAGTTACTACCTCAATTACATTTGGGGAGAAGTAACAGGTAACGACACTGTTTGCACATATGTGGTTGTCACCTCGGTGTTGTGGGATTGCTCCTCTTCCTCCTGACCACTGAGTCTCTCGACCCTCTCTACACCCATTTCTCTCCTGTCCAATAAAGCCTTTGGGCCATAAAAACTTAACTCAATAAAAATAAAGCCTGGCACATATTTGTCTTATATGTGATGTTGATGTGTCCCACCCCTCCTCCTGGCTCTCTATAACCCCAGTCTGTGAGCTCACCCACCTGAGGCTGCAGCAGCGCCCAAGCGTCGATCACTCTGAACTATTTGGACTTTGTGTATTTAGCCGACATTTGTACTCCGTTTGACATACTGACCCCTGTGCTCGTTTGTTGTTCTATCATGTGTTAGTGTGTGGTGGGGTCGTATCCGTGTGGTGTTGACACACCCGTGTGGTGTTGACACACGTGCCCTTTAGCCAGCCTCACGACAAAGGCTCGGCCGTTTGGCAGAGGATACTGGTACAAACCTGTCCATTTCTGTGCCAGACAAACCACAGTTCTGCCTCTAATCATTTATAGTGGATTCAAACATATTTTTGGTTGAAATTACTATTAAACATTTGGAGACATGAATATGGTTAATATAATCCAAAAGAATGTTTTATTTCTCTAAAATTGGCTGTTATCACTTTATAATTAAGGATGCAACCAATGACCAATATCTATTACGCTATTTTTTAAGAGACTTATAGATATGCTACTTTTCCTTTTAAATGCCTGCAATCTATCTTTGTTATTGAGCTTTGAACCATGTTTCAAAATCTCGTCATCAAAAACATACCTGGACTTGCATTTATCTTCATTAATGCTTGTTTCATTCATCTTGTTTACAACCCCCTGTTTTCTGAGTTTCACAAACCACTCTGTTTGAATTTCCCCCCAGATTTCTCCATCACAGGTAGAAATCCAGATGGGAAAATGGAAAATAGTGATGTAAAAGAATGTTTAAAAGCAATTAAAACCATAAAAATGTATAATCTGTCCACTTTCACACAGGGGGGCTGTATTTTGCCCACGGACTTGGCGTTAACAGGAGTCTTTTCCAGGGGGGCGGTTCCAGGGTGCTAGTTTGCTACCTCCACAACGTTATCACTGGTATAAAGAGGCTGGTCTTGGCCGCTGGAGGCTGGATTGGGATGGTGCGAGTTCATATATGGTGATAGTGTTTGAACCAATGACTGAGAACTGTGGCATTCAAAAGCACCTCCTGTGGGAGATGAAAAGAAAGACATGAAAGAATTGAGCAATCACATTGTTTGATTTTCCGTTTAAAATAAAATATTGAACTGCAGCCTCAAAGCGTTGTTTCTTTATTTAATTCACCTTTATTGGTTTTGCACAAGGCAGAGAGCTCGCCGTCATCACCAGGGTGCCCTGACTAAACTAAGACTAAACCAGGTCCAGAACCTGGAGGTGCTGAGCTCATAATGCTCCCCAGTCCGCGCACACATCGTTGCTCATAAACTCAACTTGTGATCCATAAACGATGGCAGGCAGACGCAGAGCCGCTGGAGCGGGTGATCCTGAAGCGCACACCCCCAGACTGCTGCGATGACCCGCATTAGTCCCGGTGCAAGTCCTCTGAGCCCCTGGTGATGGTTTTCACACAGTGTGGAGAGTTTACCGGCAGAGATGTGCATAGACTTCTAACCGTGGCACTTGCCAGTTTCCCCGGTGATTGGAGCGTATGTCCTTGAGATGGGCTTGTGCCAATTTAACCGGACTAAACCAATGACTGCATGAGTCGCGTGCAGCACCGCACCGTCACCCGCAGCTGTGTGGTCCGGAGGGCGGGAGAACCGAGCACTCACTGGTCAGCTCAGTCTGATCGTATGTGCGGATCGCATGTTGGGCTGTCAGTCTGTGCCAGTTTTATGCAGACTGGGACAATGATTTTGGGTGAATGTGATGTGACAGTGGGTTTATTTGATTTTCCAAATAGGGTTCTCTCTAAGCTGACATGAGTCTGCAGGTCCAGTCTGGCCCAGATGGCTTTAAAGGCCAATTCATACTTCATAAGAAGCAAGAAGTTTGTTTGTTTACTTGGGAATGCCAGAACAAGAACAAAGTTCGTTTTGGTTCTGACATTCATAGAAGCAGCCGAACTCCTCTAGACCCCGCCTTGTGATCCTCAACAACTATTTCCACGCCGTTGCTATGGACATTATTATCACAGACAGCTCAGTTGAGAGACAGTGTAGACTTTGCAGATGTGTTCTCTGTATGTAAAGCTCCAAAATGCTTTGTGTTTTATTGCAATCAGTCACATATTCACAGAGAAACGAGCCAAACGAGGAACTGAATTCAGACGCGCATAATACTGTATATTGATACAGTTGAAGCGTGGACGTACGAGACACGGTCAACATTTTATAATCTGTCCCAACATGCCTCGCAATGAAATGAGAATTTCTTGTCCCGGCCCAACCCGATCGGGGGTCAAAACACAACCTGCGCGTTGCACTGTTTATGTAAGTGGGAGAAAACAAAATAACCACGTAAAATTGGACTGTATTCATTATTCTATAACTAATAATTTGTGTTATGTATGCCCATGAAGGTTGTTTTATTATGATTATCTTGTCCATTTGAGGATAGTAACATGACTCCAGTACACTCATTTTGAAGTTCATTAGTTACGATTCTGGCCATTCACAGAATGCACCAGACCACGCCCTCAAGTTTCTTTACTCACCTCATATTTTGGCATAATAACACCTCTCGTTTAGAATTCCACGTCCTGTGCAGGTCATCAATTGCTGCGCCCATGTTAATGCTAAGACAAGGGGCAAAATATGACCCAGGAAATGTTCTGGGAATTGAACCATGCACCTTCTAACAACTCTGCCTCTGTGCAGCACTACAAAATGAAAGTAGCCAAAGTTACTCCAATATACAAAAGTGGGGATATGGACTTATGTCAATGCTCTCTCAATTAGCCCATAACTTGAATTGGAAATCACACATAAATAATACAATCAGAATCTGAATCAGAAAAGGTCTATTGCCATTGACCACACTTCGCAAATATAGGAACTTAATAGGGCATTAAGGTGCAACATAAAACAATGAATAATAAAATAATAATAGCAACGTCTATAGAGTCGATCGAGTTTACAGATGAAATAGGTAAAATATAAAATTTGTCTTAGTATGTACACAGATGTTTACACAAAAATGTACAGATGATCGGAAATAGTGCAGAAAGTGAAAAGTGTGTGAATAGTATTGGTTGAGTGACAAGTGTTTAGAAGTGTTCATGAATCCAACAGCAGAGGGAAAGAAACTATTCTTGTGACAGCAGGTTCTGTTCTGGATGGACCGTAGCCTCCTGCTTGAGGGGAGTGGCTCAAAGTCCGTGTCCAGGGTGAGAAGGGTCAGCTTTGATCCAGAGCCCTGGAGATGCACAGGTCCTGCACAGAGATGGAAGTCTGTAGCCGATCACCTTCTCAGCAGAGCGCACGATGCGCTGTAGTCTCTGTTTGTCCCTGGCTGTGGCTGCAGCGTACCACACGGTGATGGATGGCCACACGCACTGCCTCCGATCTGTCAGGAAGTCAGTGATCCACCTGCTGGTGGAGTCAAGTCCACAACCAGGATCCTGGCATAGGTTCCCGGGGAGTCCAGATGCTGCAGGATGAAGTGGAGTGCCAGGTTGACGGTGTCGTCTACAGACCTGTTGGCTCTGTAGGCGAACTGCAGGGGGTCCAGCAGTGAGGAGGTGAAGGACTTGAGGTGGGGCAAGACCAGGCGTTCAAATGACTTCATGACTACAGACGTCAGCGCCACAGGCCTATAGTCATTAAGTCTAGTTATCCGGGGCTTCTTGGGGACAGGGACAATGATGGCAGACTTGAAGCAGGCTGGGACATGGCATGACCCCAGGGAGGTGTTAAAAATGTCTGTGAAGAAACAAATTATCCAAAGTAGTAGCCATAATATATAATTGTAGATATATTGAATAAAAAAGGTCTATTTATTATATATAACTCATTAGTAATTCCCTACATTGCTTATTGTATTGAGGTCTGGGGCAACACATATAAGACTAACACAAAATCAATCTTCACTTTGCAAAAAAGGGCAATAAGAGCAATCACATTTTCAAGTTATAATCAACCAACCAATGCTCTATTTATAAACCTTCAAAGAATGAAATTCTATGATATAATCAAATTCCACACGCTGAAAATCATGTTTAAGATTAAAAAAAAATCAAAATCATATTAGAACATGTCCAAGTCAGAGGAGGCCAATATGATCTTAAAGGAACAGAGATGTTTATAAAAAAGACATTTTGGAGTTAAAGGGGTAGACCTCTGGACCTCTGGAGATGAACTCAAATCTTGTATCGCTCTCTTTCACTTTAAAATTAAGTTTAAATGTGTAACTCTCAGCAGATACATGAATACTGAGTCTTAGCTTGTGACAGTAATCCACTTTGTATCTGTTATTGTACACTTTCCTTTTGCTTTTTGTGAATTACACATGGTTTCTTACTTGTATCATTACGTTGAGGTATGAAGGTTCGGCCACATAATTATGCGCTTCAGCCGACACCTTTTCAGTCGTTTGGCACATCACGTGTTAATGTCTTTGGAATAAAGCCTGAAATAAACTAATAAAGTAAAACACCAGAGATTGAATGGATGGTTTAATAAGTCCTGGTTGTGCTGTGCAGTCCCTGGGCCTCAGTGGAGTTAGTGAAGTAACAGTAATATTGTTGACTGATGCTTCGTCTCTCCACAGCTCTCCCTCTCTCAGCTGGCAGCGTCGACGCGGTACCCGAGCATCACTCACTTCAGCTCTGCGTCGCCATGGCAACTCTCTTCTCTGCTGCATCCATCTCCGCTGGCGACGGCCCACCAGCTGCCACACGTCGTAAGAGTTCGCCCCCGCACGCACACTCACTGCCAGCACTTAAGTATAGGGGCCCCGGCACTCAGCACAGGGGCCCATCACATAAATACATCCTGACCTCTGCATAATAGAAGTCTTTGTAAAAAGTATTTGATAGAACAACTTGATCAAATGATGCTCAGGAGATTGTCTGTAAGAGTAGAACAGTGTTTATAGTCGGAGATGCAAAATGTTCACATACAATGGAGCTGTTTTTGCAGGCTGCAGCCAAGGGGAGGAGTTTATCTGTGACGGGCGACTTGAGTTAGTTTCTTCTGGATTCAATCTTCTGGAGGATTTAATGTTTTCTGGTCAGCACGAGTCGTTCCCCTTCTCGAGATTATCCACATGTCACATTCCGATATTATCATAAATGGCAAATGAAGATATAACAGCTTTAAAAACAGTATTCAATTTTTTAACTCCTGAGTGACTGAGGGATTACACTGACAAGTATTAGGTGAAATTGTAATTGTAAGTGTAACTTTCTGGACCAATGATCTATGGAAATTTTAGGCCAAAACCTATGTTATGGGGAAAGTTTGGGCCGATAACGATATTAGGCCAATATTTTCTATACCTTGTATTGTATATACCTTTTAACAAAGAAATATTGCTGTAAACTGATTCATTTCTATTCTAAAATAAGGATCAAATCTATTTTAAAATGTAAAGACCCAGTTAGAATATATAATACCCTTCTTTGGGGGGAAAAAGAAAAGGTTTGATTGAGCTATAATTTATTTAGCTCTACGTTTAGATATATAACTATAAGCTCTAGTATGATTATTCTGTATAAGAGTAGAATGAGCCCTCCCACTTTTCCATTCTGTGAATTTCCTGTTATTTAGATATTTTCTCAGACTAAAGTGTCTCTCTGAACCTCTCCATTCCGTGTCATCCTCGTGTTGCTCCGCCTCCTCCTGCAACAGCAGCAGCGACAGTCTCTCCTCCTCAGACTGTGTCTGATCACACTCTCTGTCTCTTCTCCTTCTTAAAACTACTCACTCTCAAGTCATCTGGAGTAAACCTTTCTAAACTGATGGTTTAGGAGGAAAACTTGTCAAATAATGTCTGAAGAAACATTGCATTTATCGTGGGTTGTGGGTGAATGTCATGCATTTATTTAAAGATGAATTTGTGTAGAGCATTTACAAGTCTGTAACGTTGTAATTTGTATGACTTTTGCCTCAAAGACGGGGTTAAAGTTTACAGTCTGTTCTGTTAGAATACAGCAGCAGAAAGACTGTCCACGAGCTGTTGTTTTCTTCCTCTTTCTGATGGGACGGCAGAGTTAACTCTTTCATAACCCAGAGCATAACATTGCAGACTGATATCGGTGCTTTTGGCTGATGCCAATATTAGTCTATGACGTGAATCTCGGCCGATACCGATACGGGGCCGATATTCATTGGTGCGTCTCTAGTCTGGATTTAAAGCTGAACTAAGTCACATTTTCACCTTAATGAACGTCCTATATGTCCCTGTGATGGTTAAATATGTATTTTCGTGGCGTTGAAGTGTCCGTCATTGCCCCCGGCTGTCTTTGGGTGGAAAACCAGCCATGCAACATTCGGTTGAGAAACCCTGGCTCTTTTTTTGTATTTGGCACTTAATAAACATTTTTATATGTGATTGTAGTGTCTTATTCTGATAAAGAAAGTACAAAAGCCTATATAATTCAGAAAATCTCATATTTTTCTTTCTTTTTTAAAACACAAAATGAAAACAAAAGCAAGTAGACTGAGACACACAGAGAGAAAATAAATAATAAAAGGTAGTCCGACATATGTCCCTTTTATGTAAGTGTCCCATCTGCCCCAATGTCTGATAAATGTGTCTCTTTTCTAATTCAAATTCACTGTAAAATTGTATACATGTTATTTCAGTCCCGTCCTTAACCGTCTGCGCCGTCCCTGTCATCCATCATCTTGTAATGTTTTTGTTTTTTTTCTGCCAAAAGTACATTCAACTGGTATCCATCAATCACTTCCATTGTTAGCGTTTTATGTCTTGGATATATAGTTTTAAAGTAAAATGGAACATCGATGTGAAAGATAGTTTGCAAAGATCAATGCAAGAAACAATCATTTCATACTGTCAGCATAAAGCTTTTGTCACTTGTAGATTTAATCACAGTGAGA
Source organism: Chaenogobius annularis (assembly GCA_015082035.1). Classification (NCBI taxonomy): domain Eukaryota; kingdom Metazoa; phylum Chordata; class Actinopteri; order Gobiiformes; family Gobiidae; genus Chaenogobius; species Chaenogobius annularis. The sequence goes on along the minus strand of BJKM01000505.1, from coordinate 55,507 downwards.
AGAGAAACCAAAAAGAGATGGGACTTTCCTGCTAAGATAAAGATCAATAAAATAAATAGTACAATTTAATTAAAGTGACTGAAGTAAATGTACTTGTAACAGCTACGCACATCAGCTCCAAAGCATATCTTTCTTCTGTTTTATGCCTTATTTAAATTGCCCATGATGGTAACAATGGCGCTTTATAGGTAGACATTAGGGCTGGGTAACTTACAATACATTATTTACATAGTTAATCATGCATAAATACCAAGGCAAAGGTATACGGAAAGTCTAAAAGAAGTGCTGTAGGGTCACAAATGGTAAATGTTTAATTTAATGATTTAGGAGGGTTATTTAGCAGTATATCACAAGCTATATCACCAGAGTAGGCAACTCAAAAAGGGCTAAATACACGTTCCAAAATCGCGGCTCGTTTAAACCTGAAGGGGGAGTACCTGTTCAGCAACTCTTACTATGACCATGAAATCCAGAAACCAGAATTAATTTGTGTGGTAATTAATATCAGTAATTAAATCAGCAGGGTTGAATACACAAACAGTTTCCCAACAGGTAAGATTAACAAGCTGAAGCATATCAATTTCACACAAGTTAGGGGTTCGGTTAAACTGAGTAAGATGGGAAGACGGGGCTGCGTTGGCAAGCAACACAATATAGAGAAGGGTTCGGTGGGATCGACTCGGGGGGAAGACTCATTGCCTGAAATGACCCAAAATCTTGCCAGTTTACATATTAAGGCCACAAGGCTGAGATCAGCTTACTGTTTTGGTTGCTGGCTGGGTCCTGTCTCCGGGTAACGGTTCAGAAGAAAAGAGCAGCGGGAGCCTTGGAGCAGTCTCAGCTGTGTACCAGCAAAGGTTCCGTCCACTCCCGTCCGGAGTGTCGGAATGTGCGTTCTGAGGCGCTGGGGCAGAACGCTTGGTGAAGATTCGGTCCAAAGCCGACGGCTCTGGTGGATGGCTTGAGTCTTCCTCCGGCAGATGTCGCTCTTAGCTTACACTTAGCTTACACAACGACTTGTCCCACCCGAAGTTATTCTCACGGCTAATATTTGACTTAGAGCCACAAGTATTTACGTTGATCTACAAAAACGACTAAGGTTACTTCAAAAGATAAAAACAATAATAGTTACAAAAAGGGTTGTCTTAATTATGGCCAAGGCGTGCTGAAGAGGTCCTTCAGATGAAGATCGGTGACTACGTTCTACAAAAAGCCTGGCCACAGCTTAATGTCTAACACACGCATTGGGGCCTACTAAAGACGGAAATGTGCAAGCAAAAGCACAAAGGAAAAGGTTTGTATAAAGACGAAAAGAACTAGAAGCTAGAAGTTTTAAGAAGTTTTAAGAAGTAAAAACAACGTTTTTCTCGTTCACAACAATTTTGTATATTCGTGCTTCGGGGCGTGGCGTCTGAGATAAAGGGAGAGAGGTCTCACTCAGACTTCGTCAGGTCTTTTTAACATCATTAATGAAACCCTGGTTTAACCTTCATTCTACACACAAGATGTTTCACAGTGGTTATAATGTTGTTTACGTTTACACGCCACATCAATGCATGATATTTCACATTTCTTCTTTATTTTGTGTATTGAGTGTCAAATCATGATTTCTTTTCTTTTATCCTTCATTTGTCTGTTGAAGGTGCCCAGACACACTTTTCGGCTCACTATGGCACCGTAGGGCTAGGATAACGGCCCTTAATCAACACCTGGTGATTTATGGTCACACTTAAGGCAGGAAACGCTTAATCCTTCTCCGACCAGACATTTGTTGTGTCTGATCTCCGTGCAGGTCGCACAGAGTTAAGCGAAATGAAAAGGAAAGGCATTTCCCCTACAGTGCTATAGTTCTATTTTTCCTCCTTAAACTTTTTTGCTGCATGTCAGTGCACTGTATAGACTGTAAATGCGTTTATAAATTATATTTATTTGTGTACATTTATAAAAATTGGTCCAACTCAGGACTGCTCAGCTTGCTCTAGATTTCAAAAAATCTCCATCAGCATTTTCTATGAAAAAACAAAACGATATTCACCTTATTCCCAAAGTTTCCCTGAGCGCCACAATCCAACGTAATCCTCCTTCTGGTTGTATTAGTTCACACAGAGCTGCCGACTTCCAGAGAAAATACGTTCTACACAGACTTATAAGCCGTTTTCGGGCCGCCCAGAGAATCGGTACATTATTGACCTGTTTGGTCACATGAACATTGGACATTTTACACAAATCTATCTACTTTATATAATATTTTAGCAGTGAGACTTTTCCCTCGTTCTCCACTTAAGTGAATGAAGTTCTCGCCCGAACAGAAGTGAGGGCCATTACAACAGAAGTGCTAATCCAAGGCAAAAAGAGGCAAAAGTGGGCGGGCCGAAATAAATTGAATACACTAAACAAAACACCTTTTTGCTCCTATTTTCCGGAGATATAATTTTATTTCTATTACACAAAAGACCCATTTCTCTCAAATATTGTTCACAAATCTGTCTTCACCTGTTAGTGAGCACCGAGATAATCCATCCCCCCTCAGAGGTATGACATATCAAGATGCTGATCAGACAGCATGGTGTGCCTGAGGCTGGCCACAATAAAAGGATTTGACTCGGAAAAGTTTTATGACACAACACGATGCCACAGATTCCGTTTGGAGGGAGCAGGCAATTGGCATGCTGACTGCAGAGTGTCCACAGAGCTGTTGCCCGTGCAATGAATGTTCATTTCTCCAACATAAGCCGTTTTCAAAGGTGTTTCAGAGAATTTGGCAGTACATCCAACCGGCCTCACTGCCGCAGACCACGTGTAACCACACCAGGGCAGGATCTCCACATCCAGCATGTTCATCAGTCAATCAACCAACCTTTATTTATAGAAGCCTGTTTCTATAAATAACTCTCAGGGTGACCAAAGTGCTTCACAAGAAAAATCAAGGCAATACAAAACATAATACTAATGAAAAACAAACTGTACAAAATAAAGTCTCACTACATTAGTGTTAAAAGCAAGTCTGAATAACTCTGCTTTGAGCCTAGATTTAAAGAGATGTGATGGTGCGTATGTCAGGGGCAGCTTCTTCCAGGGTTTGGGACCAGTGACAGAGAGAGTTCCATCACCCCAGTGTTTGCGTCTGGCTCTGGGGACATCCAGCAAGTTGATTTGTTGACCTTAAAGCCCTGCTTGGGTTTTGAGCAGACAGAGGCTTGACCAGATAAAGAGATGCAAGGCCACTGAGAGCTTTAAAAACCAAACGGAAAATGTTTAAAGCATTTCTAAAAGAAATTGGAAGTCAATGGAGTGAAAAGAACTGGGGTGATTCAATTGAATTACATTTATTTTTGTAACGCCCAGTAGCATGCATTGACTTTTATGGATGGGCAAGCAGACTTGGGGTGTTCAATATTTAGTGGACAACACAAAAGTGAAACATAAATAAATATGCCTCAAACATGCAGGGCCAAGGCCTATCCTACCGAAATAAACTTCCATACCTGAAATGGATGCTTTTTGGATTAAATAAAATGACTTCATTGACCAATTTATTACACAAAATAGCACTTTATGTTGTTAAATGAATGCCTATATTTCTAACTAATTCAGATATAGTTGTAACACACGTAATTTTAGATTTTATTTGCCAATCACTGATAACCCTGATTGCTCTCACCGAACGGCACTTGTAACGCCCAAAATCACAACAGCAGTTGCCTCGAAGTGTGACTGTGAAAAGCAGATTAAACAATGTTCATAGGAAATTAACAAATGAATAATATCCCTGCATCTCCTGTACTTAGACCCTCCTTCTCGGCAAGGAAAAACTACCTCGAGGAGAACCGCAGTGAAGGAGAGATCCTACTCCCACGGACAGGCTGCAGATGGTCCAGGACTGATGCACTTCCATTTGCAGATAGACTGTGGAGCCAGAACACCTCAGGAGGAGAGAGGGAGGTTTATCTAGCAAGACAGTTCATCCAGGCATGCGCAGGTCTAGAATTTAATGACAACAAAGTCACCTGTGACCTCTGTGATCCACGTGAGTCTATATAGTCACGTGACACAGAGAGCTCAGTCCCTTTTCTTCTTCTCGTGCGCAGGCTTGTTGAGTTGAAGCGGAAACATTAAACTGTTTACAATCTGCTGGTTTGCTTAGCCCTGCGATTTACGTCGAGGCAGCGAGTATTCTTGTCCTTCAGGGGCTGTTTACGCCACGTACATTAAAGATGTAAAGATTCTGATTACTGATTGTTTCAGAGCTACTTTAGCTGTCTCTTGACTTGTTTTGTACAGTCGTTTCTGCTCCGTTTATTGTGTGTTACTGCCGTAGTTGGCGCGAGCGGCCGCTTTTGTCCCGCTTTGTAGTACTGTTTGACATCTAATTATTTTGGGTTTGTTTTTTCCCCACTATCCTGAGCAGTGGCGTTAGCCATGCTTCAGCGTCTTTTGTTGAGAGTCTGTAGTGGTGTCCTCTGCCCAAACTCATTTTTGTGTTTTAGTACTGTTAAACACTAAGTTTCGAACCACTAGTGGCGTTTCCGGCTCGACCTGGTTCGGCTAGGGCTAGCCCCCATTGACCGTTTATATTGAAGAATAATACAAATAAAAATATAATAATAAAGGGGAGGCATTCACGGCCTGCCCTGATTTTTGTAAGGGTATTCTTATTCGAAATGCTTGAGACGCTGGTCTGCAGGGCCTGTATGTCGCCGATGCAGCAGGACGATGGGCACAATTTATGCCCTTCGTGCTTGGGCGTGGAGCATTTGAGGCAAGGCCTCACTGCGGATGCTTGCCCCAATTTTGTGCCCTCGTCTGTGTTTGAGCCAGTCGACTGGGAGTGTGAGTCGAGGTCAGATCGGTTACCCGCCGCTCAAACCTCTGGATTAAAGCGCCCTGCCTCCTCGGTTCTGCCCTCCTCAGCGCGAAAGAAGCAGGAATTTGTCTGCTCGTATGGACCACCTTACGTCTGAGTTGGCCCAGATGAAGGCGCTCCTGCAAGGAGGGGGAGGGGGCCCTGGCGTCCGTGCAAGATGCCCCCCAGTTTGGCCTCGGCCATATGCCGCCTGTCGAGCCGGCTGTTGCCTCGCTCATTGTCTCTCCGGAGGAGGGCCTTAGGGCTAACCCGAGGTGCCCTAACCCGCAATGTCGTATCACCGACGAATTCTTGTGCCGGGCATACGATGCTGGGGCGCGGATGGGTAGGAGTAGGAACTCTCTTTCCCACCTGTTGCGTGGTGGCCTGCCTGCGTCTGGCCCTCAGTCCGTTGCCCTGTTGGCCCATACAAGCACCACGCGTCCACGGGGTGGACAGCCCTATGATCGGAGAAGGGTGGCCCGGACTCTGGTCCCAAAACCACCTTGTTCTGCTCAGCCCACCCAGCGCCCTCCCAGGCCCCACAGGGGCCTTCAGTTCCGCCGTAGGCCTCCTGTACCAAGCCGGGTCAAGTGGACTGTAATACACGACCCGGCCATGGACCTGGCACTCAGGAGATAACCATTTTACTGGACAAGGGAGCAATAGTGCGTGTGGACCTCCTGCAGGATCCAGGGGGCTATTACTCCCGGTATATCCTGGTGCCAAAGAAGACTGGCGATCTACGCCCAGTTCTGGACCTTCGAGGTCTCAATGTGTTTTTAAAAACCTTGTCATTCCACCTGTTGAAAACCACAGAGATGTTGCAGGCAATATCTCCCAACGAGTGGTTTCACTTTCATAGACCTCAAGGATGCATACTTTCATGTCCCAATAGCATCTTGCCCCCAGCAGTTTCTACGCTTTGCGGTTTGAGCTCATCATTACCAATTTTGAGTCCTTCCTTTCGGTCTGTCTCTGTCACCGAGGGTTTTCACCAGATGCGTTGCTGCAGCTCTGGCTCCCCTCCAGGCACGCGGCTGAAATATACTGCCTTACCTGGACGACTGGCTGGTCTGTGCTCCCATTTGCAGCCAGGCTGTTCAAGACACCCAAACTGTCCTCTATCACATCAGTCAGTTGGGGATGCGAGTCAATCTGGCGAAGAGCAACTTGGTCCCTTCCCAGGAGAATCTTTTTTTAGGGATCACCTTGAATCTTGTTGCCATGACTGCTCGTCCCATCTGGGAAACATGTTTCCAAGATGGCGCCGCAGACGGATGCCCTGGACTTTTGTCTGGGAATGTTGATTCTGGGGAGAATGATGACTGTGGTGGAAATTTGTCATGTCCTGTTCTCACCCGGGCACAAGTGAAAGCCAGCGTCCAACCTCTACCAGACTGTAGTCTGTGTGAGGGTGGCACCAAAGGGCCAAGAAAATCCCGGCGTCAGCGACGGTTTGAAAAACAAATGTGGTCTGTAAATCCTGAAAATTCTGATTCTTTTGTGTGGGATGTGCCTGAAAATGTTTCTGTGTTGCAAAGCAATGATATCACTTTTGAAAATGTCTGTTTGCTAAGGTGGGGAAAGAAACCAAGGGTTGTCTGGGTCAAGAGAAGTTTATTATTGACAATGGGGTGTTGTCAATTGTTGGTAATTGAGTGTAAACGTCTTGTTTGTTCCCCTTAGCTGTAGGACCCTGGTCATGCATTTAGCACACACATCAGTTCCATGGTCAAGGTCACTCGGTCGTCACAAAACATTCCTACGCCGTCAAGTTCCAGATTTTATTGGCCGTCCATGTATGCCGACTTCATCTTGAAATACTGTAACAACATGTCCTGCCTGTCAGAAAACATGTCCTGTGCGCAAGTCTGACCGTGCCTTTTTGCAGCCTCTTTCCAGTTATCTTCCACTCCCTTCCGAAGGATTGCTATGGACATTGTGGGGCCCTGGTGAAGAGCAGCAGTGGACATCAATACATCCTTGTCATCTCGGACTATGCCACCAAGATTTCCAGAGGCTTTTCCGCTGAGAACATCACTGGGCGCTTTTGCCTGTCCGTTCGAGCGCTTGTCCAAACTGTTCTCAGCGGTGTGGATTACCGATGAGATTCTCACGGACCAAGGGCACAAACTTTTCACGTCTCCGTCTGATGACCTCTTCCAGCATCAGCTAACTTTGGACTAGTTTGAGAGGTTTAACTCAAACGCTGAAGGCGGATTGCTCCCGAAGTTTGTGGATGTATACCTGGCAAAGACTGGGGCACTGCTGGCTACCCTCTTGTTTTGTTTGCCTATCGAGGAGGTCCCCACAGGCGTCAACTGGATTTTCTTCCATTTGAGCTGTTGTATGGCTGGGATGTTCAGGGCCGTCTTGGACCTTCTCGACGCAAACAATGGGAGGGCCCCCAGCACTACACAAGTGACCGGAGCATTGTCACAGTTTTGTACCTTGAATGAGGGGAGAGAACTGTCCAAGTAACTTAGAGGAAGGCCGGAAAAGAAAAAAAGAACTTGGTTGCCAAGGGGTTTGGCCCTCAAAAAGCCAGAAAGCCTGGTACGACCGCCAAGCCCGCAGTCCGTGTGTTCCCAACCTGGTCAGAAGGTGCTGCTTCTTCTGCCATCCTCCACCCATAAACTATTGGCAAAATGGGCAGGGCCCATACACTGTAACATGCAAGATGGGGCCCAGTCACCTACGAAGTTCTAACATCCGGAGAAAAAGAAGTCTAAACAGACGTACCATGTCAACCTCCTGATAGCTGTGGAGAGAACGTCCAGTCCAGGCTCCAATCAAAAGTCTTTTGGTCAGGAAAGTGGATGAAGATGAGGACGGGGAAGAGCCGGACATGGGACTGGAGGGACTGAACCAATCACTGCTGGCCCTTTGCTGGTTTCATCTCCCTCCTGAGCAAGCCACAAATCTACACCAGATTTCAAGGAAGTGTTCCTCGCTGTTCGTCGTGCCAGTCCTGGAAGAACTACAGTCTTGGAACATGTCATCCGCCTGAAGAACAGTCGATGCCAATTCGACATGCGGCCCTTATCAGGTTCCACAGCAGCTTGTTGGGAAGCTCCAAGAGGCAGATCAAAGAAATGCTGAGACTGGGGTGTAATTGAACTCATCCAACTCTGAATGGAGCAGTCCTGCTGCAGTGATTTGTGTTCAAGAAAGACGGATCACTCAGGATATGCATAGACTTTCGGAAACTGAACTCCTGTGTCAGAGTTTGACGTAAACCCAATGCCAAGGATTGAATGACCTGCTGGAGAAGATTGGTTTCAGCCAAGTACATCACCACATTGGATTGGACCTTTGTAAAGGAATACTGGCAAGTGCCCCTCGAGGAGGTCCTCCACGGCCCTACACAGCATTCCAAACACCGGCTGGGCTGTTTCAGTTTACTGTGATGCCGTTCGAGCTACATGGAGCACCCGCCACGCTTTCAACGTCTTGATGGATCGAGTTCTCACGGGGTGTGAGCATTTCAGCGGCGGCTTATCTCAACGATGTCGTCATCGTTCAGCGAGACTTGGGATGATCATGTCCGACACCTCTCCCAAGTTCTGAAGCAGATCCAGCGATGCCGGTCTAACGCTGAATCGGCAGGAACCAATGTGAGTGGGCTCCGGCAGGAAACACGCTACCTCGGTTACCAGATGGGTCTAGAGGGGAGGTGAGGCCTCAAGTCGACAAGGTCGAGGCTGGTCCTGAAGTCTCCGAGGCCAGCTACTAAGAAAGAGGGTGCGGTCCTTTCTTTGGGTTAGCTGGATGGTACGACTGGTTTTGTGCCACAGTTTGGGCAACCATTGCCGCTCCACTCACTGCACTCACCCACCAAAGACAAGCGAAATCCAGTCATCTGGACAGAAGATTGCGAGACGGCTTCTCACCACCCTTAAAGCCCACTTGTGCTCGTCTCCTGTGTTGAAGAGTCCAGACTTCACCAAGCGCTTCTTGGTACAGGTGGATGCCTCTATGGTTTGGCCTCGGAGCAGTCCTGGCTCAGGGGGAACCTGGAGAGGAGCGTCCAATACTGTACCTGAGTCGCAAACTTCAGCCACGCGAGACCCGCTACTCTGCTGTTGAGAAAGAGGGCCTTGCCATTAAATGGACGTTGGAGAGCTTGCGCTACTACCTGCTAGGACGAGAGTTTTGATCTGGAAACTGATCATCGGTGCCCTGACGTGGATCGACACCAATGAAGGATCACAATAGTCGCCTAACCAGATGGTACCTTGCCCTTCAGCCTTTCAGATTCTCCATCCGTCACCGTGCCGGCAAGATGAACATTGTGGCTGATTACCTGTCCCAGGTTGCCCCACAGTGCCAACCTTCCGGAGGGGAGGGATAATGTGACGGAGCCAGTCCGTCAGAGGTTCTAGTCGCCGTTTGTACAAGTGCGGAGCCCGTTCATGCCCTCGCGCACAGACCAACACACACTCGTTCATTCCCCGTTTCCCCCCCCCTGTTTCATTCATTCGCACCACACGCATCATTCACATACTTCCCCGTACTCCTCTGACACTAATTCGCCAAGGGTGCACACTTGCGCGTGTTAGAATAATTCTTAATCATACACGCCAGCTCTTACCCATGTTGATTTGTAGCCTTGCTCCTCCGATGCGGCGCGTTGGACCGAAACCAAGCCGGTACTTCCTGGTAGGTTAAATAGGCGCTGTTCGCGCCGTGGTGCTGACCATGTGACATGCATGATGCAAGCAGAGTTTTACGCCTTTCTTTTGTTTTATTTTGACACATGAGTATGTAATTAACAAGCTCTTGCGTCGTAGGAAGTTGCCACACACATTTGTTATACATTTATTTTGGGTTTTCATTATCGTTGTATTTAGCTCAGTGCAGTGGGAGGGGCAAGTGACAAATAAAGGGAGCCGCTTTTGGCCTGGGAGTCAGTCGGGCACCGGTTACAGTGCAGGTAACAGGGGTGCTGAGTGAGAGAAAGAGATTGGATAGGTAAAGCTAGGTAAAGCAAACGTAAAGCTGAACTTTACGTTTGAACCTTGTAACGCTGTATATATGTATTTTTGGACACTGCTCTTTTTCACTGTAAATATTTGCACCATTGTTGCACTTGGATATTGGCACAATAAATAGCACCTGAGCACTTGGAAATTCGACTTCGCCTATTTTTGAAGAGAGTCCCGCCACAGTGTCACGTGACAATATAGACTCACGTGGGTCACAGAGAGTCACAGGTGACTTTGTTGTGATTAAATTCTCGCCCTGCGCATACGCAAAAGATGATCATTCAGTGCTTAAGGCATCGCCTCTGGCGGTCATCCGGGATTCATAGAACCGTAGTTACATACTTAACTTTCGATTTATATGGGACACTAGTTTTTCAACTTGGGCTTGTTCAGGGCTAAGAGTGGGAGTAATTCTACTGTGCTGTGACAGTTTGTTAGCCGGGCTAAAAAGAAAAGAAATATTATTATTATTGTTATTATTATTGTTATTATTGTTATTTTTGTTACGCAGAGCCTGCTTATAGAAAGATTTTCCATGCTTTTAGAGATTCTTCTATGTGGGAGTGACAAAATGGTCTCTCTAATTAGCTAACTCTTAGTATATGTTAATTCAGTTCTTTATTGTACCATGGGGAGGCTCATTTTAGCCTAATGACCTTCTGTTTTAAAGGAGCTGCAGCATCAAGTGCAGATTTCAGAGAATTAATGGTCTTGTCAACAAATCTGTCACTTACACTGGGACTAAAGCTGTTCTCAGCAGGATCACATGACATGTCTCTGAATATTGGCTCTATTTTTTCGTTGAACTTTGAGATAGATTTTTCAGATATCGTCCTTTTCAATATAACTTTTTTTCTATGGGGCTGGATAATCTTTAAAAATAAACTGAGAGGTAATTAGGAAATTATCTGACAATATAGGGTTTTGAGGGAAGACATTTGGGTCACCAATCTCTGTTCCATGTTTGGACAAATCAGAGTGTGCTTGAGACTATGGGTCTGTTTATTTACATTAAAACAATATTATATATTAGAACACTGAAGGTATTACTCAGGCAGCCGCCACTCATATTCAAGTGGATATTTGCGACCCGGCCCCGGATAAAGCGGAAGAAGATGGAAAACTGCTTTTTGGTTTCTGCAATTTGGTCAAGTGATTGATAACATGAAGCTTTCAAATGAGTGAAATCTCAAGAGTAGGCTTGAGTGTGAGATCATTGCCACACCACCACCTCGGCCTGTGCTCCTGGCAGTCTGAAAGTTAACATGAGTGGGTGGGGTGGACTTATTTAGTCTTACATGATCATCTTGTTGAAACCAAGTATTTATTTGTATTGCGTGTGAGTGCTGCTGTTATTTGGTCTGACACCTGAAATGGCTTTTCTAAAATTTGACTTTTTGGTATTATTTACACGAGGGACACACGCAGTCTCTATCTGCCTTGAATCTGAACACTTGATTGGTAACAGAGCGGGCAGAGCTCAGCAACAGTCACAGTGGAGCATCTTACACTGCTGCTCTATGCCCGGCTCATCTCTGGCTGGTCACTTTAGACCTGTTGGCTAGAAAACGAGCTACAGCATTCTTTACAAGTTGAAGGCGGCTGAGGGCAGACGGGGAGACAATAAAAATTGCAATAGTCTGTTCTTGAGCTGATGAAAGCATGAATAGATTTTCATCTCCAAGATCGTCCGAGACCAGCCACATGGACAACTGCTGCAACGGTCGGCTTGCATAGATGAATTTCTGCACAAACTGTCAGGAACGGTCTCCGAATGCACAGCGATACCATGACCAGATACTGAGGCCCATCGCCGTCCACAACCAAAACCTCAAGTTGCAGCATGATAATCCACGGTCCCATATTGTACTCTGAAGACATCACAGTTCTCTGAAGACGGCCCATTTTACTCACTGTACATGTCACCCACTAGGCATGTTTTCGGATGCTCTGGACCAGCGTGTACGACAGTGTGTTCCAGTTCGTGCCAATATTCAGCAAATTCATACAGCTATTGAAGAGGACTGGACCAACAATCAACAACCTGGTCAACTCTCTGCACTGCATGATGCATATGGTGGTTACACCAGATACTGACTGATTTTCTGATCCTTCGGAGTGTCCTTTTAGTGTGGCCAGCCCAAGGCACACTGATCAGATTGTTGATATGTCAACCTGTGAGGTGGCAAGTGCTCACTAACACAGATTTAGACAGATTTGTGAACACTATTTGAAATAAATGAGTCTTTTGTGTAAATCTTTTGAGTAATCATCAGCTCACAACATTTTTTTAGCAAAAACAAAAGTGGCGCGTTTAATTTTGTATTCAGTGTAAAACATAGAGGGCACACTGATAATATATGTGCACCAACAACCTAGCATCAATGATTTAAAATAAGAAATTAATACGTAAGATGGTCAGGCTTTTAAAAGTACTTTTAGACACCATAGCACTGATCTTCACATTGATCAGTCATTCCCAAAGATTGTCCCCAAAGATTGTGAGAAGTCCCCAGAAGTTTTCTAACACTATAGAAAGGATATTATTGGCCCACCACAAGATGAAGGCAAACATTTGAGCTCTAGAAAGAGCGACAAATATAAAGCAGTGCGCAGGATTAATCAGACCTGGACATTATGAGGGAACCACATTATGAAATGAACGGCTCTTCATCTGCCTGGATGCAAGTTTATTTGTAGAGCACAATTTGTACACAAAGGAAAATCAAAGTGCTTCACACAACAGGAAAAAAAATCATTAAAATCACAAAGACAAGACAGAAATCACAAAACCTTAATTTAAAGAAATTTAAAGGAGCCATTTTCAGGCTATCTGTCAAATAGTTTAAGACATAAAAGAGAAGAGTGCAAAGAAAATCATTTCAGTCATATGCACAGCCAAACAAAACCGTTATCTTAGATTTGAACAATGCCAGAGTAGAGGCCTGTCTCACATCCTCAGGAAGACTGTTCCAGATTTTAGCTGCATAAAACTGAAACACAGATTTAGTCCTGACTCTGGGCACCAGCAGGAGGCCGGTCCCTGAGGTCCTCAGAGTCTGAGATGGTTCATATGGCACGAACACTTTTTTAGTTGGTAACAGGCTGCTGATGTTATTGATTTGACGTGGCTGTTCAAATTCAAGTCTGAGTCCATAATTACCCCCAGATTTCTAATTTGATTTGTAGGTTTTAGAGCGAGACTCTGGAGGTGACTGTTAACACTTTCTCTTTGTTTCTGTGGGCCAAAGACGATGATTTCAGTCTTGTCTGAGTTCAGATGGAGAAAGTTGTTTTGCATCCACACACTGATCTGTTGGATGCAGTGACAGAGTGAATCCACTGGTCCATATTCACCTGCCGTCAGTGAAACATAGATCTGAGTGTCGTCTGCATAATTTTGATGGGACATATTTTTCGCTGCATATCAACTGACCTAACGGCAGCATATAGAGGTTGAACAGAAGGGGTCCCAGGATTGACCCTTGGGGCACCCCCACAGGTCAGGGGCATCTGGTCTGAGACACTGTTACCAATTTCAACAAAGTACTTCCTGTCTTCCAGATTGGACTTTAACCATTTTAGGGCAGTGCCAGTGATGCCCACCCAGTCCCCTCTAGTCTCCGTAAGAGGGTCCCATGATCGACAGTGTCAACAGCAGCGTAGGATCTCTCCTTCACTGTGGTTTTCTTCGAGGTTTCTACTTTTTCCCAAAGGATTTTGTAGTTTTTCTTTGCCGAGAAGAAGGGGGGGTTGGGACATTTGCTAATTTTCTATGAACATTGTTTAATCTTAATATTTACTGTTGCCCTTCGAGGCAACTGCTGTTGTGATTTTGGGCATTGCAGATATAAATTAAATTGAATTGAATGGTTAAAGTAGTGCCATTTGTGATTCTGACGGTAATGTGGTTATTAATGTTTTAATCATTTGTTGAAACTAAAAGCAAATCCACATTAGTAGACACTCAAATTCTTTATAGACCCTTTAAAATGCTCTGGCATCAGAATATAAAAAAATCCAAAATTGAGGCCACTGGAGGCAAAATGAGAAATATAACAAACTGAACACTGTAGAAATTTCAGTTTGCTCTTCTCTTACAAGGGACAGAAAAATACAGTTTTTCTAGCCTCAGGATTTGTTCACGTTTTCTAATCAGATTTTGATGTTAATGAAATGTAGTAGAGTAGTTTTCATTTGCCAAAACAAACATATTTTATGAAATTCTGCAGCTCATCCCAATTTTTCCATCCAATAACTAAATAAAAGTTCCTTTTCACTTTTGTCTCCATTTAGGAATTAGAAAGTTTTTGTTTTCCACACTTGTAAAGGGTCTATTCAGTTTCCACATTAAAGCATTTGCATGTTTATTGACTTCAACGACATACAATCAATCAAAATATCACTTGCAATTTTTACCATTATCATTTGTGAATATATTACATTTCCTTGTGTAGCATTTGCAGCAGCATTAGTCTTGTCATTCTCACTGACAGTTTTGCTTTACCAGGATGTGTTTGTGCCTCTGCCGCACTCAGCTCCACACAGCCCCATTTCATGCTCCACATCCACATGTGGCTTAAGTCGTGAATCATATAATCCCGGGAGTGTGGACGGGGCTTACTGTAGAGAACTCTGAAGACACTGCCACAATGGAGCTAAAATAGGCACGATTCAATTTGGTGTGAAGCGCGTGGAGGCAGAGGAGAGCTGTCAGCTGTCGCGCATCATGCCTCCTCCTATAGAAACGTGCTCGCGTCCCTCCGATGACATCACGGGATCTCCACTCCTCGTTATTTCAATCAGACGTGGTGAGGAAGTGCACCACCACCCCCACACTCAGAAGAAGCTCAAAGAACGGCGTGTGCAACCTAAGATCAACACATCCGTCAGAAAACACACAGCATTTGAATATCGTTCAGTGTTGAATGGAACTGTGATTTATAGTTGTGGGTTTTTCAGATGTTTTTAACTGTTTGATGTGAGATGTATAGAAGAAATAATCTGCACTGCCTCACAGCGAGAAAGGCATTGGTTTGATCCTCACACCATGTAAAGGCTCTTTTATGCTCCATTTTCGTGCGTAAACAGATCCATGCTAGTTACCATCCTTCAGAGGCGGAGTGGAGCTCAGAAACCTACCGGGAGTATTTGCAATGCAGCGGCCTATCCTCAGTCTGGGGTAGGGGTCTGGGATTTTTTGGGAAAGGTGCGCAGCTTGTATATTTTATGGGGCTGCGTCAATTGGGGTTTCTTATTGCATTTTCTGATGGTTTTAGCGAACACCAGCCTTCTGCACAGTCAGCGCAGCGCATAGGCTCCCATTATTCTAACTATTGCCAGAGACATTTTGGTTACTATTGGCTGAAGTATGATGATTCAATCCATGGGCTATATAATCCATAAAGCACAGCCAAATGCAATATTTACGTATAAACCAGCATCTCTACTACCTTGGTTCACCCCTCACAACCAGCCAAAACAGCAGCAGCAGTGACACAACACACTTACAAACTAAAACTAACTAAGGCTGCTATAACGGCACTAGCAGAACACATGGCCCCACAGCTCTAACAATGTGCACAGCGAGATCCACCACACATGAACACAGCAACCAAAGCATGTTTCATCCCAACCGCAAACTCATTTTACACTAGATTTATCTGTGGCAGGGCTCCACATATTTTTGCGAAAACAAAAACAAAGGTCTTGCTTCTCCAGAGGGCTGAAGCAGAGCGTCCTCTATCTACACACAGATTCAGAGCTGAAAGTAGTTCAAGTCAAAGTCCAATCGAGTCAGCTAAAAGTCTGCACCGTAGCCTATCGTGAATAAAGTGTTTGATTCAATAGCAGCATATCAGTTGTGTCACAGAGTTAGTGTGTAAATCGTTTCACAATTAGGCCCTTTGTGCAGCCTATCAATGCAGATTGTTTCATTTTGTAAGGGCCACAGGAAGTGTGTAGTTGATGTTAGCAATGCCTTGACATCGAATCATGCACTGAAGGACCTTTTCAGAGGTTTTGGGCTACTTGTGAATGAAGACAGGACTTGACAGCGTAATCGACCACAAACATGGAATTACTAAACATGTTTTTATGCATCACAAAGATTGGCCTTATGGAGAAGAAGATGATTTTATTTGTTAAGAAAACATTTGGGGGATGTCAGCGGCTCATCTGGCAGATCCCTGCAACCGGCCCTCTTTTGGAAACGTAATTAAATGAAGCGACGAGAGACGCTCCAAAGTGAACCAGTCTGAGGGACCAGGGCTAGTGAGAATTGACTTGAAAAAGAGCCAAGAAAATGAGATGAGAGAAGAGTTTATTAGCTTGGCAGCTTGTTCTAGTCACTTTAAAAAAAGTTGAGCTTCCACTGTTGAGCTGTGTTCACTACTGTCCCCATTGATCAATTCATGTGCTGCTCTGTTGCTATGCATTTGCAAACTCTGGGCAAACATGTCACATATGGACCAAATAATAATGGACAGAACAATGCAAAGGACTGACAGAAGCTGTAGAGCATGAAAGACGTAGAGCATGAAAGAGCTTTAGCAGTGGCAAAGTGGTTGGGTGGTTAGAGAGTGGTTAGTACTCTTGCGCTGCTAGCTAGATTGGCGCGAAGTTTGGCTTTTCAACTTTCCCGAAACCATCTTGTACGGCCCTTGCTGATCCACACAATTTTTGTCACAGTGAAGAAAGTGTTTATTTACAACAAAACCATTTTATTAATACTTGTTACCAAGGAACCAAGTGAAAGGAACAGTAGGTATTATAGTGCACTTTCATGTAGCCCAAAACTGTATTGTTTTAAAATCTAAGTATGTCAATCAGCGAGAATAACTCCAGATTGATAATGTGTCAAACTCTATAAAAATGAACATAAGGCCGACCTCAGTAATTCACAAAAAGACGTCTTTCAAGTACTGTCAAGTTTGTGTCGCACTGAGACGTGGCTAAAGTAACAGGAAACTATTTCCAGTTCCTCCAGCTTTTTCAGCATATACTTCACTTCTCTGAACTTCTATACCACATTTTAACCTCTCTTTATGTAATGCATTGGGTTTGGATAATATTAGATGCATTTTGCACTGGAGATAAAACATTTTGGGTCTTGACAAAGTGGGTGCTGTGCGTCGATAAACAGGAAACATCTGTTGCTAATGTGCTTTACTTGCTTTGTTTTTCTAAGCATGTGGGTTCAACATCTAAGTTAGCGTTTGGTGAGAAATAATGCTTTTCTGTTTCAATCTGCTTTTTGCCTTCTTGTTTTTGCTTTGTATTGGGAGTCATGTTCTCGCTTGTTCAGTTATCTTGCCTAGTGTGTAGCTCCTCGTTAGCTAAAGCGTTCCAGAAGCCAAAGTGAGCCAGAGCCGTTTGGAAGCTAGACGTTGAAGGGTCCTCTTTTGATTGAAGACAGTAAAGACATTTTCGAACCATACCTATCCACTCCAAGGCCCACCTGTGGAAACATGGCTTTGGTCTCCCTGCTCCTGATGGATTGGTCCAATGTATCAATCAGGTCAAATGTATTGAAAGTTTAAATCTTAGCGTAGGGTAGGGCTGTGTAATTAATCGATTAATAATGGATGTGAAGTTTTCTGAGTCAGACAGGAGCGCGTGAACGTTCCGCATGTGCGTTTGTGCGTCCTGACAGCCGCTCTCAGCTCGAGTGGCTCATGTACATTTTAATTACGAGCCTCCTCTTTTCTCGGGCTGATAATTACTGCCTGACACGATGTAAATGTTTAGTCTCTGTGTAAAACCACTCATTAATTCGGCAAATTGACTGGAGCTGTCAGCCTTACAGCTTTATTGTCTACACAGAGAGAGTGAGGGGCCTGTTGTCTTTACAGTGGAGCATTTTCTCTTTTATTTACAAATGTGTGAATTCTTCTAGTGTCAAGCTTCTGGGCTTCTGAGTGCTAGAATGTATTCACCAGCGGGACCGTTTGCTGTGATTGGTCATTCAAAGTGACTAAGTTTAGGAACAGGCATATGATAATGGTTAGATTCAGGAAAATGGTTAAGGTTAGTATTTAGTTAATGGACACGCATTACACATCTCTTTTAACCATGTTTCAACATTGTTCCCTCTTCAAAAACATACCTTGAGTTGCATTTAGCTTCATTCATTTTGTTTCATTGATCCTTTTTACAAGCTTGTTTCATCTGTTCTTTCTCTAAACCTCACAAATACACTTGTTTTCAGATTTCTCAGATTAGTGACATCAAAGGTCAGGGGTCTGTGCTGTTTTTTTTTAAGTCCATAAAACATCACCAGACTCGGTCTAAGCTTTTCTGCCTCAAACCACGTTGATTACATCTTTGTGCTGACATGAGCATGTCCGGGGAAACAAGCTTTTGTTTTTTTTCCCCCATGGTAGTTCACTCTGCTGCCAGTAGATGGAGTGCAAACACAAATTCTGATGAGTGAATGGCTGACTGAGAGAAAGTCATGTGTGGATTTCAGTAGATATATTATTTTATTATACGTTGTAAAACATGAGCTGCCAAAGCAAACGAACAAGAGCCTGTTTAAAGGACATGAACATTACATAATGCAGAATGTTTGTCCTTTAAATTCAGGACAAACATTCTCCCCCCCCAGCCTCTGGCACTAACCAAATAAAACCCACGCAGACACACAGTCCGTACTGCCTCAACTTCCCTGTGTAGTTCACCTAGGCAACTTCATTTGATGAAAACATAAAACATCTGCGTGTCCTAAGCAGAAGCGATTCGACTTTAAACACTCTGTTAGCATATAACAGTGCATGCTAATGAGGAGTTTACTATTCTGTTCCATCTATTCTAATTTGGCTCCAAAGCAGTTGTTTATGAAGTAGAATTATTTATGCATATGATTTTATTTGATAATCTGTTACAGTGTCATTTGTAACGATACATATTTTAGATTGGCCATATTTCGAATCTGTCAGCTGATCTGCACTGTGGATTGTGGGATGCCTCATAGTTCATAGCTGGTTAGGAAACTCCTGAGGTTCAAGGAGCTATGATAGGAATGTCTCCTTTCCTAAATCCTTCCTAACTTCACTGACCAATTGGGATGGCCTTGTCTGGCTGATGACACATTTCTGGGTCAATGATAAGGAGAAGGACCTTCTGGGGCTTGTTTAACAGATTTGGGTGGAGCCAAACTCTGTCCATATGCGTCCTCCCCTAGCTCCAGCTCCAGGTTCCTCCTCCCTCTTCCCACTGCTCTCTCAGGCTCAGGGCGGATCAGCTGATGGATGGGGGTGATCCATCAGACTATCTCCAGGGCCAGCACCTGTTCTACCCCTGCTCTGCAGCGGGTGCTGTGAATGTGCTGTTCGTTCAGTCTCTTGGAGATGATCCTTCAGCTCCTGTCCTTGGCTGCGTGGTTAACGTAGACGCAAAAGAGAAATGTAGAGTTGTGGACACAGCTTTGACACGTACAAATGTACAAAGTGCCATTGTAGGTGCGCCGCATACGTTTTCTGGATTCCTGTTTGTCTCCATAGAGATGTTGTTGCTTTACAGTGTGAGCCGCTATTTGCCACTTTTAGATTAGAGCTGATTGGCTGTCGTTTGGTGGTCCACCCTTCTTCACTTTAGGGATCTGAAGAGGTTTCCGCATATTTCCAGTGATGCCAGCTTATATGTTGAGCCTCATGCTTAGCAAAACAAAGCAGACCTCTTCATTAACAGAAGCTTTCCTAAGCGCTCCAAGGTGAATCAGTCTGAGGGACCAGGGCCAATAGAAACGTGGCTATAGATTTAGATAAGCATCCAGATCTGACTGACCTTTTCTTTGGTATTATGGGACTGACAGGCTAAACTAGACTTGTCCAGTGTGACATTCAATTAAAGATATTTGTGACGTAGCCTTCTGCTTATATGCTAAGGACAGTTGTCAAATCAAATGAAACGAGTGGTTGGCAGGTGCCAAAACTGACTTGATGAATATTCACAGTTGCAATGTTTTGGTTATCACTAATGCCTGGGAAATGAAGAAAATGTTGTATCTTAGGCGTCCCCAAAGTAGTGCCCACACAACTCGCACATAACAATAACAATTCACTAAAATATAATATTGCACAATTATATACTACTCATGTAGTATATTTGTGAATGTAGAATTCAATCAAATGGGACTGTATTATTTTTATTTTATTTTTTTATTTTTTGTTTCCATTTCCGAGGTCAGAGATAATTTGGCGCGCACTCGTTTTTTCCACTGCACTCAGCTCGGTTCAGGTCCACACTGTTTTTACCTGAAAAGAGCTGTTTTATCACCAAGAGCAAAGACAATGGCAGAAAAGAGAAAGAAAACTTATTTTTCCAACCGTGATTGGGAGGAAGAGTCCTTTTTTATGGGGTAAAAGACAAGTGTGTTTGCCTCATTTGTGGATGGTCAGTGGCGACACCAAAGTTACCACACACCCCAGCTTCCACTCAAACTCTGTCGGCAGAGCACTTCGAGCAGAGAAAGCTTGTGAGTTACCAGAGGCTTTGGCTAAGCACCAGTCTTTTTTCACTAGACAGGGCAAAAGGTCCAGAAAAGTGTTATTCAGGGCCGCAAATGATCAAATAAAAAAACAAGAAGGCATTTAGTGATGGAGATGTGCTAAAAAAACACTATGATGATAATAGCTGAGACTGTTTTCAAAGACGAAAAAAATGGCTCAGATGTAGAGATGTCAAGATTATAAGGTTCATCGATAATTGTGATCAGGGGCAAAACTCTGGTTTTGATGTGGGGGGGTCGGTGAATGCCAATACACTCTCCAAAAAATGTCAGGGGCGGTGACTTATCAACTATTATCATTATTTATAGTAGTAAGCCTAGTATTATTATTATTATTATTATTATTATTATTATTATTATTATTATTATTATTATTATCAATAATAACAATAATCATAATAATACTAGGCTTACTACTATAAATAATGATAATAATAATAATAATAATAATAATAATAATAATAATAATATGCTATAATATATAGGCCCTAGTATTATTTTAAATAAACATAATTTTTGTTTTCTTTATTATTATTTTTAAATATAAAAATGCAATTTAAATTGTCTTTTTTGATCATCTAACTCTTTAGTCAAGAGTTATAAATGCTTAGCCACTAATAAGCCTTTCATTTTCATGTAGGCTGTATTAACAGGTCTGTGTGTGTTTGTTGTTGTTTTATTCCCGAACACATCCACAGTATGAGTTTGGTTCGTCGTTTTGAAACCCAGCAGGGCCCATTTCCCTGCTCACACAAACTCCTCCGCTCACTGTTCCACAGACAGAACTTTAGAGGGGAGACAAAGGAGGCAGAGAGCACTAGTGATGCGCGGGTTGTCTTTTGACCCGTCGGGTCAAGCAATTGTCATTTCATTGCGGGGCTGGTTTTAAAATACTGACCACGGTATCGCATGTCCGCGCTGCACGTGTGTCTTAGCGTTTAGACGCGTCCAAATCCAGTTCCTCGTTAAGACTATTTTCTTTATAAATATGAGTCGGCTTTAATAATAAACACATCATTTTAAAGCTTAACACACAGAGAATACATGTGTCCTTGATCTCTCTGTGTGAGCTGATTCACCTGTGCCTGTTCCTGCACTTGTTCTTAACGTGAGTGAGCGAGAGAGAGTGAGGATGACAAAGAAAGACACAAACTCCCACTTCTTTTGACATGATTCTTAGTCGTGCTGACTTTGTTGAAATGCATCATTGTTCAGAAGCAGATCCTACATGTTGTCATCAGTTTAAAGCTTTTAGGTACGCCAAAATTGCAACGGGCAGGTTGGCATAAAATCCAACCCGTGCAACTCTACAGAGCCTCGTCTATAAAACTGACTGGCACCGTGTTCCAACCAACCTCACACTCTCTCTCTTATTTTGCTGGGGATAAACAGTTAAACACCCGTTTAATCCCCGTCAGGTGGTGTTAAGGCAGTTTCAAAAGCAGAGCCGTGAGAATGAGTCTATAGTGGACAGGTCAGCTGGGGCAGCGGCCTGCAGCTGGAGCAGTGAATGTCCCGCGGAGCAAAAGGAGCAAAAGGAGCAAAAGGAGCAAAAGGAGCAAAAGGAGGGGGGTTGTTATTTTCAATATCCACATTTTCCAAAACTTTAGATGCACATTTGAAATTGACTTAATTGTTTGGTCGAGTCAGTGAGAGGATCGGGGGGGCACTGTCAGGAAGGGGGGGCACCATTAGCTGAGGTCGTGTCACTTTATAGACTCCGCCTTTTGAGGTTTGCCTTGTGTGATGAAATACATATTATAAAATCAAGCATTTGGAGTTTTTCTGGCCTGGATTATGATTTAACTTGCCCAGTTCATTTGAAATACATTTTAATCTTGTCTAAATTGTAAATCGTGTGTACATGCCATTTCGTCTCATTATTTTTAATCTACCAGTGTAGAATTGTGCCATCCAAGGCACCCCATTTGAGATGGCCTGATCGACGTGAATGCAGGTGGTTCAGCATCTAGTGTGACGAGTCCGTGGACAAAAGCAGCACCGCTCAACTAATGCTGTTCATTTCGGATGGTGTCGAAGGGTTTCTCCACTAAAGCGGAGCTCCTGACACTGTTGCCACTGAGGACCCCTACACGCGGAGGGACATTTACAATGCGGTGAAACGTTTCTTTTCTTATGTCCCCCGTTGTAAAAAGCATCAATAGTATCCGCTCCAGAGCTAAGCAACACCCTAACCTAATTTGAACAGTGAACTGCAGGGAAAGGGTAAGACTGTCACAGACATAAGTGCTGTAAACACATTTCAAGCTAAAATGAGAAGTTTCCTGCTTTTCCCTTCTGTGCAAACAGTAATGACTGAAAGAGCTGCAGCATCTGTGGCCTTTGACGAAGCTGCTGACAAGTACTGCCAGGTGATTAACAGACTCATGGAGGAGTTTTCCAGAAGGTTTCATGGTTTTCATGAGATTGAGCCATATGTGTCATTCATCTCCAACCCTTTTGTGTCTGTGGAAGGTATTGCAGAGAAATGAAGTAGACTTGGATGCAGGGCAGTTAGAAATGGAAATACTAACTTTACAAAATGACATTCATTTCAAGCGCATCAGTGTACCCCAAACTCCTGGAGCCTTGTGGAGCCAGTGAAATACAAAAGGATGTGCACAGCAGCTCTGAAGGTTGCTTGTCTTTTTGGGTCGACATATCTTTGTGAATCAGCCTTTTCAAATGTGAATTTTAACGGATCAGGTCTAACTGATTCACATCTGCAAGACTCCCTCAGAGTGTCAAACTATTCCCCAGAATACAATCAGTTGACGACATGCAATGCCAGGTTTCTCACTGACAGTTATGCACACACAGAATGCAGTTTTGTTTTATATAGCTGTTGATTATTGGCTTGTGTTTGATCAGTTCAGTCATACAGATTGTTATGATTTATTTGTATAATTTGATTGAAATGCAATCTGCTTTGATAGAAATGTGGTTCAACCGTTTTTAAACTGACATTGCGGAGTTGTGATTTTCAGATTTATGTGTGTTCTTTTGCACAAAGAAACTCATGTACAGACCTTTCTCTCATTTGTCACTAACAAAGCACAGCTGTATTTAAAATGTTAATATACAATCACATTGGTAAATTATCATACCTTTTAAGCATTTTGCAATTTTTAATTAAACCTTTAGTCTTTCAAACATTTGGGTATTTCTGAGGTAGCCCTTAGCCCTAAGATCTAGTACCAGTATTTAAAGTGAAGGTATAATTGATCTCCTTCTTGGTGATTTGTCCTCTGCAGTCAATCTTTTAGTGCTGCTGGGGCCGACCCATCTTTGGTTTCCTTCATAAACCTGACTCAATGTCCAGAGTGCTCGCAGACATAAGGAGAACATGCAAATTCCGCTCAGAAAGCCCTCACCCCACCTGGGAGTCAAACCAGAGACCTTTGTGAAAATACCAAAATGGCACGATGTATCACAATCAAATCAAAATCTTAATTTGTATAGGTGCAGTTATTAAATTATAAGTGCGACAGTTATACAGGTAATAAAATGTCCACTGTAAATAACAAAACATCTTATTATTGAAAAGAAAACTTCTAACGCTTTCGTTTTTAGACCTCTACAAACATATTGTGAAATGCATGGAATTCTTGGATTAGTTTAAGGTTTTGGCTTAGATGCTGAGTGAGCTAACTGACCAAAATAACAAAACACAAAAGTAGTTGACACTGTAGTGTCTTGCCTTTCCCCCAGTGTAATTAGCAGAGTCGTCAGCCTCTCTGGCGTTGAGCTGGAAGGCTTTATTCCGGGATGCTGCTCAAAATAGCTGCTGATGATTTACTCTTCCTAAACTCCTGCCTTATCCCTCTGGCCAGTGTGCGGCCCGACATAGAAAGACATTCAGCCTCCGAAAGCAGATTTTCTCCTCCAAAAATAGTGCGTGTTCTGCTGCTGCAAGCGTTTTGTTTGGATTATTTGAAGTGTGCTTAGGCCGTGTACTCGTGAGGCGGCGGAGACACTTCCGCCAGCCAAGAGCCGGCACTTTGATCAGATAAGAGCTGACACCATCTGCACGCTGGTTAAACGCACACCCCAACCTCCTCTTGAACCCTGTTAACCTTTAGCGTGGCGTCAGATATACTTATATATATATATATATATTTACTTTATAACTGTATGTGCACCAAATGTGTCAGTCTTATTTTCCATATTTTGGTCTTTGTGCAGCAGAAACAACAATGCGCAAGAGCTTTTAAAGACGCTTTACAAAATGTTGCATTATTCATTGTCTCCTCAGCCACACTCATGGAGGCCAAGAATAACTCTGTCATGTAGCCCCCAGAACTAATGGCGGTACAGTGGCAGAGTGGATAGCACTCTTGCCTCACAGCAAGAAAGTCACAGTCACAACGATCACTCCTTACTGGTCGCCCCACTGCCATTGAAGGATGGACCAAATGCACCTGACAAAGGGATAAGAAAGGCCAAACCTCACCTCATGCTAAACCTCACTTAAGGCTAAACCTCACCTAAGGCAAACCTCACCTCATGCTAACCTCACTTCTAAACCTCACTAAGGCCAAACCTCACCTCATGCTAAACCTCACTTAAGGCTAAACCTCACCTAAGGCCAAACCTCACCTCATGCTAAACCTCACTTAAGGCTAAACCTCACTTAAGGCTAAACCTCACTAAGGCTAAACCTCACCTAAGGCAAACCTCACCTAAGGCCAAACCTCACCTAAGGCCAAACCTCACCTCAGGCCAAACCTCACCTCATGCTAAAACCTCACCTAAGGCCAAACCTCACTTAAGGCCAAACCTCACTTAAGGCTAAACCTCACCTAAGCCAAACCTCACCTAAGGCCAAACCTCACCTAAGGCTAAACCTCACCTCAGGCCAAACCTCACCTCATGCTAAACCTCACCTAAGGCCAAACCTCACTTAAGGCTAAACCTCACCTAAGGCTAAACTCACCTAAGGCTAAACCTCACCTAAGGCCAAACCTCACCTAAGGCTAAACCTCACCTAAGGCTAAACCTCACCTAAGGCCAAACCTCACCTAAGGCCAAACCTCACCTAAGGCCAAACCTCACCTAAGGCTAAACCTCACCTAAGGCCAAACCTCATATAAGGCCGTATCCCAGTTGTCATCGAAGGTCAGATTTTCCGAGTTCCAGTGTTCCAGTGTGTGAATTCACACTGGAACACTCTCATATCTCACAATTCCTACGTGAAAAAACTTGGATAACATTTCAGATCCCCGAGTTTATTTGAAAATCCAACACGGCTGCACCCTGATTTGGGATCAAGTTTATCCATTGTCAAAACTTGTGTTGTGATTTTGCCTTCAGTTGCTCCCTACTGTCCACTGCTGTATGTGAACCTGCTCCTGCACTGAGCCTCTGCAGGTAGAAATGGGATGTTTGTGCTAATGTTGCTAACGTCTACACAGAGCTGAACATTGATTTATAACTCAGTGGAATAGCACTGTCCAGGGTGATAAATTAACTTAATTTGATCCATATATTGGCTGATTTGAGCACTTTTCTGGTTTTTATTATGTGATTTGAGTTGTCACTGTGCATAAACTGTAATTATTGCTCATAGTTGTTTCGACTTGATCGATGGAATACAGAAACTCCACAAAAATGTGAGTGTATGTATGTTACAACCCAGCTCAACCAGGCATTGGAAAAGTAACAAAACCCAGATGTTAACGAGTATAATAAAGTTATCATTTAATGAGCAGGTATTTAAAAGCTTCATTAACAGAATGTAATCATAGGGACCATTTACAAGTTAAATAAGCTAATCACAAATGAACAGACAAGTGTCGGAGTCATGCCACAGACAAACAGACTGACAACTAGAGACACATGCTACACAAACTGAACACTCGTGCTACAGTAAAGCAACATGACAGAGACTTCATGGAAGACGACTGGGACATTTTAGAGACAATCAAATCCAGACAAAATATAGTTATAAGTCTAGGTTAGGGCTAATCAAGTTCATTTTCCTGAGGGCCAGATCTTTCGGAGAACCAAAGCCTCTGGGCCGGAGGTGCACAACACAATACTGTATTTTGGGTCGCACAAATATCCCCAACACTTCCAATAAAAGGAGTTAATACAACAAAATTGTCACTAATAGATTAGATTTCTGAGAGGAATAACAAACAATGCTTTGCAAAATTGCCCTGAACAAGAGTTAAACTAGAACTAGACTGGTACCAACCAGGTCTGAAGCGGAGCTAAATAGGGACTAAACGAAGACCAAACCAATCTAAACTAGTGCTAACCCAGAATTAAACCAGTAAACAATATTTTTTTAGGGCCTGATTTTGCCCCCAGGCCTGATGTTGAATAGCCCTGGTCTAGGGTCTTAACAACCTAAAGGAGGGGGGTGGGACTTATTTGGTGTCGACAATCTTTGAAACCATGTATTTTACTATGTTATGCTGCTAATAACCTGGACCTGAAGACTGCATTTTTTCTGTGTATTTTAAGATGCTGAAATGACAATTGTGATCCTGAAACCCACTCCCAAACTACAGAATTAGTTTTACTGATGTGTCCTGCGCCTCCTGTACCTGGTCCCTGTGAAATAAACGAAACTATCTGCGCTTGATGTTAAAACCCAGACATTTAAATCAAACTACAGCTAACAACAACTACTGATATATCTTACCCAATTAAAAAAAGATAAACATGTAAACATTATGTCAAAGCCCAGGACATCCATTAATGTGATGAGTACAAAATGTCCTTTTAAAGTACTCATATTATGCAGAATGTTCAGCTTTTAACTATGTTTTATTCTCCCCTCATCAAAACCATGCCTGGAGTTGTAAATGTTTCAGTCACGTTTGTTCAATGATTCCTGTTTATGAGTTCATCTTCTCTGAGCTTCAGAAAACACACGACTTTTGCCGTTTTTGTTTTGTTTTTTTACTCGTTCTGTGTTCACAGCAAACATTAACATAGCAGTCACGTTGCCTAAGGGCTTCATGTCTTTTTTCCATTGTCAATTCTCACTGCTGCCAGCAGAGGGTGCTCTGGCACCTAAATACTTCATTGAAAATGGAGGTGTTGGAAAAGTGTCTTTTCCAAATGTAGACATTATTGTTTTTGTAAAGTCACCAAAAACATGTTTAAAGTCTCTTAAAGTCACAAGAATAAAGAATATGTCCGCTTTAAAAGAGCTGAAGGTTTTGCTTCGTATGAAAACGCTTCATTGACAAAACTGTGTTTCAGATGACTTGACTGTCGGGCAGTAATGTTTGAAACAGATAAACAGCTAAAATAATATACAGTAAATTCTGTTAAAATGCAGATCAGAAGGATGTTTTGACACGCAGGCTTTAGTTTTAGTTCAATATTTATTTGAAAGGACAATGTACAGAGACATTAAGATCCTAAAAGACAAGGATTGTAGCTTAGTGGCTGATTTCCATCTGCCGTCTCTGTTATCGAACAGGACAGTGCAGTGTCAAATGGGGTCGAGCCAGGGAAGGACATGCAGCAAATGATCTGAGCCAAACTCAAACTCACATCGGCGCGGCTTTCCTTTGGCAGGCAAATGTGCATCATCCACTCAGCCTTTGAGCGGCTCAGAAGTGATCAGGTTGATGAGTTTCCTTTTCGATATTCCTCCTGATAAATGGGAAATACTATTCTAATCATCACATTCTGGAATCTGAAAAGCACCGTCTGCCGTCCATTACTCGCGTACCTGGGCGAGGGAGAATCTCCACAGACATTTCAGGCACAGTGGCATCTCTGCTATCCCTGCGCCATCGATGCCTGCGCCTTTGTGGGTTCATGTGGTTGGAATTCTAGGAAATTTAATCTAGTGTTTAAGGCTATTTTCCAGAGTGAAGTGACTGTCGCTTCTGTTGAGAATGGAGTGAGATTTCAGGATTTCCTCTCAAATCTGTACTCATATTCATGCTTCACACTGCTGCCATTTTATTCCAATTCCAAGAGGAACTGCCAGAGTGTGAAAAGATGGAGCACATTCTTCTTCAAAGATAATTCAACCAAGAAAGACTTACACAGACAGCGGAATAGTTTATTGAATGGATATAACTCAGACTCCAGCAAGCGGAGATGCAAGCGATGCTGTGACGGGAGAGAGTTAGTAGTGCATTTATATGACTGGTTAGAGAGGTGATTGGCTGACAGTGACATGAGGGAAGACTGAGAGGGCAACAGTGACTCAGGGGGTCAAACAGGTGGTCCTTTTTAACCATCCTGTAACATTGTTCCCTGGTCAAAAACATACCTGGAGTTGTATTTAGCTTCATTCACTCTTTTTACATTAATCCTGTTCACGAGCTTGTCTTCTCTGCTTCTTCTCTGAGCCTCTCAAAAACACTCGGTTTGAAGTTTCCCAGATTTGTGTCAAATCCGGAGTATTGAACGATAACGTTAGTAGATCGTCAGTTTACATTTTGTTCATTGTAAATCACAGTATTACTCTAAAGCGGCTTTGTTATAGAGATGGGTCCATTGACTTCCTGATTTATCACTCTGATAAATCATCACAGAGTCGTTCTGAACATTTCTGACTCAAATCCCCTTCATTACAATTAGCATGTCGGGGCGAGCTAGCTTTTGGTTTGTTTGCCCATTGTAATCCCCTCTACTACCAGTAGATGGAGTGCCAATTCTGATAGGGGAACACCTGAGTGAAAGAAGACATTATGTTAAGTTCTAAAACTTGAGATGCAAAGTAAAGGTACAAGAGTGTATTAAAGGCCAAATAATACAAATAAAGCATCACTTGTGTCATTGAAAGTGGAATGTTGGAGGTTCAAATCAGAGTAATGAGGAATGGAATAACCCACAACACATCATGATTTTGTTTTTAAAAACCTTTAATCTAATAATATATATTTTTTTAAATGTTATGGTGTTCTATTCATTTATTGGGAAAGAGAGCCTTTTTTCGATGGAACATAAATGGCGTAATGGTTGGCAGAGATCAAAAGCAAAAAAATAAAAAAGCATGCATGGAATGTGAAGGTTATTTTCACTTTTGCTCAAAAATAACTTATTTAATCCCACTCCCATCGCTCATTAATAACATAACATAATGGCGAGCTTCCTTTTGCTTTCTTTAGACATTTACGTCACACCACGGACTATTGCCAGGGCGATAAGTAACTGCTATACCTTTGGTCACATTGCAATCATAAAAAGATGTCAGCGTTCTTTATATATACGTGACCTGACCATATATTTGTATTGTAACTGAATATATGGATATTTTGGGCATTGTTTGCAGTGTGTCTCCAGACTGTTCTAAAGCGTCACACCACATGCAGACAAAAAACACTTTTACTGGTGGTTGGAACAAACAAATCCCAATGCCCTCTTAAATTATGACTTTTTCTCTCGCCAAAACAAATAATAATAAAAAGTCATAGCCGAGCATCTCTTCAGCACTCTGCAATATGGATGCAGTATCACCAAATAAAGTATGACAATATATTCATCACAGCCTACACATTGAATCTCACAGAACACCTGCAAATGGCACTAAACTGGGGCTAAATTTGGAACTCGGACCAGGACTAAACGAGGACTAGAACATAGAGGTGAGCAATATATGAACATTTAAAGATTATCTTGAAGGTTGTTTGGAAGATATGCTAAATGTTTATTTTCAGTATATCATGCTTGAAAGAGTTGATTATTTTGAAAAATACTTTCAAATTGCAGTATAAGGTGATATTTCTGCACTTTTGTGATTGTTTTACACATGTTGCATATGGCTGTTAATTAAACCTCAACTAATACTTTCAGAGACTTGTTTTTACATATTTATGTTGGATTTACATTATATAATCCAACACATCGTTATCTGGAGAGATATTCATTTTTGTAAATATTGCCCACCCGTACCAGAACAGGACCAAACCAACAAACTGGGACAAACTGGGCTCAAACTGGGCTCAAAAAAACTGGCTCAAACTGGGCTCAAACTGGGCTGAAACTGGCTCAAACTGGGCTCAAACAGCAAAGCACTGCAGCTGATGGAACCTGCTGAACACACGCTGTCCTTCTGCTTCCAGAGCGGCTCCATGGCCCACCAGGAGGAAGACCTGGACCCCGAGGCCCATCTGACTCCAGACGAGGGGCCTCTCCAGGAGCTGCCCTTCACCCCATGCACTCCTGTCCTCAACCTGGGGGTCAGCGTGTCCAGGTGAGAGCAGCACTGTGCGCACGCACATGCACACATTAGCACGCATACACACACACACGCACACGTTTATGCGCGCACACTCGCGCACACGACACACACATGCGCACCTGACACACACACACACACTCACACATCACACACACACACACACACACACACTCACACATACACACACACACATACACACACACAACACACACACACACACACACACACACTAACCACACACACATACACACACACACACACACACACACACACACCACACACATACACACACACACACACACACACACACACACATACAGAGAAATCTCCCAGTGTGTTAGATTGACACACTATATATATTGTTAGTTTTCCCTCTAATTCGATCTTCCTCTTCATCATGGAAACTGTCTGTTGAATGTCCAAAACCACTAATAATATCAGCACCGGCACTCGGGATGGAAATCAAGAACTTCTACTTGAGAAGTTCCCCTTCACAAAATGGGTCACTATTTTGTGAGTATTACGTCTTTGTATGATATAAAAAAACAATAGTACGAGATGCAGTGTGCTGTATTTCCAAGTTGTTTTCGTTTAGAAATATCTTCTCTCATCTCGGTATTAAGACAATATTATTTGTGGTAAAACACAACTTGCAGTGTGGAATGCATTGTTAAAGAATGATTGCTAATAATTGCCTTATTAATCAGCATGAATAAGTGATAATAAATAAAAACGCCATTTCTTGTGGTGCTACCCTTTAACTGCGCCCTTATTACTAAAAGCTTAGTTAGATCATAGTCTTCACATCTTACCAATAAGCAGAGTTTATTCATGGGAAAGTGTGAGTAAATAATATATAAAGTATAGGTATAATAAGCAGCAGGGTAAGATTAGGCAGAATAAGACATTAATAAGGGCAGAATATATCCTAAACATCAATTTAAATGCATGCAAGAAGGTCATATAAATGTACACTTACATTAAGTTTGTGAAATTAGACTTTAATTTTTTTTTTTTATAATTAGCAACTGATAAGAACATTCTTGTATCAATAAGAGGAATTGACAATGCCATTAACGTTGATAAGATCTGATCAGTTTCCAACAAGCACATTAGTCCTGTGACCGGCCTCCTGCTGGTGCCAGAGTCAGGACTAAACATGGACCGGCCTCCTGCTGGTGCCAGAGTCGGCACTAACACGGACCGGCCTCCTGCTGGTGCCAGAGTCGGCACTAAACACGGACCGGCCTCCTGCTGGTGCAAGAGTCGGCACTAAACACGGACCGGCCTCCTGCTGGTGCCAGAAGTCGGGACTAAACACGAACCGGCCTCCTGCTGGTGCCAGAGTCGGGACTAAACACGGACCGGCCTCCTGCTGGTGCCAGAGTCGGCACTAAACACGGACCGGCCTCCTGTGGGTGCCAGAGTCGGGGAAACACGACCGGCCTCCTGCTGGTGCCAGAGTCGGGACTAAACACGGACCGGCCTCCTGCTGGTGCCAGAGTCGGACAAACACGGACCGGCCTCCTGCTGGTGCCAGAGTCGGGACTAAACACGGACCGGCCTCCTCGGTGGTGCCAGGTCAGTGCTCGAAACAGGCTCAAAACAGTTCTGTTTAGAATGATTTTAGTCCTTTTTATTTGGATTTCAATTTGGGCTGCACGATGTAACGGAACAAAATAAAATCACAATTTGAGTTGGCACAATTCACAAAGGGATTTTATTCGATTGCAGAAAGTGTCTTTCAGAACAAACATGTTCTGAAATGTGGGCTTGATCAGTTCATATTTCCGTTGTCTCTCAAATGTTGTTTACAATCCCACTTTTAAAACAGTATTTTCTGCTAATCTAATCAGGATTGCAATACTTACAGGAAATGAATTGTGGTCTAGAAATAAACTTTGCCTTGACCTTTAGAACGTGATAAAGCCGGTCCATAAGCCGGTTCAGTGAATGGTGGTGCAGAGCAGATGTTCTCATTACAGTGAGAGTACCCGGCCGCGGTGGTGAGCGCTCTTCTCAGTACACGGCCGCTGTTACGCTGGAGCCTTCGTTAGAGTCTCCCCGCTCCAGTGGAAGTGCTGTATGTGGGACTGGTCTGCTCTCTGATTGGCTGAATGTGTGTCAGTGGAGCTGTGCTGTCAGGAGGGTCTGAAGAGGCTCATTAACAGACCCTCCATGACGTTTACTGCACAGATGCACAGACGTACAGACGTGCGGGTCTGGGGCCCGCAAAATGGAAACTTGAGAGAGACAAAGTTGAAAAATATTTGGCCAGATGGGATGTGGAGGTTGGACTCTATGTTTTATCATATTAGTATCTTTGCTCTCAGGTCCTGTCCGCTGTTATTATGTTTTGTGTATTATTAAAATGAAAAAATTAAACAAATAAAAAATAAAAAACGAATTATATATATATATATATATATATATATATAAAGTAAACTTGTTAAGCATAGAATTCTCACACACCAAAATCCTGTCTTTATAAATGGTGCGATAAGACACAGGGCCAGGGGTGCTGCAAGGGCTTTCTGGGGTCCAAAGTGAACCATCAGTGGGAGCACTTCAACCATAGATAATTCCATAACTGTTACCTAGCAACCGTACAGTCAACAAGGGGCAAAACTCATCTAATTTACACCGTGCTTTGATGGATTGAACTATATGAGGACCAGGGACACCACAGCTTTACTGGAGCAGAGGCCTCTCCGATTTCTAGCCTGAGCATCAGAGGTTTAGCCAAACGGTGATGTCGATCAGGCACAAACCCTGCCAGAGCACATCAGAAGCTGGAACAACTTCTCACAATTCAATTCAGTTCTTAAAGAATAGTTTGAAGACAAACCAGTCCTGTTCCACAGAGGATCTTATGCTTTTTTCTGGGGTCTTTCAGATTCGGACTGCTGCGTTTACTGTAAATAATTGGTTTTCTCTGTAGCGCCTCCGATTTGTGGACACACTCCATATGTCTGTGTGTGTTTGGTTTCATGTTTAATGTCTTGTAAAGTCGTTAAACAGTCTGCCTTAGAACAACGGATGAAATGTTGCTATTGTTCTGGCAAAACCGTAACGTACTCTATCTGCCCTCATTGGCGTGATATCGATTTGGAGTTTGCAGATTAATCGGCCAGAACAGAATTCCCCGTAACAATCAAAACAAAATATGTAACGCTTTGTGTTTCTACAGAGATCTGAGCAGTTTGTTTCCATTTTTTTTCCTTGTAAGGCACCAGTTTGTTTCAACACAAACAGATCAGCGTTTCTCTGATTCGTTAATCCGCCTGTCAATCACGTTTGAAATCATGGAGACAGGAAATGGTTCCAGACTAATGTCTTTGTAAAGTATTGTCATAGTGTGGTCTCTGCAGTTGGGTTTATTTGTATTATTTTATCTTGTAAATCTATTATTGTTGTTATGTTAAACGTTAAAGGCAGGGGGTGTGAGGGTCTTCCCCCTGGAAATGGTGCTTTCGGATATCATTTCCTGTTACCTGGTGTATTTTAGATGAGTGAATCCAAAAGTACACACATGCAGTATGTTAGTAACTGGGTCATGTACCCCAGGGGCCTAGTGTCCTCCCTAAAACTTTATTTTGTCAAATTAATGTTTAAACTGTAAAAACAACAAATTGTGTGCTCTTTGCGCATCAACTGTCCCTGCATTTTGTACAGAATTGTGTTTATTTATGACAGGTGGGGGGGGTGGGGGGATTCTATTTTAGAAAGCTACTTCTCCTCACAAGCTGCCTCTTAACCAATGTCAAACTAACAGAGATATTCCACAGCTTTTATCCCACCAAACAAAATAATCATTAGAAATACCTGTCATATGCACTTTAGGAGCTGTCTGCTCTCTGGCGCCGCCTAGATTTGTAATTCTATTATGTTTTATGGCCATGAGTTAGTACATAAGTCCTCAAGCTCTCAAACCTTTCTAAATCTAAGTTTGTTGTGGAACAATTGCCCACTTCCTTCTCCGTAACAGATAAACATTCTTTGGTGACGTGTTTCCTGCGGACTCACTCGAGCTGCGTCTGCCATCTGTGCTGCCTTTACACAAAGTCGAGCTAAAAGAGACTCCTGAGCGGCCCCTGAGCGGGCTGTGTGCAGAGAACAGGTGGCCCCACTGATCAAAGATAAGGGCCCATTATGAGAGGCCCCAGCGGGCTCAGTGTGGTGACACGTCATTGTTTGAGGATCGTCTGGCTGAGTTGAAATGCATGATTACGTCTGCTTCACATTTGTTGTACTTCTGTAGACAAGTTACTGTTTGCCTTTGGCCGTGACAGATGCAGATTGGCCCTTGGCTATGGACAGGACGTGGGTTATATTTTAAATGTGACCGTGCTCACTGCTCTCTGTTCTGACAATAATATATTATATATATGATAAACTTTCACCCAGTGCCAGTTGGAGAACATGTCCACAAGTTCAGTGCTACTTTTGCATTATAATAGATATTATTATATTAATATATAATGTAAGAGAATTATAATAGGCTTAGTTAATTTCCCCAATTTAACAATTCATTATACTTGATATCAAATAGTCTAATGATGGTTTTAAAACAAACTGAAATGTTTTATTGCTCATTTAAATGTTGATTTGAGGTAGAATATAAAGCTGACATGAGATGTGGAGCAGAATTCTCCTTTTGTTCAGAACATCACACACTGGACACTGATTGGCTGATTGGCGTTACTTGCAAAGACCTTGATGCTCTAAAGAGCATAAAAGTTTAGTGTTGCAAAGTGACCGTTCTTATTTAGTCGGAATAGAACAGGGGTCAGACTGATCTGTGATGTTAAAGCTTTCTCACGCCGCACAGTGAGCGGGGGCAGTGGGTTTGTGGTGCGGGTCGGGCCCCTGTGTGTTTGGAGCGAGAGGGGACGCGAAGCAAAGACAATTTCTTAAAACATCACTAACACACGGGGAGGCGGCACTGCTCGATCTCCGTGAATGAGGGGCTTATGGTGGTCACTTCAGATTTTTGTGTCAGAGGTTCAGGTCTGGACGGCACTTGGGTCTGGATCCGGGCCAGAGTCTGCCTATTAGTAACCTGGACACGACACAGTATACTATACTTTGGTCACATTAGAACTCAAGTTTCAATTTCAGAATCAGAAAAAGGTTTATTTCCATTGTCAATGAACAGAATTCACAAACATAGGAGCTTGTTTTGGTTACTCTGTACACAAGATTACAGTTAAATGTACAGTTGTAGTGCAGAAAGTGACAGTGCAGTGAGTGATGAAGAGTTGCAGTTAAAGTGGCAGGTGTTTAAGAAGTGTTCATGAGTCCAATGGCAGAGGGAAAGAAACTATTCCTGTGGCGGGGGGAACCACTCCTGAAGGGGAGTGGTTCAAATAGACCATGTCCAGGGTGAGAAGGGTCAGCTGTGATCCGACCTGCTCGTCCCAGAGCCCTGGAGACGTACAGGTCCTGCAGAGATGGAAGTCTGCAGCCGATTCACCCTTCAGCAGCACGCACAATGCGCTGTAGGCTCTGTTTGTCGCCTGGCTGTGGTCCACGCAGAGGGCGCTGTAGTCTTCTGTTTGTCCCTGGCTGTGGCTCCAGCAGAGGGCGCTGTAGTCTCTGTTTGTCCCTGGCTGTGGCTCCAGCGTACCACACGGTGATGGAGGAGGTGAGGATGGACTCAATGATGGCCGTGTTGAACTGCACCATCATCTGCACTGGCAGCTTGGCTTTCCTCAGCCTGACTCTACAGTAGCACTTCTCACAATAAAAAAAATGTAAAATATTTTGCAAAATGGACCCAATTAAAACAATGTAATTAATAATTAAAAAAACATATTGCTGTAAAAGTTTTCCTTTTAACTAAAGTTGTTTTCGTCTGCCCTGTCCTTCAGCTCCAGAACGCTCAGCTCGCGCCGCTCTCTGGCCCGGCTCAGTTCGGCAGGGTTCCCGGAGGTGGTGGACTCTACAGGACAGCCAGCTGAGGCTTTGGACCCCTCGGAGCCCATAACCTTTGACCCTCAGAGGGAGGAAAATGACTCCCTACAGGGAAACCTGCTGTTGCTACAGTTCTTGGCCTTCACCAGGTGAGTGTTGTCGTGAGCCCAGACTCGGTGTCCACAGGCCTCGTGTTGGACACTAGGCCGATGTTTAACTCCTGCACTGCCAAAGGACAGGCTGCGTGTGGGAGCTGCAGAAAGCTGCCTCTGTTCAGGTGTGCTGTGTCTGTATATTTCTGCCTTATACTGCCCGTGGAG
Organism: Chaenogobius annularis; assembly: GCA_015082035.1. Taxonomy (NCBI): domain Eukaryota; kingdom Metazoa; phylum Chordata; class Actinopteri; order Gobiiformes; family Gobiidae; genus Chaenogobius; species Chaenogobius annularis. The sequence continues at coordinate 18,765 of BJKM01000505.1, read as the reverse complement.
CGGCACAGGTGCCCCAGAGGAAATGATGATGTCATGGGATGTAATGTAATTGAATTCTCTTTTATATTAGTCCTTTCAGCACGTTTGGTTTGGTCCACGTGTGCAGTTTTGATTGATGATTTGATTGATGATTGAGTATTTTATGTAGATCTTAAATCTAAATCTTTTAGCCCAGGGATCACGAACCACTGGGCCGAGCCCAACACGGGGCCGCAGGCCATCTGTCACGGGGCCCCAGAGGAAATGATTATGTAATGTGATATGATGTAATTGAATTCTCTTTTATAGTCTAGCACTAATTTCCAGCTGTATTTGACGCTGTATGCATTCACTGACCACGCCCCCTCCAACTATTCCTTGAAAGAACATTTTAGCACCTGTCCTTAAAAGAAAAAAAGTTTGGTGACAGCTAGTTTTGCCCTGCTGTATACTTTTGTTCCCAGATTAAACAAAAGCATACATCCCATTAAGGCCCTGTACCTGATTGTAATTTATTCTCGTCAACACAAATGCTCTTTGCAGAGTTCCCAAAGACTAATGGAAAAACAACTGCCTGACTCTATCCCAGACACTTTCATGGTCATGTGTGTTACCAAAAGTGACATAAAGTAAAAAAGTAGGCACAGATTGGAGAACGATAGGTTAACAACTGCATAAGACTATCTGAGGCTGTCGTCTCTGTGTCAGGGGGCAATTTCAGAGCGGTGAAGGGACTGAGGGGGCGGGGCCAACCATTCCAACTGAATGTTCCTGACTCGTGGTTCAAAGTGAGCTACAGGCCTTTTAAAAAGCATTCATAAACACCTGTACCACAGTGTCCCTCCTCCTCCCTTTCCCCTCCCCCTCCTCGTCCCTGTCCCCTCCTCCTCCTTGTCCTCGTCTCTGTCCCCTCCTCCTTATTGTCCTCGTCCCTGTCCCCTTCTCCTCTTTCCTTTTAGGCGCATGCTGTTTTTAGAGATGTTCTCTCGCGTTTTACGCGGTAGATATTCTCTTTAGAATATAGGATTATTTTCTTTCCCCTATCCTCTTGTCCTCGTCCCTGTCCCCTCCCTCGTCCTTGTCCTCTCTGGAGTGCCCACTCCACCTGCAACCCTTGTCCCTTCCTCCTCTCACGTCCCCTTCACTCATCCTGATCCTTGTCCCTCCTCCCTCCTGCTACCTGACCTCGTCCCTGTCCCTCCTTTTGTTCTCCCCCCTTGTCATCATCCCTGTCACCTCCTCCTTGTCCCCTCCTCCTTTGTCCTCGTCCCTCCTGCCCCTCCCTGTCCCCTCCACCCCTCCTCTCCTTGTCCACATCTTTGTGTACTCATCACTGCGTCCTCTTCCCTGTCCCATCCTCCTTCTCGTCTCTCGTGTCTCCTCCTCGTTGTCCCTGTCTCCTTTTCCCTGTCCCTTCCTCCTCCTCCTCGTCCTGTCCCCCCCATCGTTGCTGTCACCTCCTCCTCCTTGTCCCTGTCCCCTCTTCCTCATCCCTGTCCCCTTGTCCCTGTCCTGTCAGCTCCTGTCATGTTCTGACACATGTCGCGGACTTCTCGCTCTGACAAGACTGAATGTGCATAACATTTCTTCCCTCTCTCTCTTTCGGCGCGGGGTGATCAAAACGCTGTCAGAAGAACATGTCGTTTGCCGCGGGTGACGCACATCAGAAATGAACAGTGCTCTGAGCGTGGACTTCCCCTAAATGTACACTGGATGTCATCATTTACAGCAGCCTTGTCCCTGTCAGTTCACTCGCCTTCAAACGGAGCTCCTGGAAACAAGCCGACACTTCAGCCTCTTCACACAAACACACAAACACACAATTACACACCCTCACCTACTCTCTTATTGGCCAGGTCTTGAACATTTTAAAATGTAATTATTATTAGTCATTATCATTAAAATAATAACAAATTAGAGCTTTGTAATTAATCCAAATTAGAGATTCAGTCCTCTCTAATTGTCAATGGTCAGTGATGATGATTGATTACTCTTTTTAATGTAGAAGTCCTCTATGTGGATATTTTTCCTTTTTTTTTTCTTGTTTGTTGTCAGCCCCAGGGCAGCTGTGGCTATAATAGTGGCTTACCACCACCGAGTGTTGAGTGAGTGAATAATGACATTTATTATTATTTACCCTGGTTCATTATCCTCTTCCTCTTGAGCACGCCCATTCTTTGCTGGGTGTATTCTCTAGAGGACGTTGTGACGCTGTTCACTCAACATGCCTCATAGTGGGATTATCTTGTTTGAGGAGCTGTTTTTCCATCTGTTTTTTTGGCCCTGAACTGTTGATCCAGTGGAATTGTTTTCTTTTGTTTATGGACATTGATTCTGGAGACACTTTGTTATGTTTTATTATAACAACACATGTTAAAAATCCTTTTGTCAGTCCATTGCTTTTCTCAGGAGAGTATGCACCTGGAAGTGTATGTCCTTTTGTGAGTTTGGCTGACTAAAAGCCCGATAACACCTTTTGACCCCCAAAAACAAGTACATATATTTTCCCATTCTTCATCGGTCAATTTAAATCACTCTTTTATTCCCATTTATTTGAATGCAATTAGTAGAGTGGCTGTTCAAATTGTTAATACATTTATATAATAGGGATATTATTCCCATTGAAAGTTCCTATTTATAAGCCTTGTTAAATAGCTCAATCAGAGGGTTATGCAGGTGATTTAACTAGTACTGTAGTGTTATGGATGTCCTCCCACTTCTGAAAGAGGGTGTCATTCAAAGTTGATATCGATTAAAGAATTGGATCAAGATTTCAAACATGCCACACTGCGTAAGTGTGGGTATGTTTATTATCACATTTTAAGAGTCATTTGGGGCACCAGCCTTGGTTAGGCATTTAACAATTCAATATTCAAATATCTAAATTCATTAATTTATAAAAAATGAATTTGCTCGTTAATCTCTTTAAAATAATTAGACAGATTAATATGAATATAAAATATGCAAATGAGTCATATAGATTCTAAGATTAATCTCATCAACTGGATTGTGAAAAACATGCGTTTTTTCATTCGACCAGAAGCAGGAGCTGTGATCTTAGCAAGGCCCAGAGATGAGCCCTTTCTCCCGAGACCCTTCCTGGTTGAAGATCTCCGATGGAACTCTCTCTCTCTCTCTCTCTCGTCTCTCATCTCTCTCTCTCTCTCTCTCTCTCTCTCGCTCTCTCTCTCTCTCTCGCTCTCTCTCTCTCTCTCTCTGACTGACCCCTGCGGGGTTGGTTCCAATGTTCAACCAATCAGCACGCATGCCGAGTTAGAGCTGATCAGAGGAAGAACATCTGGAATATATCTGATGAGCCATTTTGAACATTAGGCCATTTACAAAGGTAAAATTGTTTCACAAGACAAGTCATAAAACAGTTAAATGAACATGCAGAACACAATTAACATCAATGTACAGTCAATTACTCTTGGGACAAGTCTGCAATCAGATGATTGTTTTCTAAAACCACATAGTCTTTTTAGCATTTTAGCTGTCTAATGTAATGCTCTGATTTGAGCTAGTAGTAAAATCATTTTTCAGACATGTAAACCCCAACCTCTTTTTTTCTTTGGATAATTGTGAGTTTGGAACCGGATATAAGGTTTTTTTTTTCCTTGCCATACAAATGTTGAGATGTTATTATTCCACTCATCAAAAGCCGGTTGGGATGGAAATTGGAAGAATAGATGGGAAAAACATACATTTGTTAAGTTTGCTTCAATCCTTTCTTAGACTTAAGTATGGGATAAGAGTCAATTCTTCAAAATCTTTTTTATAGTAGTAATAAGGAGGACAACACCTAAATATCTAAGAGATTCCGTTTACCATTTTAATGGCTAGGTCTTTCTAAAGGTCAAAGGGGGTTGCCAGAATTAGATCATTTAAATGTTTTGCATTTAATTTGTATCCAGACATTGCCACAATTTTTGGAAGAAAAATGCATCACATTTGGTATGGAAATTTCTGGTTTGGTCAAATATAATAGAACATCGTCTGCGTAGCAGGCAATTTTATTATCCATCCCATCAATTGTAACACCATCGATTGTTTTTTATTGTCTAATATAATAGTCCAATGTTCCAAGTACAAAGCAAACAGGAGGGTGGACCAGGCACAGCCCTGTCTCACCCCTCTTTCCAGACTCAGTCGGTCTGTCAGGTGACCTTTGAGTTTAATTCTTGATGTTGGACCATTGTTTAAGAGCCCTGATATTTCTAATAATGAAGTCGTCTCTTTGAAATTTGTTGAGCATTAAGTAAAGATTCAGTTGTATCATCTGACCACTGTTTTTAGAAAAACAGGACGTTTTAACTCTCATCCAAGGTCATTCTCAATGCGATCTAGTCTGAGAAACTCAGATATTTACCCTACTGAGTAGGCCCTGCCCAGGGCTCATATAATAGCTTGTCTGTTTACAGTTTTGCTTGAAACTCCTCTTTTTTGTACCCTAACGTCACAATAATGGGCTATCAAAATCCTATTGAGATCTGCCTGTTGCTCCCTCATCACTGATGAGTACCTGATTAGCATCTGTTACTCTACCTCCCACTACCAATACCTCCCACTACCACTATGCTCCTCCCACATTTAGTACTTAAATGAGTGCATGTAACCAGACACTGAGGGTCTCAAAAGTATAAGGCATGTATGTATGTAAATATCATTATTTTTACTCTGCCTGTAAATTTAAAAAACGAAATATGCGAAAACAAAGGCAACTATTCAGAGTAAGAGTTTCTCTGTTTTGCACCCTCTCAGCCACAATAATGCTTCTAAGAAGCCAAAAACAAATATGTCACACAAAAACCAACAGTCTCTTCAAAACAACATAAATGTCTTATTATGTGACCATTACTTGAACTCACATGACCCACGTTGATGATTTCTTGTTGCTGTTCAGTTCTCTCCATTTTGTATTTTTCTGAGGAGCACTTCTACGTCGAGTCAGTCTGTGCCATTTTCTTTTATGTATTTTTATACAGATCAATATCTGTCTGGTTACCGTAAATTCAGATGGCCGTGATTGACAGGTGGAGTACCCATTCAGGGACAAACATGGCTGCTGAACTGATAAACATAGACAATTTCTCCAGAATTAATGAGGGATGTTTGATTTTGTTCTAAATAATAGATGACCAATGAACTTTTATATGCATCGCAGAAATAAATTAACTTGGTTGCACAATTCTGTTGGAGTTTGGATTGAGGTGACGGAGGAATGGGTCAGCAAACTCACTCATCGTAAAGATTTGGAGAACTGGAATCTGGATCCCAGGCAATCAATTTTCACTTATGAGTCTGTTAAAAAAGACATACTACGAATGGCACGTGAACACCCAGAGACTGGGGCAATGCCCAAAAAAGATCTGCTCTATTATTGGTGAAACTTGGTCGCCAATATCAATAGAACCCTTATTCCACCCATCCATAGTTCCAGTGGACCACACATCTACAAGAGTCAGTACAGAACTATTACACTGCTGCAAAGTACAGTTTGTCAGTTTTTGTGAACGTAGCCAAACTCTCCAAACCCCATCCTTGATTTGCCATGGCACAAAGTACCTACAGGTATTATTTTGATTCTCTTAATAACCATTATTCTTCTGCTGTTTTCTTCTTCTTGCAAATGCCTCTCCACTCCCAGCATTGAACCCTCCCAATAATATGGCTTTCTATTTTTACCACATCTTATCTGGCCCATTTTCTGACACCATTCCAGTCTTCCTCTGAGGCACCATCACCGCTCTCTGCCAAGCGCATGTAGTCTGCTGCTTGTGCTCAATAAAAATATCTCTGCTCAGCCCCATTTCTCAAGCTAAAACACCACTCTCATTTGTACCACAGCAATTTTATGTGGCTCTAACTTGGCTTTAAGTTGGCGATAGCATGCAATTCCATAGTGTTGTAGCATTATGAAGGGCCTATTTCGAAATGAGCTGGAGGGAAGATATGAACTCAGTGGGAGAAATGGCTCTTTACCTTAACAGAATGAAAACATCTTGACAAGGTTTATGGTTCATTTCTCTGTAATTACTGGACCTATTCACATGAAACAAAAAGTGGCACAAAGTGTAACCTCTTTTCTGAGTACAAATTCATTGTGGTGAATTCATTTGAATTAAATTACACATATTATGCAGTCTTTGTATTGTTCTTGACCTTAACACTTTTGCAGCTCATGTTAATATATGTATTGAAAACCACACATTACTTTCTACGATTAACCATCAGGATTTTGTGTTTGCACTCAAATCTACTAGCAGCAGAGGGAGATGGCCATGGGGAAATAAACAAAAGCTAGCTTGCCCCGACATGCTAATGTAAGCACACAGCACACAATTAACATGATTTGAGTGATGATTGAACATGATTGAGGTAATGATTTATGGACTTAAAAACAGCACAAGAGGACACCGGATCTCTACTTTTGATATCACACATCTGGAAAATTTGAAGTGTTTTGTGAGACTCAGATCTAAGTCGAGCTAATTCCTCATTCATCCATTCCTCATTCGATGACAGTAATCAAGACATTATAAAGAAATAATACCCTGCTGTAAATAGCCCCTCAGTCTAAAATAGCCTCATAACTCCTTGGCACAAATCAAACAAGTCAAATTATAATTAGCAACTTGACAGCTCTGAGGTGGAGGTGGCCAGACCTCAATAGGCCCAATCACTGTCACACTTAAAACAAGGGCAAAGCAAGTATCAATTATAACTCCTCACTTTGGGCAGGACCAATCAGAGCTTAGGAGAATATAAATACTGCTAAAACCATTTCCATTGCCATGAAAATAACTTTCGTATGGAAGTTGAAACATCTTGCTTGCCAAAACAGTGTCCAGATTGAAACTTTGAAAACGTTTCTACCTCAAAACCAAAGGAACCCATCAACAGGATTATTGGAACAAGCGTGCATTAAGCTAAATACCACTTTGGCTATGTTTTGTCAGTTCCGGTTAAAAGCTTAAAAGTGTGCTGCCCGGTGGTCGAGTGGTTGTGGCACAGCACAAGTAGCCGGCCACAGTGTACTGCATGTCCTCCCCTGTCTCTCATCCCCCATTTCACTCTATCCTTTCTTGTCTAATAAAGCATTCAGGGCCAAAAATATCGTTAACACATTTTTTAAATAAAAATAAAATAAAAGCTTCAAAGTTTCAGTGAGATTTCATTCATTTTCACTGAAAATAATGTCAAGTCCAACAAATGTACACCATACATTAGAGATGACTGAATCTCAAACTCGATTCAAATTGAATTAATCGCAGAGCCCTGCCAAAATCTTTGTTTATATAATTGTACATGTATGAGATATGAGGCGGTGTCAGTGCCTGCTCTTGAGTGCAAACACATCTCTGAAAAACAAGGCCTGAGACTTTCAGATATGACGTTTGTGTGACCGGCTGCACTGCTACCCTCTGCCGACATTTGACTTTCAAATCTCAGTTTCACTCACATAACCCCAAGAAATGAGGAGCAAGAGATGAGTTAACACGGGAAAAAACAAAGGAGGTAATGCTTTGGGAATAAAACAATCAAAGCTGACTAATGGTAACCTCGGAGAAAAACAGACTTTCTCACAAGATAATGCTAACATGAGTAGCGCAGCTCCTGAGGAGACGTGCCAACGGATGAGCCCTGTCTCCGGCGGGGCGGACGGACGGACGAAGGAGAGGACATACCCTTTACAGCAGCTGGTCCTTATGTTACGTGAAATGCAGAGTGACTTGGCGTCATTGAGAGCTGAGGTCAGGGCTGAGAAGATTTATAATCCAACGACATAATCCAACGTGCTTTATAATCCAACGTGCTTTATAATCCAACGACAAACACAAGATAATATAAAACAATCTTGACTCATAATGAGGCATATACAAAAACAGCGAAACTAAGATGTAATATTTTTGGGGGATTCTGAGAATGCTTTTGATTCTGTTAGCTGGCCATATTTATTTAAAGTGCTAAATAAATTTCAAATAGATAACTTAATCATAAAATATATTGGGGTTCTTTATGATAGTAAATCAAGAATTAAAATCAATGGTCACCTGAGACCCACAGACTCTAGAAAAAGGGGTAAGGCAGGGTTGTGCTTGGTTCCCCCTCCTGTTTGTTTTGTACTTGGAACCGAACATAAACGCAGGTGATGTTCTATTATATTTGACCAAACCAGAAATTTCCATACCTTACGTGATGCATTTTCTTCAAAATATAGGTCCAATGTCTGGATATAAACTAAATGTACAGAAAACTGAAATACTCTTTTTTTTCTCTTATATACTTGGGTGTAGTCTTCCAAAATCTATCAACAATTGTAGGAAAGATTATATACACCTTTTTGTTAATTTAAAAAAGCCCTTGAAAAAGGACTCTAGTGCTGCCCGGTGGTCGTGTGGTTAAGGAGGCTGCACACATGCCAGGCTCCATGTGAGGCTGGCTGCCTCCCTTCTCTCTCATCCCCATTTCCCGCTGCGCTGTCCTGTCTAATAAAGCCTATGGGCCACAAAATCCTTTAAAAAAAAAAAAAAAAAAAAAGCCTCTAATTCCCATACTTAAATCAAAGGTTTGAAACAAAACAAAAAATGAATGTTTTTCCTATCTATTCCAGACTCTTCCTATTTATTCCCTATCCCCAACTGGCTGTTTGAGGAGTGGGATAAAACTATCTCCAGATTTGAATGGAAAGGCAAAAAACCTTATAAAGAAAAAAATATAAAGGAGGTTGGTGTTTACCTTGCCTAAAACATATTTTGTTTCAGCTCAAATGAGAGCATCGCTGTGTAATGAGGCATTGTCTTTAACACTGATATTCCATTTGACTTTAAAACAATGTACCTCGGCTGTAGGACTCCAGCGATGGAGATGATTAATGGATGTCTGTGTAGTGTACTTTTGGCAGAGATAATGCTGGACATCCACAAAATGGAAAAACTGACTATTTATGCTGAACTTCAACCTAGAAAAATGTAACAGTCACTGGGACAGTGGGACAGTTACATGGAAGGCACATATGCAGGACTAAAACTATTTTGTTTTCTGAATTTTCCTTTGAGATGCTCCATATTTATTGATTTCGCCTTCGACTCTCTGGTTTTTTTGTTATGTTTGTGTTCAATGTGTTCTGTTTATGTTTAAATATAAAATGTGGAAAAAAGAAAGCGAAATACTCATTTTTAATTGAGATGTGATTTTATTTTGTTTATATTTGTGCCATACTAATTGCTCTGTACATTTTGTAAACTACGGTCAGTTGTAATATTGAATACAATACAAGACACACCTACGTACTGTTTTTACATATCAACAAAATAACCCTCAGCGACTTGAATATTATGATTTTGGTCCTTGTTCACTGGAAATAGAAAATAAATCAGAAATAAATAATAATAATAATAATTTATTTTTTTTTAAAGAAAAGAAAAGCAGGGGCTTTTCAGGCATCTGAAAACAGATGCAGCAGCGTGTAGTTCTCTGCAGCCGGAGCACTTAGCCAGCGCCGAGAAGCAGCCTAATTCCTACCTCTCACCAAACGCATCATTATCAATCTGCTGGTGTTTACTCTGGAATATGAATGCATGCTCTGGGCCCACAGGGGGAGGAGGGGCAATCATGTGGAGGCGCCAGAAGAACCTGATCAAGACATAGTACAGCGCCATTTAGGGATCTGCAGTCTGGTTTGTATTTAGGGCATGATATTCTTATGTTTTTAAAGGACACATATAATGCAAAATGGACTTTTTAGAGCTTTTAACCACGATCTAACATTGTTCCCTCATCAAATGCATACCGTGGGTTGTATTTAGCTCACGCTTGTATGATGAATCTTGTTCGGTAAGTCCTTTACCCTCTCTGAATGTATTGTGTATACTTTAAAAACTGTGAAAATTACCTGAAAAAGAGATGATTAAATATGATTTGATCAGAAACATCTAGTGTAAAAGTATAAAGTGGTATTTCTGCACTTTTGTGGTTCATTTCATGGCCCGTGCATGTTTTGTGATACTTGAACCTCAGCAAGACATTTGTTTGAAAAGAAATGTTTTTGTCAGTATCGACACACCCCAACTTTGTGGTTATGGGTTTCATTTTCTAGCCCTCTGTGAGAGTATGCATATTCTCTGGGTGCTCAAGTTTCCCCCATCCACCTAAAACATGCATATATATGCTAATTCCCCAAACCTAGTTCATGACTTGGCTCTGGGTCTCTGCGCTGTGGTGGCCCACTGCTCCTGGCAGGTTGCAGTATTGCAAAGCAGAGGACTGTTTTGCTCGGCGGCAGAGCGTATAGCACATATGCCAGGCTCAGTGTGTAGCCAGCTGTTGCATCATGAGTTCCATCCCAATTACTACAACTTGCTGAATGTCCTCCCCTCTCTCATACCCTTTTCACACTACACCGTCCTGTCCAGTAAAGCATACAAGTACAAATTGCCTACAGAGACCATGAATACATAGACAAATATGCATTTGCAGTTAGCGGTTAGCCAAAAGCACCACAGAGATAGTGGGTTTGATTCCCTGCTCACACAAATGATGACTTCCTTTGTGACGTACTTGACTGTTGACTGCAGCTGGAGTCAAAGCGCCCTCTTCTGCAGTGATGAAAGCGTAATTCTGAATCTCTGTGTGTAACTGCTCTCACTCTGATTTAAGTTGATTTAATTTATAGCCTTGGCTCTGGAGAAGTGTTTATATTTGATGAATATGATGGAAAAGTCAAAGCCCAGTTGACAGAAAATATGATGTACTCTCAGAGAGCTGTAATGATGTTGATGCGGAGCTCTCATTTGTGAATTTGCATGCCATTTTTAAAATGACGGATCACAGTATAAAATATGGGAATAGGTTGAACTTTGTGCCAGTTGTGTTTCATGTGGATAGGCCCAGTAATGAAAGATGCGATGTGAGACAGAATATTCTTATTTTGGTAAAATCCTACTTTCCTGAAAAACATTGACCATGCCCCGGCTGTCCTGCGGTGTGATAGCAGACACGAGGAAAATGGAAATGTTTAATGTTTTATTATTATAGATATATGTGGTAACATAGATACTATTCTGTACCTTTTTTACCCCTTTTTTTTTACGTGGGACATTTGTAGTGAATGTCCTGTGGTATGAATAGAAGACGGAGTTACATCTTCATTTATATATAATACTTGTGAGAAAAGCAGGACAAATTCTGTATCTGCGCAGACACCATCTCTTTGGATTATTCTTTGTTCTATTTATCTTGTTTTGTCCTTCAGAATCATAATTGGTCGATATATCATTTAGTTTTGAATTTATTTCTCTTAAATTAACTTTGAATTAAATCCCATTTTCATCATAAAACAAGTGAGCTTTTCTTACCTGGCTTGTTGTTATTCGAAAGCAGTAGAAACATTTAGTGGCAAATCGAGATGTTCAGAACAGCTAAACCAGCCGTCATTTCAATGTGTTTGTTATATTGCACTGGATTGTTTTAATGACAATTATCTGCACATACAGATTATGTTACAGATAATACTGCGTCCTTTGTGCTTTGTGTAATTAGTTCCAATTGCTATTGTGTGTAAATGACGTCTTTCAGCCCTTAATGCGCCTTGTACATTTTGCAGGGTCCCCGAGTCAGGAGTGGCCCCAGACTGGCCCCGCAGGGTCTACTTCACATTTCAGCTGTACAGGTTTCCCCCGGTGACCACTCAGCCTCTCGCCCTGCTGACCGATCAATCGCAGCCCATGGCCCTGCTGTCTGACCAATCAGCGGAGCCCCTCTGCCTCCTCTCCTGTGTCAACAGAGACGGCACCACTAACTCTGGTGAGAAACCTACTAATGATTGAACTATTGAACGTTTGGTTTTCTAGGCCCTCAATATTGGGTACCACTTTATAATAACTACTACACCTGAATTAGCCTTAACAAAAAAGGGAACAAAGATGTAATAATTAACAAGTTGTTTATCAAGAATGACTCAGTCTGAATCATTTTGAAAGGGCTATGAGGTATTCACTGTTGAAAACAACGTATTATTATTTAACCAGTTTCAGTTTAGTTTTTGACGCTTCGCACTTCTCTTGCTCCCTGCATAAAGTGTCAGTGCAACACAATCACAAGTTTATGAAGATAATAACAGTAATAAACACAAAAAAGAGCATTTTAAAAGTAATTTGCATGTGGCAGCTCACCACTGATGATAGGAATCACAGCGAGAGTAAATCTGTTATCCAAAACAAAGTTGCAGACTCACCGGAATTATCTCTCTTTATTGTTGGGAAGGCATTCTTCTTCAGAGTCTGTGTTTTAATTAGTCCACTATTGAACAAGCTTTTGTTGAAAAGCAGTAAAATGGTGTAAACAAACAAAGCACACTTGATGGTGGCCTGTCGCCAAAAACAAAGCCACTTTTCCCAGAGTTGCCTCATCCCTGGACATCGTGAAAAGACGCATGTCTTCTGGTCATCCAAATGCATTTTCTGCCTGGACACTTTTTAAATAAAAAGAAGAGAAGAAAAGTAGTGGAAATTGTAGCTGTGCCGCTCTCTGCCGCCCTGTTCTGTGGGGGGAGGGGCTACCTACAGGGAGGTGAGCATGGGCGGGAGCACTGCAGAGACTTCCTGGTGGGTTGTTCCTTGTACAAAAGCCGTGGCTTCGTAGTACAAACGGTAAAGAGGATTTAAATAGATTTGGAATAGTGACCACGAGAGATCCAAGATGACATAACATGGTAAAAAGCTCAAAAGAGTTAATTTGCATGTACCCCCTCTTTAGTCAATGGTTCAATTATTATGAGTTGAGTCTTTGTTTAAGTGTAGTGTTTCCTTTTATTTCCTTGCACAGTAGCACTATGCTTTTCCGTGCTTTCAAACACCATTTTATTGACTATGTTGTAAAGTAAAGTATGTCCAAAAATCAAAGCCATGTGTTTATAGAAAGTGCAGAACATTTTCGGAAGAGGCACGCAGCCCAGCCATAGCACTCGACTAAGACTGACAGCAGACGCAGAACCATCGTGTTCAGTGGTCCAGAACCAGGCCCAGCTGTCTGCACCTGTCTGTGACGGAGCACAACTCTCCAAACACAACTCCTGTACTTCTGCTGCTGATGGAGAGTCAGTAATACCCTGGCTTTAGAGCCGCTCTGGTCCTGCTTTAGTCCTGGTTATAAAGGTTAAGCTGCGATACAGTGAATTTATATTGAGGGAGCTTATCCTGGAGGGCGTGACAGTGGGAGAGTGATGGAGAGAGGGGAGAGAGAGAGAGGGGGAGAGAGAGAGGGGGAGAGAGAGAGGTAGGAGAGAGGTAAGAGAGGTAGAGAGAGAGAGGGGGAGAGGGAGGGAGAGAGAGGTAGAGGGAGAGAGCGAGAGGTAGGGAGAGAGGTAGAGGTAGGGAGAGAGGAGAGAGAGGGAGAGAGAGACGAGGGAGAGAGAGGAGAGAGAGGAGGAGGGAGAGAGGGGAGAGAGTGAGAAGGGAGAGAGGGACAGAGCGAGAGAGAGGGAGAGAGGGACGAGAGAGAGAGGGAGAGGAGGAGCGAGAGGGAGCGAGAGGGAGAGAGGGAGCGAGAGAGAGGACAGAGGGAGAGAGAGGGAGCGAGAGGGAGAGAGAGGGAGCGAGAGGGAGCGAGAGGGAGCGAGGAGAGAGAGAGAGGGAGAGAGAGGGAGAGAGAGGTAGAGAGAGAGAGAGAGAGAGAGAGAGAGAGGTATGAGAGGGACAGAGGGAGAGAGGGAGAGAGAGGGAGCGAGAGCAAGAGGGAGAGAGGGAGCGAGAGAGAGAGGTAGAGAGAGAGAGAGAGGGAGAGAGGTAGAGAGAGAGAGAGGGAGAGGAGAGAGAGAGGGAAGAGAGCGAGAGGGAGAGAGCGAGAGGGAGAGCGAGAGGGAGAGAGGGAGAGAGAGAGAGGGAGAGAGGAGAGAGAGGGAGGGAGAGAGAGAAGGGAGCGGAGAGGGAGAGAGGAGCGAGAGGAGAGAGGGACAGAGCGAAGAGGGAGGAGAGAGAGAGAGAGAGAGAGAGGGAGAGAGAGAGATGGAGAGAGAGAGAGGTAGAGAGAGAGAGAGAGAGCGAAGAGAGAGAGAGAGAGAGAGAGAGGGCGAGAGAGAGAGAGAGCAAGCGAGCACAAAATTCTTTTTGACCAAATGATTGATTTTACCAGCAGAAATCAAACAATAAAACAGTCGTTGGTCAAAGATAAATAAACCTGTGCCAGCGCATCCCTGTCCTGACCCTCCTCCTGGGATGGAAAACTACAAAAAATAGCTTGAAGAGGAGTGGCTTCAAGAAGAGGAGTGGCCACTCAAAGACACCAAAGCAGATGCTGGAACAAACGTATACATAGACCTATACCATACCTATGTACAGTATACGTTTACTCTGCTATCAATTTTGTACTGTATTGGCCACTATTATTGGATGTGAATTGTAATTAATTGTAATTAATGTTATCATTAGGTGTCACTGTCTCTTTTGGGTAATGAAATGTCTTTTATGATATATTTGATGATGTTTTTTGATGTTGTTTCGAGCATCTGCTTTGGTGTCTTTGAGTGGCCACTCCTATTCTTGTGGCCACTTCTATTCTTGTGGCCACTGGCCACTTCTATTCTTGTGGCCACTTCTATTCTTGTGGCCACTTCTATTCTTGTGGCCACTCCTATTCTTGAGGCCACTCCTATTTAAGCTTCTTTTCCAGCCTCAATCGCCCATTTGCCTGAGGAAGGCCTAGTCGCCGAAACGTTGCCTCTTCACCCGCTGTAAATAAATTCACCTTGCAAGTCAGACAGTGTGCGGGATCTAGCACCTGCTTTCAACTTCACGTTGAAGTCTGGTTAATCTAAAAGTACATATCATAGAGCAGTGGAGGTCAATCTTTTTACACCAAGTACCACCTAAGATAAGATCTGTCTCTGTTCCAGGTCCAAAATGAGACAATACCATAAATACTGCAGTTATAAACATGAACTTACCTAAAGGAGGACAAACGTGTGTATTCAATTGACTCTACAGATGTTTTAGTATTGAATTGAATCCACTTCATCCATAGAATCCTTCGGGGCATTGTCACTTCAAAGGCTGTTTTCTCCAAATGCATTTCTCTCCCACAGAGACATAAAGATCAGCCCTTAAAGTAGTTCCTACACACACCGAAAAGAACCGAAGGATTTGTTTACATCTAATTCTAAATCCAGTTTTAACTCCAAAAAAATGAGGCCAAATTTGAATTTGTACATCAAAAAGCCCTTCTATTTTTGAACAACATGAAGCCAGACCATATTTGTCCAAAAGATGTACAAATTGTCCAAAATATGCAAATGTTGCCTTTTTTATTTATTTGCATATCTATATATGCAGACATTATTTTTTTTTAGTTTATTTGAACTGGGACAGTGCACACTAATAAAAAAAATGAATAAAAAAAAATATGAACGATTAGGAGTCTATATAAAAACAGATTGAGCATAACAATAGACAGAAAATGTCACCAACAATAACATGGGACAATCATGACAGGACAAGCCCGACATTACTTGATTACTCGGTAAAAACAAAAAGTAATACATTGTTTCTTACATTTAAACAAATACACTACTAGAGGGTTCGATTGATCTCTCTAGATTTAAGCTTGCTTTCTAGTCACTTGTCGCGCCTTAAAGCTTGCATTATTCCATTTTAGTCCCGTTTTCTATTGAATTTGTCTTGTATTCTCTTGCGGGTCCCTGATAGACTGTGTGTTTCCGTAACAGAGCACAGCTTGTTCAAAGTCTGTTTCCCTGCCTCAGAAGAATCATTGTCACGGTTGGCGCTAACGCAGATTTCCTCGCCGCTGTAGTCTCTTTGTGCTGCGAAGATGTGTGACCACCTGGTTTTCTCAGACTGACCTCCAAGCAGCGGACCAAACATTGTGGAGTTGCCCGATCATGTGTGCTTCCTCTGGGCTCTGGGCTCTGGGCTCTGGGCTCCGGGCTCGGGCTCCGGGCTCCGGGCTCCGGGCTCCGGGCTCCGGGCTCCGGGCTCCGGGCTCCGGGCTCCGGGCTCCGGGCTCTGGGCTCTGGCTCTGGGCTGCCGGCCTTTGGTTCTTGGCTCTGGGCTCTGGGCTCCGGCCTCTTGGTTCTTGGTTCTGGGTTCTGGGTTCTGGGCTCTTGGGCTCTGGGCTCTGGGGCTCCTGAGCCTCCGAGCTCCGGGCCTCGCGGGCTCCGGGCTCTGGACTCTGAGGCTCTGGGCTCTGGCCTCCGGCCTCTTGGTTCTTGGTTCTGGTCTCTGGCTCTGGGCTCCGGCCTCTTTTCTTGTTCTGGTTCTGGTCTCTGGCGCTCTGCGGCTCCTGGCTCTTGTGTTCTTGGTTCCTGTGGTGGCTCTGGGCTCCCTGGCCTCTGGTTCTTGGTTCTGGGCGCTCTGGGTACTCTGGGTCTCTGGGCTCTGGGCTCTGGGCTTCTCGTGGGTTCTGTGATTCTGGGTTCTTGGATTCTGGGGTTCTGGTGTTCGGGCTCCGGGCTCCGGGCTCAGGCTCCATCACTGCTGCAGACAGATTTCTCCCTTTGTGGCTTACTTTTGTCTGGGTTCAATTTTTATTACAAAGGATTCTTTTAGAGGATCAAAACCTTTCATATTTGTTATCTTCTTCCGGACCTTAAATTCTCGGCGTCAGTGTCGTTATGTACAAATCTTAAGATGGTTAAAGGAGAAATATCATAATTTTATATGTAGATTATCATTTTACATTTTGTTCACTGTGAACAGCATCTATTGACGCTTATAAACAGCTTAGGTCCATTGCACTTCCCTGTGCTTCTTTCAAAACTACAGAACTGATAAGCCCCGCCTCTTCATAGTGACATTGTAAAAAGAAATAGATTTTGAGTAATGTGTCACTCGGAGGCAAAAATTGAAGCAACTGGAAGCTGTTTTGTTTTCACTCGAGCACGAGTCAAATGAAACTGCAACAAAGGTGAATTATGAGGCGGCAACGCTGATTGCCAAGCACCGCAAACCTTTGACGGAGGGTGAATTCATTAAAGACTGCATTATGAAAATTTGTCCTGAGAAAATAAGTTTCCCAATGTTTGCTTTGCTCATAACTCTGTGGTACAAAGAACTGAAGACGTTTCATCTGACAAAAGGAGTACAGTTTAACTTTTTTCCATTAGCCTGCGACAAACGCACCGACGCATCTGATACCACTCAATTACAATTTTTCAAGAGGAGTGGACGAAGAAATGAACGTGTGAAGAGCTACTTGTCCTCCAGAGCCTAAAGGACCAAACAAGAGGAGCAGATGTATTTGTTTCTGTTTGTTCCACATTAACTTCATGTCATCTACGGCAGAACAAAGTCACTGGGATTATTACGGATGGCACACCCGCCATGGCTGGATTAGCAATGCCTGTCTGTAACAAAGTCAGTGGAGAAAGAGGCAAAGCCATGAAACTTCACTGTATTATTCACCAGCAAGTTCTCTGTGCCAAACATCTGAGATGTGATTATGTTATGAAACCGGGAATAAAGGCTATTCATTATATTCGCTCCAAAGCCCTGTGCAACCGCCACTTTCAACAGTTTCTCCTTGACCTCCAGACTGAATATGCAGATGTTGTCTAGCACAACGACATTAGATGGCTCAGTCGAGGTTCTGCACTAAAGCGCTTCTCTCTTTGGGAGGATATCGGACAATTCATGGCAACAAAGGGACAACTGATGCCAGAACTAATTGATTTGTGTTTTTGTTTGGCTGGCTGATTTTGGACTTTGAACATCTGAATGTGCTGAACATGAGCCTTCAGAGACTAAATGCATTGCTAAGCGAACTGTATTCGCACATCAAATCTTTTTGGACCAAGCTGCAACTTTTTCCAAAGACACCCGTCCCAAGCACAACCCAGTCCCACACATTTCCCAGCGTTGCGAGAAATATGACAAATTTTCCCCAGAACAATTTTAGTACGCAAATGAAGAGCTATGCAGCAGACATTGCATCTCCGGCTGAGGAGTTTCAATGGCGCTTTCGAGATTTTGCAGCTATTGAAAAAGAGATGACACCTTCTCCCTCTTCTTTCACCGTTGACCCCAATGCCGCTCCTGGCCACCTGCAGCTGGAGCTTATTGAGCTGCACTGTGACACCCAGAGTCCCAGTCGGCACCAACAGCTCCCTCTCGTCAGCTTTTACCGCCAGCTGGATAAAAGCAGGTACCAAGACATTTGAATATTTACTAAGAAAATGCTGAGCTCGTTTGGCTCGACATACTTGTGTGAGCAGACGAGTGACTCTCTGCGTGACATGCACTTCTTTGAGCCTGACATGACCTATTTACTGCAGTTGAGATCTCAGTTTCAGCCTTCACATTGGTGCAGGCATGTTATTTGTTTGTTCCTTCCCTCAAAACTTTATTAAGGACACAACGTGGTCCATAGTTACATTTAAAATAGTCATCAGCGGTAAATAAGTTCTGAAACCGTTTTTGGTTTATTTGTGATCCAAACCACAGTTTTGAATATGCCTTTTGTGTCCATCTGATCTTGAAAAATGGTTTTGAAAAATGAAAGCCCTTTGCATTAAAAACTATAATTCATGAAATGATTCCTTCACGTTTAATATCAATGGTTCAAAGAATGTCAGGCTGAATGGTCGGCCTCCACACATTTGCCATTTGGACACCCCTGCTCTAGAATGTTTTGATCCACACTTCAACACAGCGCTTGCACCTTAGAAACTTAGCAGCCAGTGCTAACTGGATAAGAAGGAAAGGAATGTCTAAGCAGTTGAACTGATAATATTTTAACTGAAAACGGCTAACAGCAGTGTTAAAAGGGAGCACGGTT